>CM038624.1:43729988-43872488 GCA_021554675.1 Leuciscus idus
TCCCTTTTCGACATTAAGGAGCTGACCATCGGGAGAAGAAGTTCACAGCCCATCGTAAGTTCGGCGATCGCCGTGAAGGCATGACGAGCGCTCGTACGTATTTCTATGCCGATGAGGTGAAATGCGACCAGCACATGGAGACTTTCCTGAAATGCATCAAAGCCTCAGGTAACAGACCATCTGTAAAAGCTGACCAGTTGTTAACTTTGGAATTGGACTCAGTTTACAAGCAAAACAAATGCCAGAAGCTACAAATGCAGTGATCGTAACACACAAAGTAGGGCACTTTGCACAAATAGGTACTAAGAAGGGCCTAAAACTTAACAATGATGTCAATTTTATTTATCATTTCAATTTGTGCTCATGTGTGAATTATTTTAAATGACACCTTTAGACACTTTTCTTCCTTGTTTTTCTAGCAGAAAAGTCCTTGATAACATCAGAAAATCCAACTTTTAAAGAACGTTGCTCTCGATAGACTTTAGGGCTTTAGGACTTTAGGAGAATGACGTCAAAACAACGCCCCCTGGTTCCCTTGAGATTTTGCTACAGGGTTTTTCAATTTATGAGTAAATTAAAGATGGCGGTAAACTTGATGATACGTTGATGTTTTGTTCGACTACATAAATTACACACACACCCATACCGAAAACGTGAATTTTGAAGCAGTTATGTCTGTTCAAGAACGTACCTTTTCAAATGTACAGGTTGCGGTGTGAGTGTGTGTATTTTCACACAGAGCAAGTTTTAAAACACTTCTACTCTCATGTAAACAGTCTTGCAACCAGTAGATTTTTCTGAAACAATGTTTTCAGGCTTCCTTCAAGCCTCTTTTCGGTTTGCAAGACTTTAAGATTTGAGACTCTTTTAAAAAGTAATGGGACATCAAAATGTTCTCTATTCATGGAAAGTGGTGCAAACTTCTATCCTGTTATATCTTTAAATCTTTTGTGTGCATTTTATTGATTGTTGTATGTATATTTAGCATATTTTTAAGAGTGCCAAGAAAGCATGGAGCTGACCAACTTTTGAAAGCATTTATATTTGTTTTCTATTATGCCAGAAGTATTGGAGAAACACCCATTGAAATGCACAACACTATGTATAACTGCATAGAATTATTCAGTGTTCCTGGAAAATTGCTCTTAAAAAGGCAGTTTCACTTTCATTGCTGCAGTTAGCCTACCTCTAAAATAACTCTAAAAGAAAATCACCTGCCTTCTCAGGTGGAAGTTCTGAAGATGGCTTCTCGGCTATTAAGATGACTGCCCTGGGGCGCCCACAATTCCTGGTAAGATTGAGGTTCAGGCAGGGTTCATTCATCAGAAAACACAGGTTAAAATCCGTCACCTTGGTGAACTAAACGGGCTCTTCATCCTTCCCTCGGGCGTCTGTAGCTCCAGTTCTCCGAGGTGCTGGTGAAGTGGAGACGTTTTTTCAGTTTCCTGGCTGCCAAGCAGGGGAAAGACGGCGTGGAGGTGCTGGAGCAGAAACTGGATCTAGAGCAATTGCAGGTGTGCTTTGGGTTCAAACCGCGGCCAAACACGCATATCAACTGACACGTAAGCGTGTTTAATACTGCAAAAGGACTGTAAGGCATCTGTAAC
Source organism: Leuciscus idus (assembly GCA_021554675.1). Taxonomy (NCBI): domain Eukaryota; kingdom Metazoa; phylum Chordata; class Actinopteri; order Cypriniformes; family Leuciscidae; genus Leuciscus; species Leuciscus idus. Next base: position 43,731,596 of record CM038624.1, read on the forward strand.
AAATGTGGCATGCAGCAAGCAACTGGAGGCTCAGGCTGTATAGCAATGACTAGACTGTACGAGCTGCATTCATTTTAATGGCAAAATGTAATTAACATGACAATAAATAATTAAGTAGTCTTTTAGCAGACACTTGTTTCTAAAGCAACTTACATGGGACATTTATACAAGATCATTTCCACTAGAGGAACCTAATGTTTTGCTCAAGGGTACAATTGTGATACTACATGAATTGACCAAGAGGTTTGAACTTTAATAGCTCAGATTTTTTAGCACTAAACTACCACATAATTGCATTATATACTATACTATCTCATAAGTGCATTATATTAGTGCACCAATTCAGAAAATTCTGTCATCAGCTTCTTACTTCTGTGGAACACAAAGGAGAAATTCTTTCAAAAGAAGAAGTTCCACCCTGTTATTTTGCATACATTAAAATTATACTGTGCGATGTGAAACTCCAAAAAGGACAAAGAAAGCACCATAAAAACTATATTAGCTTTGTGTGCTGAAAGCACTGATATATAAGTTGTTATTGGCTCAAAATACCCCCAGGATGTGCATATAATCTATGAGAGCTAGTTTTTTTATTCATTTTGAATTTTGAAAATATTTTCTGCACATTCAAAGATGTCATTTAACTTAGAATGTCAAATGGAACGGTGCTTTTTTTGGGGTACTTTTTGGAGAGTAAAGGCCTGTTCACACTGGGTCTGTGGGGGTCTTGAATGTTCCTCAATGTTTCTGTGTGCACGATCTGCACGTGATGTGCAACTGTGTGTATGTGTGTGCTTTACAATGCAGCAGCACATTAGTTTAGTGCTTGCATGTGCATTCACCCGATCAATATTGAGTATCCAGATGGCATAATCAAAAATATCTTTAGGAGTGCTCTTGGAGTGTGCATTTATTTGTCATTTGAACTTTTGGAAACAAAACGTAAAAGTGAACTTCAAAGATTTAAGTGAAGTGAAAGTGACACGTGACGGCCAAGTATGGTAACCCATACTTGGAATTTGACCTCTGCATTTAACCCATCCAAGTTAATGCACACACATTAGGAGCAGAGTAGTGAGTAGTTAACACACACACACTGCAAACGTGGATACACACACCCAGAGCAGCGGGCAGCCTTTGTGTGGCGCCCGGGGAGCGATTAGGGGTTAGGTGCCTTGCTCATGGGCACCTCAGTCATTTCCCACCGGTTCTGGAATCGAACCAGCAACCTTTGGGTCACCAGATCAACTCCCTAACCACTAGGCCATGACTGCCCCCAGTCATGGCTATTATCCTGTTGCGCCCTGTTTAGTTAATGATCAGCGATTAGTCGACGTCAAGGTTAAAGCATCATGGCAGGGCATTAAAGTCGACTAGTCTGTGCAACCCCTAGTGTGAACGCTGTAATAGTTATCGTTATAGTTGGTGTGAACAGGCCTTAAAAACTGTAACATGCTTCAAAATGTATCATTTTGTGTTCCATGGAACTCTAAACTTTCGGTGGGTTCATTTCGGGTGAATTTTTCCTTTGATCACAGTCTTTTTGGAGTGTTTTGTCTGATGTATAAAAAGTGTGTTTTCTTTGCAGATATGTCTAGCCAGGCTGGGAGCTCAGGGCAACATTCAGAGCTGCTTCTCTGATGGACGACTGCACTCATCAGGGTGAGAAACACCAGTTTCCCGTAGCTGTTCTAACACTCAGACTTGTAAATCTTCTCAATCAATGGCAGACAATGAAGTTATCTTATGAACTGAGGAGAGCTACTCAAGGACTATTCCACGGGTGCTCCATTACACTGCCCGGCTAGACCCCCTTGAGTCAACTAAACCCCTTTGTACCTCATATAAGAGCAATTTGCTCCACTGAATCGACCAGTTCTGTAATGATGCATGCCAGTCATTTGATGTTCAAAACATCATCTGCTTAAATGATATATTGTATTTGTTTCCTGAAGCATGGTGGACATGCTGGACTGGAACAGTCTGATCGACGAGAGAACAAAGATATCCAATCTACTAGTTGTCCCAAACCTGCAGGTAGGCAGACAGCAAGAAACGGATACCTTTACCACAGCATAAATTAAGAGGGTTATGGATTTATCATGGTCTAATTGGTTCTATAAACACTGCAAAAGCCCCTTTGCAGTTTCCCCAGGTAATTTGATTATGAAGACATGTATGGAATTTTGCCTGCTAGAGAAACAAGAGGCTTCCATCACAAGCGCAGAAGATAGTCTTCATTTATTTGTTGTATAATGTTAAGGTGAATGCTTGAGCATAAAAAAAAAATTTGCCACAAAGGGGCTGTTTACACCTGGCCACTTCATGCGTTTTCTCAGATCGGATAGCTATCCGATCGTGAAAAGACCAGGTGTAAATGCCCTCCGAAACGCATTCGAGACGGATTTGAATCCGATCGCTCAAACCACTTCAGGAGGTGGTCTGGGCCGCATTCCTGACGAAACTGGACAAGTGTAAATGCATCTGGTTGTTGAAACCACATATGTAAATTGTACTCCTCCCAAAAATGCTAAAAAAATAAACGTGTGAGAGCGTGTTATAGGCTATATGTAATGTTATAGCCAGATATGACGACGCTACTGGAACACGCATCACCGCATATGAGAAGCTGAGCATCTATTCATTAAGCCAACGTGCAAACTATCGCAAATCAAAGTGAAAGTAAGTCGTAGACGCTTAACACACAATCATCATCATTAAAAGTAAATTCTTAAGAAACGAAATGATCTTACCAGGGCTGTTGCCGCTCTCTTTTATTGCGGTCTTTGAAATTTTAGCTGATGATCAATAAAATGCAGCTCATATCTTTTGCTTTCGGTGACGTACACTCCATTAAATCTGCATATAGCGCGGGAATTGAAGATCGGATTTAAATCCGTTTTGCAAAAACACATTTATGTGACCAGGTGTAAATGGAATCGTTTTGATAAATCAGATAGCTATCCGATCTGAGAAAACACATGAAGTGGCCAGGTGTAAACAGCCCCAAAATGTTACTGGTGCTTTTCTATGTGGTTGCTAATGAATGATTTGAGTTATTATTTGTTTTATATCGGTACTACATTAAATGAAAAATAGAAATGCTGTCTTGGTAACTAACTGAAATGTTTAAGTTGAAACACTAAAACTACAAACTGGAAATAAATTAAACCTATATATATATATATATTATTTATAACAATTATACATTTTAAATATTAAATAATATTAATATTTTAATTAATATTTTGATTATTTATATATATATATATATGTTATCAGAATATTAATTAAAATATTAATATTTTAATATTTATATATATATTATATAATATATATATATATAATTTTTTGTTTTGTTTTGTTTTTTTATATTGAAAATGACAAGCACATAACAAAATTACAAAAAAATTTACTAAAGTTTAAGTAAAAAAGTATGAGCAATAACAATTAGCAAGCACCACTAATAAATATTGTTTCCGAACAGGTTTCCAAAAATCAGACTGGTTGTTCCTCTCCAAAATTGGGCATTTGTTGAGTGAAATTGGCATGTTAGGGCCTGTTCACACGAGACGCAGACCAGTAGAACAGAAAAAAAGAGCAAGGTCTAGAGACGAACTAGTAAAAGTTGAACTTCTTGTAACTTCAGCTCTGCGTTTTTTGAATGCCATGCCATGTCATGCGCGAAGATGTGATGTCTGTCTAGCCCGTGTTTACATTTAAAAACAATGGAAAAGTAAAATAAAATACGAGAACATATTTTGATTTAAAAAAAATACCCTTTATCTTAAAGATCTCTGTCCAATAATTCGAAACCATCTGTTCAGAAAAAAAAAAAAAAACAATAAGAGAATGAATAAAGTTAGTATTATTACTAAGATTCACTTAAATAAAAAAATTAAAATGGACCCATGTGTGTTCAAATTCAGAATTTCTTTCTTTTTTTTCTATATTTATTTATTTATTTATTTTGAACAGACTGGCCAGTTGGAGCCTCTTCTGTCCAAGTTCACGGAGGAAGAGGAAAGGCAGATGAAAAGGATGCTTCAGCGACTGGATGTGTTGGCGAAGGTGCGTTCATTGGCTGTTGTTCCTCTTATGTTTCTCCTGTGGTATTCATGCGGAGTGTCAGAAGGTCATGGTCTACCAGACAGTCATGGATGAAGAATGTAACAGAGATTGATTTTGAGAAAGCCTTCAGCAGAGTGCGGAGGTTAGAGAGCTGTTCCGCCCCGTCGACTTGATGTGAGGAACATGTATCGGGTTTATGTCGCACTGTGAAAGGCCTCTGGTACAAGCAGTACAAGCTGTGCGACTCACAGTAGGCTCAGTGCTTCCTGTTTTTCAGTCTGGAAGTACCAAATCAAACAAAGTTTTGAGATTTCAGAAAACAGTTTTTTTCTTCAAGTGAAAGTGACATAGGAAGGTAACCCATACTCTGAATTTGTCCTCTGCATTTAACCTATCCAAGTTAGTGCACACACACATTAGGAGTAGTGATTAGTGAACACACACACTGCAAACCATGGAAACACACACCCTGAGTAGTGGGCAACCATTTTGCTGTGGCGCCCGGTAGGCTTGCTGCAATAGTTCATGTTACTGGTAGATGGACACTACGGTTCAAAAGTTTGGGGTCAGTAAAAAAAAAAGAAAGAAAAAAAAGAAATCCTTTTATTCATATAACATCAAACGTGTTTTAATACATTTACAAAGCCATTATAATGTTACAAAAGATTTATATTTCAAATAAATGCTGTTCTTTAGAACATTGTATAAGAATCCTGAAGAAAAATGTTGCAATTCCCACAAAAATATTAAGCAGCACAACAGTTTATAAATTGGATATTAATAATAAGAAATGTTTCTTGAGCAGCAAATCAGCATATTAGAATGATTTCTGAAGGATCTTGTTACACTTAAGCCTGGATTAATGAAAATTCAGCTTTTCATCACAGGAATAAATTACATTTGAAAATACATTAAAAATAGAAAACAGTAATATTTCACAATAATACAGTATTTACGAGAGCACAAGTTGAATTTGCTCAGCGAGTTTACTCTGGCGTCGAGTAATGATGCTCATTAAATATGCCCTTGTATCCGAGCTGCACCAATCACATCGGGTTATCTGATATAGGCGGGCCAGAGGCGAGCTAAACAGATGACGACAGCGCTGTGACGTCGAAGTCATTAGTAAACATTGCAAGATGGCTATGGATGAACTCCAGTTGTTTGAAACGGCTTTGGCCGCTACAATGAACGAGTTAGACTTGGCTTTTTATCTAAAAGAGGAACGGAAGACGGCGCTCGAATCCTTCCTTTGCAAGAAGGACGTTTTTGCTGTTTTGCCGATCGGATACGGTAAGAGTGTAATCTACCAGTTAGCTCCGCTGGTAGCTAAGCGTATGGGGCTTGTTGCGATTGGTCGTAGTGTTATCCAATTGCGTGCAGTGAGATTTTCAAATGCATGCTTGGTGCCGCCCCTCGAGCTGGCCGATTTTCATTAGTCGATGCCAGACCATTCATCTTTCAGATTTAGGTCTGGATTTCCAGGCTAGTATTTACTGTATTTTTGATAAAATAAATGCAGCCTTGGTGAGCATAAGAGACTTCTTTTAAAAACATTAAGAAATCTTACCAGCCCCAAACTTTTGAACATCACATTAATTATGAACATGTTTTAGCATTTAAATCTATCAAACTACTTTGAATATGAAATGTTTGTTTGAAAAGCGTGCATGTGCAATCTTTCTTTAAAATAAATGCCACTTGGATTGTTATTTTGTTATCTAATGCAATGACATGCAAACATTAAGTGTCTGAATACTGTTTAGCACCACTGTATCATCAACATTATTATTGCTGAGGTTTATAGCATCATTTTTTTTTGACAAATCCTGGGTTATGCCAGGAAAGACGGGTGCAACATCAATTAAAATGATGCTGTCTGTGGCAATATCTCCTCTTTTTTTTGTCAGCTGATGAATGTGTTTTTACCTCACTGTTACACTGCCTGCTTCTAATGTTCTGAACAGCATGCAGTGGAAAATGGCGTCAGGCTGATGGTGGACGCTGAACAGACATATTTCCAGCCTGCCATCAGCAGACTTACTGTGGAGATGAAGAGAATCTTCAACACAGACAAAGCTGTCGTTTTCAACACCTATCAGTGCTACCTCAAAGTGAGCCTTGCACACACACACGCACACACACACACGTCTGGCACATATGAATGGTGTTAACGTGGATCAGATGATGATATTCTGTGCTTTACCTACAGTGAGATGGTTAGATGCTGTGCAGAAAACATGCTGTTATAACAGGATAGCATTTAGACAAAGCAAAATCAAAACTGATATTTAACACTGGTGCTTGAAATCTATCTATGCATTGAAATTAATCCTGAAAGGAAATAAATGATGATGGTGACAAACACGTTTACAAGTTATATTAAATTTAGAGGAGAAAGGAAGTGAATAAAAGGATAGTTCACCCATAAATGAAAATTCTGTCATCAGTTACGGGTATAACCTCACTTCAAACCCATAAGACTTTCATTCATTTACGAAATGCAAATGAAGATATTTTTTTAATGAAATCTGAGTGATTTCTGTCCCTCCATTAAAGGTCTATTTACCCAAAACTCTGATGGTTCAAAACGTTCATAAGGAGAATCGAGAGGTTTAATCCAAGTCTTTTAAAGACACACGATCGCTTTATATGATTAATAGATTTAATTTGGATTAAACCATTCGGGGCATCAGAAACCTGAAAAATTTCTCAGATTTCATTAAAAATATCTTAATTTGTGTTCCGAAGATGAGAGAAAGTCTTACGGGTTTGGAATGACATGAGGGTGAGTAATTGATGACAGAATGAAAATTTTTGGGTGAACTATCTCTTTAATTTCCTGAAATGTTGCCTTTACAATAAGGTTATCTGTTGCAACGTAATGAATTCTCTGTGCTCAGGAGGCATTTGATAATGTGTCCATGGACGTTGAGCTATCGAGAAGGGAGGGCTGGTGTTTCGGTGCCAAGTTGGTAAGGGGGGCTTACATGTACCAGGAGAGAAGCCGAGCAGCGGAGATTGGATACGAAGACCCCATCAACCCCGACTATGAATGTACTAACAGAATGTACCACAGGCAAGAAATGCTCCAAATTCTTCCTTGAGAATTTCACATTTGAAGTCTGTTCCTGAAAACTAGTGAGCTGCCTTGTTGTGTGCTTTCTACGGCAGCATCTGAACTGAAATGGACCCTCTTAAGTGACTCATCTAAAAGCTCTTCTTGGTCAGCAGCTCCATTAACGGTCACTCACCCATGGAAAACAAATAGAGCTACTCGCAAAAAACACACAAGAGACTCAACTAACACTCACAGCTGATACCAATAGTCTGATGCAGGGCTGCTGGAACAGGGTAGCCATGGACTCCCACTTTCAGCCCACATCTCTGTCATCTCTTAGCTCACATTAAAGCCAAATCTCAAATGCAAGCTGCGATTAGTCATATGCTTAGTTTTTTGATAGTTTGGATGATATTATACGCTTGATTTCTAATTGTACTACAATATTACATTTGTTTGATATCTACAGACTTTATCTCTGGATGGCCCAGTTTCACAGACAGGGCTTAGATTAAGCCAGGATTAGTCCTTAGTTCAATTAGGGCATTTGAGTAGCTATTATAAATGTGCTCTAGAAAGAAAAAAAAACATTACTGGTGTGCGTCTTGAGCAGAGCCGATCCTGACCTCCCTGGGGCCCTAAGCAAAATTCTGTTTAGGGGCCCTCATACCTGACCCGTGAGCCATGAACTATTTGCCATTGCCACACAGTCACACCTGACACCCCAGTGTTCCCACTACAATCCCTCCTTTAACTAGTTCTAGTGAAAATGTAATTCCTGATATCAGAAGACATTGTTACTAGTAAAAAGTTAATTCTTAATATCAAGAATTCACATTTTAAATAGTACAAATTGAATTATTGATATCAAAAATGCATATCCTGTGAATGAATAAAAGCTAAAATGGCGCCATAGCATGTCACTGTGTTTTTAAATGATAAAAGTAATTCTTGATACTCTTGATTCTTGATGGTTATTATTTACTGAGGGATGTGCATCCATATTGACCAGAATCTCCAGCCAATCAACATTTTAAATTCAATGGAGCCTATCAATAGTCAATGTCAATACATTGCTTTCCATATTGCATTAGTGCAGAGTTGTAACTAAACCTTGACTTAGCGACTAGATAATCATCGTCTTGTTTTAAAACTATAATGAGGAGTGCTATCACGCCCATATTGTACTGGTCCCAACTCACAACAGATGTTTCTGCTGGAAAGTGCGCGTTTCATTTCATGCACGTTCATATGATCGCATGTTAACGCGCGACGCGGTTATCTTTTCCGAGCTGCAGTTTATAAACAAACACCGTTGTCCTTTGTCGTTTATTAAACATAATAAATCAACGCACATCAACTTAACTTTAGCCTACTGTTCTTTGCTGACATCAAACTTTGAGAGGAGAGTCACAAGTCTACCTGATAACTGTTGCCGCAATTAACTCTCATGGTGTTTTTTTCTCTCTCTTTTCGTGACCAGAAGGATAGTTCCGCTTCATTTTCTCATCGATATTGTAAACATTGATTGACGCGCTTTGACACGAGGGGAGGCGGGGCCTTGAGTAATTTGCGGGGCCCTACGCACCTTGCGTAGTGTGCGTATAGGGCTGATCGGCTCTGGTCTTGAGACAAAACAATGGCACTGACATATTTTAAGGGATGTCAGTACAAGTTGCTTTCAGTTAAAACAGCTCAAACATGCATTTTAGTCTGAGACTAGTCTTAAGCCTTGTCTAAAGTTCAAGGTTTTCCAAGACTATGAGAACCCTGGTTCTTCAATAAAAATGGAAATTGTTGAAGAAGACAAATGAAAGAGGATTTATATCATTTTATTATGTCAGTCATCTTGATTTTTTGTTTTTAAGGTGATTGGCTATTTTAAAGTTGTTTGACCTTATTTTAAATAATTTTTACATCATTTTGTGACCCCCTGAAAGTCTACTGAGGCCTTCTGGGAGCAGCGTTTCCCAACCTTGTTCCTGGAGGCACACTAACAGTGCACATTTTGGATGTCTCCCTTATCTGATCCATATATTTCCAGAGATTGTCTTATTATAGGGAGATGAGAGGGTCTGTATCTCTTACCATTGGAGAAAGCGTAACGGCTAACTTGGATCATGTGAGGCACCTCAGCCTATCGTGTAATGGCAGTGACGTCATTTCAAATCGTTTAAAGTTTTATGACGGTCAGTTACAGTTTACGTTGATAAGGTTCTTGTGGATTATTAGCGCGTTCGTCTTGTGAATAAATGTTCTATATTCGGTATTATATCGCTAGTAAAGGTACGGTAGGACTGCATTGTTTGTGGAATGTGCTTTATGCAGAACAAAGCGTGGATATCTCTATTAGCTCTAAGTATTAGTCACTGCTGGTCGCATAAAACCACATTAAAAAACTTAATTGTAATTTAATACATATTTAATTTATTATTATTATTATTTTTTTTTTTTTTACCATCATTCATTAAAAAGCGTTATATCATCATCATTAGGCACACAATACAATAACCTAGCAGCGATAGAAAGAAAACTTTTTAATTTTCATTAAACAACATACAATATAACACAATATTTATAATTAAAACACTCATTTTCTGTAATTCAATAAAATGCAAATCAGCGTCATATGCATTGCATACATGCAGTTATAGTCAATTTTTTAGACAATATACAATATCACTCATTAAATACTATGGTAATGTACAGATACTTTCAAATAAGACACCCCTTCAACACAACAGTAAATAAGAAAGGGAATTGGAAACAAAATGATTTTGTGAAGATACTCTTGTCTGCATTTAAGGCTACCACAATTAGTAAGGTTATTTCTAAACTTTATCATTGTCTTCAAAACCACAGGCCAGCACCTCTTATATCAGAATGAAATGGAAGAAAGACGTAAACATCAATATAACAGAAGAGGCTTGGTTAGAAACATGTAGATACCAATGGAAAACTACAGGCTCCCAACAATGGAGGCTGTTCGCCTGGAAAAATATATTTTATTTATTTCACCTTCTCAAAAGAGCCATAGTGAAATAGGATGAGGGTGTTGGAGACACTGTAATTCAGAAGTAGCAAATCACCACCATTTATTCTGGGCATGCCCAGTCATTCACATATTTTGGAAAGATGTACACAGGACTGTAGAGGCTATATTAAAGATCAAAATTCCATTCCAATGGTCTACCCTCTATCTGGTACATCTGGATTTGCATGATACCATTTATATAAACTTATGGAGAATATTCCTGGTAGCAGCTAAAAAGGCTCTTACTCGTAAATGGCTTCAACCTCACCCACTATAGAAGACTGGAAAGCAATTGTAAGTGAAATATATAGGATGGAAATCCTTACCTTTTCTTTAAGATTAAAAATGCAAAAAGGGGCTCTGTTGTGGAAGAGATGGAAGGAATATGTAGGAAATTGAGTAACTTTATAACAGATGTAATCATAGACTATTATTGGAAATAAAACGCTAATGATGCAAAGTTGTCACTAGAATGCAATGTACCCCTTTTTTTCTTCTGTTTTTCTATTATACAGGATATATATATTATTTAGTTTGTTCTCACCCTTTTTCTGTGTGTGTGTTGTGAATAATCTAGGTTCTGTAAATATTATGAATCTATTGAGAAATTTGTAGGTTGTCAGCTGGACTGAATGTATCCAATTTTTCCTTTAACTCTGTTAATGTACTCTTGACTCCTACACAGAAAAATAAATAAATAAAATAAATATGGTAATGGTGTAAATGAGTAATGTCACGACATTCCCTTCTCTGCCTTCTCTTAATAAATAACATTTTTATCATAGTAAAATCTACATATCGTTCCCCAAAAAAGTATTGTGTAGCGTAAAACATGGTGAAGATTAGTGGACAGGCAGTCGATTCATTAAATTATAAGCTATTTCCTCACAAAAGCGGTTTATTCAGTGTAGTGAAGCCTCTTCTCCGTTGTCATCCGTTCAAAAAAAATCAGCCTCTGGTCTTCTTCCCAGCGTACCGCCACAGCCAAAGCGTTAGCATTAGCCGTTACGCTTTTTTGGCTACAGGTTGCAGGCTTGTCATCCACTGGCTTTGATATTTCTGTTCTTGGATTCTCTGCTAACAAGCTAATGAGTTGAATCAGGTGTGTTTGATTAGGAAGAGTTGGGAAATGTGTAGTGTTGGTGTGCCTCCAGGAATAGGGCTGGGAAACACTGCTATAGAGAGCCCCGGCCCCCTGGTTGAGAACCACTGGCATTTAATGCATAAAATGCTGTCTAGGTGGGCAACTTTCTGTTTTGGAACAGAGAATTATGGCAAAATTCTTAATTTAATGAGAAAGTAACGATTCACTTTGCCTCTCTTTAAGGAGCGAGATGATATGCCCAAGTAGTTTCTGAGTCCAGATCAACAGTCCTAAAATACTTGTAAAATAAAGGTCCTTATCTGAACATCATACTTACCCTGAACTGTGCTTCATTCAGACGGTCTATGTGCTGACAGAATGTTTCAAAGGCAGGAGAGATTTATCTATACTCTTGGCTTATCTCACCATAGGTAAGCCTCTTATGATTAAGGTACATTCTGACAGCTTTCGAAATAAATCAGATCTTTTCAAAAGATTTTGTGTTTGGCGGTCACAACAGTCCAAGTTAAAATGTTGTCTGAAAGTGCAGACCAAAAGCAGGATGATTTATGAGCAGCTGGTGTCTTTCAGGTGTCTGGATTACGTGCTGAAGGAGATCGAACAGAATAAGAAAGCAAATGTCATGGTGGCATCACACAATCTAGACACTGTTAAGCATACACTCAGAAGGTAGGACACTTTTTTTTTATACTCTCCTTCTCTCTTTCAATTATATACTGTATGACCCATCATGAAAAAATGTCATTTCCACCACAACACAAATATCCATTCATTTTGTGGTGGAAATGATGGTTGTTGAAATTACATGTGAAATATTTTATCTTGTTAAAGGGATAGATCACCCAAAAATGAAAATTTGCTCTTAATTTACTCGCCCTCAGACCATCCAATATGTAGGTGACTTTTTTTCTTCAGTAGAACAGTATTTATAGCTGAAACCATGGTCTTTTTGTGATTCATATAATGCAAGTCAATGGCTACTGTTACTTTGAGAGTCAAAAAAAACATATACAGGCAAAACAAAATTACTACCTGTTGCTCCTGATGATACATTGAGGTCTTGTGAAGCCAAACGGATTGGTCTGTGCAAGAAACTGAACATAATTTACAACGTTATTACCTGTAATCCACAGCCTCGGCAAACGGTCGCGAGCGCGTTCATGGCGGTCTGGACCGCGAGCTTCCTGTCGCATAATGACTCATGTTACCTTATTATAAGCGAACGTTATCTTCATTTTTCAGATATGTTACGACATCCAGGATAAGCACAAGTAAGCACTATTTTGTGGATTATAGGTTGTAAATAATGATAAATCGTTTCGCTTCTTAAGACCTCAATGTATTGTCGGGAGCCACGGGTATTACTTTTGTTTTGCCTGTATGTGTTTTTGTGACTCACAAATTAAATGGTAGCCATTTAATGGTGACTTTCATTATATGAATCACCAAGGACCACGGTTTCAACTATAAATCTTCTTTACTGTTCTACTGAGTAAAAAAAAAAAAAAGTCACCTACATCTTCGATGGCCTGAGAGTCAGTAAATTAACAGCAAATTTTCACTTTTGGGTGAACTATTCCTTTAAGGCTATTTTCTTAGCTAGAATTTTTTTCACATAATTATATAGATTTTTTCACAATTTCAAAAAAATTACAGCTTGATTGGAAATGACAATAAAAGTTAGGTGATATTTATCTGGATTTTTCTTTTTATATAACAATTTATATACATTTGGTGTACATAAAAGTTAGTGTACTTGAAATGCATAAAATATGAGAGATTTGACATATACTGTACATTTTGTGTGTGTGTGTGTGTGTGTGTGTGTGTGTGTGTGTGTGTGTGTGTGTGTGTGTGTGTGTGTGTGTGTGTGTGTGCGCGCACAGGTTTATATTACATTGTGGGGACCCCATGGGTACAAAAGCTTATAAATCATACAGAATGAGTTTTTTTTTTTTTTATGTACAAATGCATAAAGTGTTGTGTGATGGATAGGTTTAGGGGTCGGGTTTGTGTAAAGGGACAGAATATACAGTTTGTGCAGAATAAAAACCATTACATCTTTGGAGAGTCCCCACAAAGATAGCGAACCAGACTGTGTGTGTGTGTGTGTGTGTGTGTGTGTGTGTGTGTGTGTGTGTGTGTGTGTGTGTGTGTGTGTGTGTGTGTGTGTGTGTGTGTGTGTGTGTGTGTGTGTGTGTGTGTGTGTGTGAAATCTGTCATATTTCATCAATTTTGAGGTCGGTAAAAAAATTTTTTTATGTTTTGAAAGAAGTCTTATGTTCACCAAGACGGAATTCGTTTGATCAAAAATATTAATTTGTGAAATATTATTACAATTTAAATTACTGTTTTCCATTTGATAATTAGTATGATTTATTCCTGTGATGAAAAAGCTGAATTTTCAGCATCATTACTCCAGTCTTCAGTGTCACATGATCCTTCAGAAATCATTATAATATGCTGATTTACTGCTCAAGAAACATTTCTTATTATTATCAATGTTGAAAACAGTTGTACTGCTTCATATTTTTCTGGAAGCCATGATACATTTGTTTCTGGATTCTTTAATGAATAAAAAGTTCAAAATAAAAGCATTTATTTGAAATTAGAAACAGTCTTTTTTGCTGAATAAAAGTATTGAAAAATTGTACTGAACCCCAAACCTTTGAATGATAGTGCAATAAAATGTATACATAGAAAAGTTAAAAAATTACGTGACTGCATGTTGATATTTGTTAGATAGAATAAAAATCAACATCTGGACATAAAGTTGTTAAGCTTTAAGCACAGAAAAACTCACATTTATAGTGTAGTTTAGGTTCTGTTCTTTGATATATGGTTCCAAGTACATTTAGATCCCACTGGGAGTAAATTAATTTGTGTAAATTAATAATGTAATGTTCAATCATTCATTTTATGTAATCACTCCTTAGGGGTGTAACCTCATTTGACAAAGGTGTCCCAATGACAGATGTCATTAACATTTCCTGTCACAATGTCAAAGAGTGTCACCAGGGAATTATTCGTATGGAAGTACACACTAGTTATCCTCCTCTTACATCATTCACACTTAATATCAGCCTAAGTGTCTCAGAATGTGTCTTGTTCCTGCGTGTAATGGCTGTAACCGATAAGACAGTGTGAAACTTTGAGTGAGCAATCACCGGAATGTATCCTGTATTAAATGACCTTGCCGAAGGGGCGTCTCTCATTTTTCACTTTCTGTGACGGCGCTCTGTGTGTTTATGGTCTAACAGGATGAATGAAATGGGTCTGGCACCCACAGATAAGAAGGTGTACTTCGGCCAGCTCCTGGGAATGTGTGACCAAATCAGCTTTCCGTTAGGTGAACCACCCACACACACACACACAGTTTCTAAATTCACTTCTATTCACGTTAGTGAAATCACAGCAAAACTTATATACCACAGCAAAACTTTACAATAATGCTCGTTAAACCAGTGTTATTTTATTGTAATTGAGATGCTATTAAATTGTTGTAATATTTGAATTGTTTTCATCTCTTTATTCATTTTTATTTTAGTTGAAGTTTTAGTATTTTTTTGTGTTTTCATCATTTGTTTTTAAATTTGTCTATGTAGTTTTTGTTCATTTTTATTTCAGTTTGTTTAGTTATTTTTGAACATCAAAATGAAAATAAGTATTGTTGTTATTTTTTTATATTTTATTTCAGTTAACGCTTATTTTATTAAAAAAAGTATTCTGGATTAAAATAATGTAGGTATAATTTATGTAATTTAGTATAATTTCCTTCATAGTTGTACTTGTTTCATGTTTTTCATCTTTACTTTATCTCAAAATAAACCCCTTTAAAAAAATATATATATACATTTTATATTTGCATATATTGTATTTATATGTTATATTATAAATTCAAAATATATATTTTTCTATTAATTTAGAAAAAAAGTATATAAAAAGTTAAAAAGTATATAATATATATAATGTTTATACGTTATGTTAAGCTATATATTTATTGTCTATGTGTGTGTGTGTGTGTGTGTATATATATATATATATATATATATATATATATATATATATATATATATATGTGTGTGTATGTATATATATATATATATATTTGAAGATTTTTATTAACATTAAATCAGTAATTGGCATGCATTTAATATGTACTTTTAATGAAAATATACAGTATAAGTGTTATCAAAAGTATAGTTATAAAATTTTATGTCAATGAAAGGGATATAAAAAAAAAAACTAAAAAACAACAACAACAACAAACCCCTGAAAAATATTGGTATTCTTTTCTTATCTGTTCATATCTCTAGCTCAGGCAGGATTCCCAGTGTACAAGTATGTTCCGTATGGTCCGGTGAACGAGGTGATTCCCTATCTGTCCCGCCGGGCACAGGAGAACCGTGGCTTTATGAAAGGAGTGCAGATGGAGAGAGACCTCCTATGGAAAGAGCTCATGCGCCGACTGGCCTGTGGAGAAGTCTTCTACACACCTGCGTTATAAAACACACTCCACTTCTCACCAGAGACTCCTTACCTAGTTGTTTTTTGCTTGTTCACCCATCCATTCATAAATCTTTTTTCCCACTCTCACTGAGGCTGTTTCTTTATGATATAGCACACATAGGATCCTTTATTTGCACATATATCCTTCACATTTTGCCTCAAAATTCTCATTACTATAATGTGTCTGAATGTTTTATTTTTGGTAACTATGAAAACGGAGCATCTAGAGCTGGTCAGACATATTTATCAAGAATGTCAAAAGTATGATTTGACAGTTAATTGTAATAAATATAAAGAATGTAAAAGGTGTGCATCATAGCTGACACCCAGGTGAACCTAAATTTGCGAATATCGAACGTCCAACGTCAAACCAACTTAATGCCAGTTTTAAGTCTAGTAGTGTTTTATGAGGAGTAGATTTGATTTAAGTTGGAGAAAGAACAATATTCTTCCAAACAAAACCAAAACAATCTTCTTTTGTTTCATACTGTTACTTATTGTAAAGTGTTACCAAACATTTATATTTTTGATGCTTTTTTTGTTGTTGCATTTTGACAAGCATGTTTTTACAAAAATTCTAATTTCTGTAATATGAAAGCAGATATAAGTATTGTGCATAAAAAGGTAAATTACAGGTATATGTGCTTAACTGTCTTGACAATAAGGTCACAACACAAAAATTGTAAAGGCTCTAAAAATCACTTGAAAGCCATAATACTATAAAGAAGAAAGATCATCTTCAACTTGGAAAATAACCTTTCAGAAATCTTGTATCTGGAGGCAAAAACCAAATAACCAGTCATAAAAAAGCTGTAGTAAGTTAATGGTATTTTAGCAGAAACTGTGGGTTACCTTGGTGCATTTTTTAAGGGTCAAGAAAGAGAGGTTATACTCTTCCCTTTCCGTATAATCTAATTCACATTTCCCCCTGCTCCTTTTTTCTTTATTCCACTGATGGTCTGGCTTCGCACAGTCTCTTCTCTCATCCATCTCTCCGGCACCTTTATGACTCTGAAAGGGCTCCCTAAAATGTCAGATGCCTGAGTGTCCACGACTGTTTTATTCCCCACCTTTATTCCGCGAGTGGAACACCAACAATGAAAATATAAGCATGATTTAAACAGTAATAAACAAATACATAAGTATCACGTTCTAGTAATGACGGAAAGAGGAATTGTGAAGGTTTTGTTAACGAAAGCAAAAGCTGAAGTGCAGGCAACAACCCATCGTCAAGATTTCCATAAACCCGTACACAGATTATATTTCAAATGTAATAATATATAATAATCTAAAAAACACATTGTTTTAAGGAAAGAGCTGAACTTAATTTTTTCATGATATCCCTCGTGTGTTTAGTGAAGTTTAAAAGTTCTGATGAAATTTAAGTTCAGTTTTCAGCTTAATGAATCTGGTGTTTTGCATATACAGAGCGAGAATTAAATCTGCTCTTTTATTATCTGTGTGATGAAGCCTTTTATGCTTAACCAACGGTTTCTCTCGCTCTTTTTAATATTTTCTTTCCCTCTGTGGAGCATTTGGGGAAGATGAATAAAAAGCTTAAATTAATTGAGCCGAAGTTAATGATTTCTAGACAATTGCTCTTAAGTAAATGGCACGATTCCTCATCCATTTATATCCCGTTTTAAATCCATGATGAATTAACAACCCTTTGGGTCTTTTGCTCTCAAAAACAACAGGACAGATCATAAAGCACTCCACATCCCAGTGTTGTTGGGTCTATGGCTAGATCCTAATTTGCATGTTAGAGTGCAAAATTAGTATTAGTGCATCCCAAATCACTCAGCTTTTGGGGGAAAAATCTATCAACTTAATTAAAGTTGGTCTGTGCTTTCAGCAAACATAATAAATTCTATAAACTTAAAACTAATACTGTTTTTACTTGTGGATCCAAGTTCAATAACCTTTCATTTTTAGTTAAGATAAGATATAGTAGGGATGTCATTTTGGTGACCAAAGATGAGTTTTAAAGGATAAAGAGCCCCATTTTAACAATCTAAGCGCATGGTCTAAGGCCACATCCACACGAAGCCAGAGCTTTCCCTATCCGATATTTTTTTTCCCCGTTCAAAAAAAAAATTCCGTAAACACGGCGTCGTCTCAAGAAATATCTGCGTACACACGAAACCACTGAAACCGACTCAAAACGATGTAGTATACATGCCAGACCAGTATGTGGCGCTGTAATTCTGCCACAGACATACACTAAAAACGGAGAAGAAGACTTAAAGCATGCGCATAAACCTTGCGTGCTGTATACAACAATAATATTAGGCACAGTAGCTTCTTTGTTTCTTTTCTTTTTTCTTTTTTAATCAAGAACTTTGTTGAACAATATGAAAAACCATAAATGTAGTTGCTGTGACTTAACGGTGTCTGACTAGTTGACACTTGGTGTGATGACATCATCGTTTCACAAAATGTACGGATTGGCCGTACACACGAAAACGCAAGGGCGGCGTTTTCAGATTTATCCACCTTGGGACCCGGTTTCAAAAAATAGCGGTTTCAGTCTCCGAAAACGCCGGATCCGTGTGGACGAAACGCCAATACGATAAAAAATGTATACGTATACAGCGAAACGCGTCTCCGTGTGGACGGGCCCTAAAGCGCACGGCGCAAGTGCACTTAGGACATGTCTGAATCCACTTTTGCTAGTTTAATGATGGGAAAAATGGTCGGCGCATCCGGCGCATGTTCTAAAAGGGTTGTCCCTATTTTCTTAATGAGTAATGGGTGTGTTTGGGGCGTAACATGCAATAAACCAATCAGAGTCTCATCTCCCATTCCCTTTAAAAGCCAGTTGCACTCGCGCCATGGCGGATTCGCTATTTACATGGCGGAATTTGCAAGCGGAAAAACTTCTCTAGCGAGGAAACGGATCTGTTCGTGCGCGAGGTTAAAGCGCGCAAGCAGACCATCTTCGGGACAAGCCGGATTCCACCATATCTTTATGTACACAATAATAATCTTTTACATTGTAATCCTTTTATTTGTAATATTTGGCATGTTTGTGTGCTGCTGCGCATCCCTTTGTGTGTAATAAGCAGAGTGTATGCGCGTTGTGGACCCGTCTATAGGCGCATATTATTAACACGATCTTTAAATAACAAACAAAAACTGCACCATTGACTTTAGATAATGGTTTCAGTTGATCAATGGCATAGTTGATTTCAGTTGCCTCAAAATAGCAACACGCCAACAATGTGCCTGAACGCACCTCGTTTCAGACCAGCACGGCCATGGGCGAACAGATGGGCGCAAATGCATTTGCTATTTAAACAACAATGGCGCAGGACGTGAAAATAAGAACTGCGTCAGGCTGAAACTAGCAAAAAACACTTGTGTCGCGCTTGGCGCTGCATTGTGCCGGGTGTATGATAGGGCCCAATGTTATTGACTGCAGACTTTAAATGAACTTACACATTGCATAATACATTATTTTAGATATATAGATACATATATTTTTGTTTACCATAAATGCTTGTCAGTACATTGGACGGTATGCTTAACACATTTAAAAAAACAACAGAAGTCATTATGAAATTGCGTAAAGTCCTGCTTAAGCGTGTCAAAGCAGTCTTAAGTTCCACTAACTGCATTTAATATAAATTTAAACTTTAATACATTTTCATTTAATTGTAAATAACATGCAATTAAGTGTCCGAAAACATTACATTAAATTTGCACTTAAGTATATTATTTGAAAAATATTGTATATTATTTCCTTAATATTTTTTAAAGAGATGTTAAAGTGTACTTCATATTACATAAGGGTTAATAGTCAGGCAGCAACTACACGCACAACTACACAAAGCTGTAGTGTCAGCATAGATGAGATGCAAATGTTTTGGGATTTAAAGATGCTGTGATCATCATGCCTATTACGGGTATATTTTGATAAACCTTTTTTATAATAGCCTATATGACTACTTTCAAACAGTGTAATATTCAGGAATCATAATAACATGTTTGCATCTTCATGTGAACTCTCTATAAAGCTTGAATTATATTTTAAAGAGCCTCAAGTAATATTTCTGTTTCATTTGTCATGCGGAATCATGAGCTTAATTCCCACCTTGACAGTGGTTATGTGTGTCTTATCACGTGACAAGACGACTGATGTTAACTTACGCTCTAAAAAATAAGGTTAATTTTAAGCTTGCCCGACTAACCCATGGAGTCAGTGTGTATTGTTATGTAACATTATATATAATCAGTTGCATGCAATCAAACCCTTTCATTTCAATGAATTATTCATCGCAAACAAATGGAAAAATGCATATTGGCCCTTTAAACACAGTCCAGTACACTGTAATTTATAAACTCACAAACAATAAAAGTAAAGTGCCAGCTTCTGAATTCAGAATGAGCCGAATCATTTCACAGAGAAAAAAAGTAAAGGCGTAAATATGGGGATCACTTTGTATGTAGATTACAGTGTACAGATGCACACGCTATGAAGAAGGAAAGTGAGATAAACTTGTTTGGTTTTTGTACACCCTATCTGAGGCAATATTTCTTCACTTGTAATCTGTTTATTCACATTTCGAGGACTGGAGGCGTGTGTTATTGGTGATATTCAGAGAGCCCATGTTGGTTTGATTCCATCCTTTGTGCAGACGTCCCATGCTGCTATCACAATATTGATTGTTTGTTGACAATGCTGTGAAATATAATTCAAGGATGTTTCAGCGTGTTTCTTTAAACCAGTTCAAATAAATGTATATTTATTTATGTAGCAGATACTTTTATCCAAAGTTTGAACCGATGTACTAAAATAAATTGGACTTTTCAACACTACAGAGAGAGTTTTTTTGTTTTTTTTACCAGAAGTTTTCACAGGTGTGCATCCCTTCCTCGAAACAAACAAATCCAATGCGTATTTCCTTTCGAAAACAATGTATAAAACATCCCAAAAAATAGTGCTATACAATCTCTCTTTTGGTTTTACATTTGGTTAATCAACATGCCATAGTCCTGCTGCACATATACAACCTCCAAACTCAAGGGGGCGCTTGTGATGTCTGCATCATTAAACAAGATGTGTTATTGTTCAGGTACATACTATCTGCAGATGCTAACCATTTATCATAAAGGTGGGGTAACACCTCGAATTTTCGCAGGCAATTGGATGAAAAGTTTTCCACATAACAGATTTCGCGACGGGTTCAAGTTCAATGCTCAAGTTGAAAGTGACTTGTTTTGAAAATCTCCTATGTGTTGTGCTTCTTCGAGTACATTGCCACACATTAGGCAGTTTTGCCTAAAAATTTTCGCTAATGTTAACACTGCTCAAGAAATTTTGTCATGCTACAGTATAGTGCTATTGTTTCTACCTTTTATGAGTTAGCCATGATTTCCTGGAGTAGTTTAAGTCACTATCAGAAGCTACGTTCGAAATTGCATACTGTATAGTAGGTACTACATTTGATTTGACGTTTACTTTCCGACAGTTAAAAAAGTACATCCATCAAATCCGCTTTCCAGAATCTTGATGGAAGTAGGTCATCTGGATAATTTTTGCCTGTTTTTCGAATACTATGAATCGGACATACTACTCTTTTGGTGTACCATCTCTCCAGTAGCGGTATTAACATTAAGTGACATGGCATCTGACGCACAGAAGCCAATGGCATGTCACTATGCGTATTGGCACATCTGGTGGCACATCCGGTCTTCATTGGCATGTGCCAGTGGATAGTGGCATTGGCTTCTGTGTGTCAGATGCCACGTCACTTAATGTTAATACTACCTCTCTAAACCAATAGTGTGAGTTTGGGGCGGGACTATCTGTTGAAATGACCAATAACGAATGGGAAAAGTTTTTTTTTTTTTAAAAAGTCATTTTTTTCAGTAATTTCATTAGGTTGTTCTTCACCTTTTAAGTTAGCATAGTCGCTATAATTAGGTGCTTTTTGAAACACTGACTGGCAGATGTGAGTGAAGGTGGTGACTGACTCCGGTGACAATTATCGTGGGCCGCAGGCGTAACATTGACAGAGGGGTTTGAAACTGTGTTTGAGCTTTAACTCTGGAATTAATTACCTTTTTTGTGCTTTGACAGGGGCCTTGCCGTGTTCTCTTAATTTGATTTCACCAGCAGGTACATGGAGGGATTTCTGGAATACTGAAACAAAGGTGTGTGTTTTCATGAAGGACAGTATGTCTTTCCTTTCTATGCCTGTTTTTCACTCATCTCTTTCTGCATGTATAATACATTGCAAACAGGGCATTCGTCAACATAATTTGATAGCTGCCCTCTTTCACTTTGAAGGAGATGGATCCAGCTCTCTGATGAAGAAGGATAACAAGAAACCGTGAGGAAGAGGACATGCGCATGTGCATCGCTATGGGTGAGTCTGTATAATGTGAGTGCACCACATTGTTTTTTGAGGAAGCCCTGGAACATAAAAAGGCAGCGTGGATTTTCTCCTGCTGATCAGCAGTCAGAGGTTTGGAGTTAATTGGAGAGGATAGACACTCAGAATTAGCCGAGGCCAAAAATAAATGGTCTGACCACGGACTCCATTATTGAGCATCCTAATGGTGTCGCTTCATGATGCCTGAGGTTTAATAAAATTGAATATTTGCCAATCAGATTTCTTTTAATTAATCGACACATAACAAATAATAATTTTGTGTATATACTCAGGGCTCAAGGGTGCTATAAAGCACAAGATGCAACCTTTTCAACTGTGACTATATTTGTTTAAAATCTCAACCAACCTGACACAGCGACACTGTTTCAACCAATTGTGGGAGTTTTGGGTGGGACTTTCTGTTCGACCAACCAATGACAAATCGATAGAGTGTTCAGGTAACTTAATATTTTATTTGGCAGATTAATTAATTACCAGCTTTCTGCCAGTGCATTTTTTCAGCGTTGTCATGATGTAATTTTCCTGTAGCTCAGGAATGATTAGTCCATGACATTTACGGCTGAGTTTATTGGCCATGAAGTCTTGAGATGAATTACGGGTTTGTAAACTTCAATTTTGATCCAGTGTTATTTTAGTATTATTTTATTTCACCTTTATTTCAATTACTAAAACATATTTTTAATAGTTCTAGTGTCAAGCGTTTCGCTGCATAATTTCATATTTCTCGCCCTGTTTTTCATTCCTGACGTTAATACGCTTTCTTAGTCCTAATGCAACATAAAAAAGACCAAAGTATGCACATGCTGTGTGTAATTGATGCCTTATCTGTATCTGTGCTACCAAAGAGAATGATGTGAAATATAGTTTGGTTGCACACAAGTATTCTATTCAAGCAAACGGCATCTCTATTTTTCATTAACAGTACACAAAATGTGTACAAACTGAGTTGCACGTTCAACATCGTATTCTAAACAATACCAATTTGTTTTCACCTCTATTCTTTAACTGACAGAAAGTTGGGGGTTAAAGTCACCATGAAACCAAAATTGACATCTCTTGTTTGTTTTTATCGAATATTGCTGTTTATTATAAATTATTTATTCATGTACATAATTCTTTATAGAATATATCCCTTGTAATGCCCTCATAATCTTTAATCAAAATATCTTCCCCTCTGCAATGGCATCTCTTCTCTGATGATGTGTTCCCTGGCGTGAGGGCGGAACAACCTGTCACTCACGTGAGATCCACCAATAGAAAACTACACTTTATTTTTTTTATTTTATTTTCAAAAAAAACATTTCACTTGGCTATACATTACAATAGGGAAAAAAAGATGATCACTTCTGTTTCATGCCAACTTTGAAGAAAGTAACAAGTTTCCCTATGGGCCAACCATGAATTTATGTGCACTCGGCCCATTAATATGATCATTCTGACTTGACTAGAATGAATCCCCTTGAGAAAAGGTAGTGAAAAGTCATGTGGCAGCCGAGAAACCACATTCACATCCAGAGCCATACATTTCCATTTGTAAATTTTAGCTTTATAATGCCAAAATATATATATTAGGTGAGAGGTGATAAGCCAGTATTATTTTATAACTGTCTTGTTTTTGACCTTAAACAAGGTCATGAAAATTGAGCTGAATTTCCTATGAGGGCTGTCTTTTTTTCCTTTTTTTTGTTTTCTTTTTGTTTCGGTTTTTCTCCCATTCAGGGTTATGATGAGTCTGTGCAGATGTAAAGAGACTGTATCAGTGGTGCACTTTCTCATTTTCACCTGCGGCTTAACGGAAATCCATCATAAAAGCGGCTCTACTGTTTTTATAACATCTTCATTGATTCGTCTCCCTCTCTCTCTCTCTCTCTCTCTCTCTCTCTCTCTCCATCTTTCTCTCTCTATCTGAGTACTTTGTGTGTCTTCCAAAAGCAGTGAACATCTGCTTTCTCTGTCAGTACACACACACCACCCCCTCACTGGCTGAGGGAATGATTCATATAGCCGAGCCCACACACACACACGCACACACAGTCAGACCTCCACACAATGAAAAGGTGACAGCAGCAGAGCGCACTACCTCAGGCTCCCATCAGGGGGCACTCCTGTATTTCACCCACTACAGACCACTGCAGAATCTGAATCATGAATGCCTGAAAAAACAAACAGCACGTTTGATACATCTAACACGAATCAAAGAAACACCTGGAGCTGCGACACATGTCAGCGGGATCATGCTTCGTATTAACCCACGCGCTTTGCTGACAGCCTTGATCCCAACAAATACAAAATCTGTCAGATATTTATATAGTACATAGGCTTAAAGGTGCACTCAGTCATTTTTATTCGTAAATTAATTAATAGGGCTTTTGATGTGCTGACTCCAGTCACATCAGTAGCCTTATAAATGCTATTTTATTTGACACAGAGCAGGTCGCAGTCATGTTGAGATCACATTACCAGCCGAAAGCTACTCTGTTTATCACTGTACTAATCCTCCTATTATTGGATATGTTCACTCATAGAATAAATTAATAATGGATAACCACAAATAGTGCATTTATACAATGGCATCATCAGCGTTGGGGAAAGATTTGTATAAATGCTGTTCTTTTAAACTTTACATTCATCAAAGAATCCTAAAAAAAAACAATTGTGGTTTCTCAAAAAATATTTAAGGCACACTATGTAATTTTTCGCCACTAGAGGTCGTTTATTCAAAACTTAGCTTGAGGACGCCTTGATTTTGGTGAATCATGGGAGTTGTTGTCTTCACCTCTTCAGCCGGTGGAGAATACAATGGGAATCGGGCAGAAACCATATTCATGGATGACCGGTAATGTATTACAGATTTGTTAAAGGGACAATGTGTAGTTTTTTAAGTATTTTATTATCTAAAATCAATATTTTTATTCATAAATATGTCCTCAATGGTGTACAAATACCTCTTCCAATGATCTGACTTATCCTCGTAAACGAAGAATTTATTATCTTTATATACATGGGACGGGTAGGTCCACGGAGTCTTCCATGTCGTTCCGCCATCTTGAGAAACTATAATAGCAGAGAGGGACAAAAAGTAGTAGGCCAGCGCGTTTCCACAACGCGTTTTCGTTCAGAGCCAGCGTCACGTGACTGAAAGCAGCTGAACCGGACAAGAAGATTTTAGAGACGCTTGTCACTGCCCCGGCAAGTTTAAAAGGCTGCACTGCACGGTTATTTATAACGGAGGACCATACTTATGTGGAGCCACAGGACCGGAGATTGCAAAAAACAAGGGTTAATGTCGGGATAGCTTTTTCCAGGTGGAAAGAGTTGATGCAGGAGAAAGCTTTCAAAAGAGCTTACCTGTTTCTTCTCAACAGGTAAGTCAATGTTACTGTCTAAATTACAAGCTTTTTTTCAATGCTTGGTCGCTTCTCTGCCTTTGGAAACGTTCAATTCTATCAAACATCCGTTTGTCCGTTGTGTCAAGTTGCAGTTTGTTTGAAATAACAAACCTGTTCACCCGAAGGAAAACTCGATGAAGTGCTATTAGAAGACATCCTGTCATAGCTTTTTGGTACATAACGGCTACCTTTGAAAAAGCGAGGCGCTGTAGAGCACTATTCATTTGAATGCAAAATACAATTTCTAGATGGGAGAAATTCCTACACATTGTCCCTTTAAAGGTACAATCTGTAATTTTTTCGTCGCCAGAGGTCGCATT
Organism: Leuciscus idus; assembly: GCA_021554675.1. Taxonomy (NCBI): domain Eukaryota; kingdom Metazoa; phylum Chordata; class Actinopteri; order Cypriniformes; family Leuciscidae; genus Leuciscus; species Leuciscus idus. The sequence goes on from CM038624.1 coordinate 43,757,486, forward strand.
TTCAAACCAATAACAAAGACGAAGCTTGATGACGCCTAATGAAGGAGAGTGGAACGATGGGAGATGTCGTTTTCACCATGCAGAGATGTGTGGAATTCACAAATCATATAAATTATATATCAGCTAATAAATTTGTTTTTGTATTACCTGAACGTTTGATCACACTATTTTATGTCATCGTAATGAATTAGCTGCCAGGAACGTGAAATGTAATGCTATATTAGCATGTTACTGATATGTGACTATTTGTCAAATGATTTGGTGGGTTAATGCTGGGGGGCATTAGGTGGGCATTGCAACACGGCAAGCTCCGAGTATAAGTGACTCCGACCTGCCGTCAGACCTTCATTCCGTGGACGAACTCCGGAGTACCCTTAGAACGAGTTTCCAGGCATGTTGTTGTCTCAACAGATGCCTCCACCACGGGCTGGGGTGCCATGTGCAATGGACATGCTGCCGCGGGCTCCTGGACAGGACCCCAGCACCTTTGGTATGTCAATTGCCTCAAGTTGCTGGCGGTACGTCTAGCTCTACACCGCTTCCGTGCATTGCTCAAGAACCAGCACGTACTAGTCCGCTCAGACAATACCGCGACAGTAGCGTACCTCAACCGACAAGGTGGTCTATGCTCCCGCTGTATGTCGCAACTCGCCCGCCACCTCCTTCTATGGAGTCAGAAGCATCTGAGGTCGCTTCGAGCCATTTATATCCCGGGAGACCTGAACCGTGCAGCCGACGAGCTCTCACGGTTTCAGCCTCTTCCTGGAGAATGGAAACTCCATCCCCAGTCGGTTCAGCTGATTTGGGAATAGTTCGGGGACGCACAGGTAGATCTGTTTGCCTCCCATGACTATTCCCATTGCAGCCTGTTTTACTCCCTGACCGAGGGCATGCTCGGCACAGACGCACTGGCGTACAGCTGGCCGCGGGTCCAGTATGCAAGTATGCATTTCCCCCAGTGAGCCTTCTTGCACAGACCCTGTGCAAGATCAGGGAGGACGAGGAGCAGGTCATTTTGGTTGCGCCTCATTGTGGGACCCATCACCTCGGACCTGGTTCTCCGAACTGGTACTCCTCGCAACAGCACCTCCCTGGCCAATCCCAGGAAGGACCTCCTTTCTCAGAGACGGGGCACCCTATGGCACCCTCATCCCAATCTGTGGAACATCCACGTGTGGCAGGTTTGAGTAGCCTACCACCAGCAGTGGTGGCTACCATCACTTCCGCTAGAGCATCATCCACGAGACATGCCTATGCGTTGAAGTGGAACCTCTTTGTCACCTGGTGCTCTTCTCGCCGAGAAGACCCCAGAAAATGCCCGATCAGTGTCGTGCTTTCCTTCCTGCAAGATGGGTTGGAGCGAAGGCTGTCTCCCTCCATCTCAAAGTGTATATTGCTGCTATCGCCGCACATCACGACGCAGTTGAAGGTAAGTCCGTGGGGAAGCACGACCTGGTCATCAGGTTACTAGGCAGTACTAAGATCTGCTCCGGTGTCTTCGCTTGCTCGCCATTCCACTCCTCGGACTGGATCCGTGCGATATTTCCCTCAGGTGAGCTTCCCAGAGAAGCCCTGAGTTCCTCCAGCGCTGTTGAAGTCGATGCCAGAGTGATGCCTCCGGCAGCTTTCGCGTTGGCTAGGTGCCTCCATGTGCATGGTTCCCCCCTTGGGCGACCCCCACATGCGTATTCCACTGTAAGCCTCTCTAAGCATATGTCTTTCCCTTGGCAAGCCACCTTGCCCCCCTGGGGTTGAAACATTCCACCCTGCGGGTTGGACACCCTAGTGTTTCTCAATATGCAGCCCGCTCGCGGGTCATATGTGTATTCTGTAAGGGTTTAAAACCCTTGTGTTTGAAACACAAGATGAAACAAATGCTTTGGTCAAGCACGTTACCTCATATATTTGTTTTGCACAAGGTAAGTTAGCACTAGCCACAGTTTTTATAGTGCACACACAGTGGTTTCGAGAATCACATCTTGAGGTCTGTGTGTAATTGATGTTTTAGTACGAAATGGGAAAGTCTTCTTAAGTTGTGTTAACCACAAACTTTATTTCACTCACAAGTTCAAAACCACTACTCTAAAAACCCATTAGAAGTTCCTGAGGGAACCCATGGTCAACTAGCCTTCCGTGTCGGCCTACAAAATGACGTTACATCTGAACAGCTCTATACACAGTGTAACATCCTGTCTGCATTGTGAGCAAATAACTAGAATGCTTTGGTTCTAATCAACAAAACTTTGTCCACTGCAAATGTGTGATAATAACAGGAACTTATAGTGTAAATTACTTTTAGAAATGTCACTGTGAGGATGATGTGATGCATATTTACCTCACCTTAACTCTCTTTCCGTCTGTCAGACTGTCACTTTCTCGTTCTCCCTTTGAAGAGGGTGTAGAGTTAATTCAGATGCAGATGTATTACGCAGATGGGCTGAGTTTAGTTGTTTACAGGTGACAGCTGCACATATGATACCTCTCTCTGCCTGAATCTTAAGGCCCTGTTTACAGTTATTAAGATGCGTCTTGGTCAATCAGATCACAAGTAGACGAGGGAGACACATTCCCATTTACTGGTGTTTTAATTCGTCTCTTTTGTCCACTTTCAACACTTCTTTCCTGATTTCTTCGAGGGGAGGGTCTATGTATGGGCTTTTGTATGTATGGGCTTTTTCAGATCTATCAATCAAATGGACGAAATAAGCTCACATGATTCACATTATTTAAAACACGTAGAGCAGCAGCTTTCGTTTCTGCTCTGACAGCCGCAAGACCACGGCGAACGCTGTGAGTGTGTTTTAGAAATCAGGAATAGTGAGAGAACATTGTGCCTGGTATGATTTTCAAACCAGCCAACAAAAGTTTAAAACCCGTCTGGCTAGCGCCCTTCCCATAATGTTTATGCATTAGTTTAATAGGTGGAGAGTAGGCGTCTTTTGTGGCTGTTCAAACACATTCAACCACATGAGCTTTTACACTACGAAAGCAGCTGGTTGAATGTGTTTTTGTCTGGAAGAGGTCAAAAGTGGACAAACTCAAAACGTTTTAGACCCTGTTTACACCTGTATTTAGCGTCGTCCACTTGTGATTCAATCGACCGAAACGCATCTTAAAGGTATAGCGGAGGATGTTTTACTTCCTGGTGGGTAGTCTAAACTATTGGTCCTCCTAATTGTCAATCATTCTGGTGAATCAATCAAACTTTTCAAAAAGTGGAGAGGGCGGGTCTTATCTAAAATTTGGAAAGATCCTCCGCTATACCTTTAATACCAAACAGGTCCTTAGAGAACACTTCGAACCCACAATACACAAAGGAAAGGACATTGACTCCATTTTATCCACAATTAAACTGTCACAACTGTTTATCATTTTTTCTTGAGTTTTCTTGTATGCATATCCCTATGTTGTAGTAACTTGGTTATCCCTATGAAGTAAGGTTAGTGAAAGTTTTAATGTTTATATCCAGGCTTACCAATGTACCATGGCTTTAATGTTGTCCCAACCCAGGCATGTCAGGTATAAAATTATCATATTATTTTTACCATACTTTTGTTTGATTCTGCACAAACTCTCCAGACCACCATAAACATGCAAAGGTGTGGAGCGAGACAAAAGGGACTTTCTCCGGCTCAATATTCGCACCTCATATTGGCTACTTTAACAAAGAGGGGTGTGACTGATAGAGGCTTAAAAGATCCCTACTTAGAAACATCTTTGCTCGTTCCTTTTGAGACAGGGTTAGGGTTAATGTTAAAAACAGTGTTGTGTAAACACCCCCTGACGCCGCCTTCACACTGGCAGTTGAAATCAGCTCCGTAATACGCAATACGCCCCCAGCGGACGTCGTACTACACCGTTGAAAAGCTTCGGAAGCGAGTAGAACAAAAATGGCGGAGAGATTAACGGTTGATTTTGTCAGTGTCAGAATGTACAATTCTGTATGATCTCTCTGATGAGGGTTATAGAGACATTAATCTGAAGGCTGCTGCGTGGAGGAAAGTTCCCCAGGACGTTGATATGTCAGGTCGGCTAAATGTGATATAGTGGTATATAGGGCTTTTAATTGTATTAACTGCCCTAATAACGTTAGAAAATCATGAAAATAAAAAAATGACATGACAACTTATCGTTATAAAATCATTATTTATTTTATTAAAAGTTGAGAATTCAGTTTTGTTTATCAGTACCATAGCAACGCTAACTTCCGCTGGAATTGTCGGATAGGAACCGTCCGTAGCCTTTCGCAAGAGTTAAATTTTTTGAACGCATCCGGATGACCAACGGACACGATTTTTTTCGCACCGCACTCGTTCGGACCCGGTTCGCACCCATTCGCATGCGGTCTGCGAATCTCCATAGGAAATGAATGACTTCCGGTCGTTTCGTAGCCGTATCGGAGCTGATTTCAACTGCCAGTGTGAAGGCGGCGTGAGTCTATTGGGCAAGACACTGCACCAGAATAAGTGTTAAAGGTATAGCGGAGGATCTTTCCAAATTTTAGATAAGACCCGCCCTCTCCACTTTTTGAAAAGTTTGATTGATTCACCAGAATAATTGACAATTAGGTGGACCAATAGTATAGGTTACCCACCAGGAAGTAAAACATCCTCCGCTATACCTTTAATATACATTGTTTTGAACGTGTAGCAGCAGCATGGCTTTGAAAATACACTGCTCAAAAAAATAAAGGGAACACTTTTTAATCAGAGAATATCATCAAGTCAGTTAAACTCCTGGGATATTGATCTGGTCAGTTAAGTAACAGAGGGGGTTGGTAATCAGTTTCAGCTGCTTTAGTGTTAATGACATTAACAGCAGGTCCACTAGATGGGCAACAGTGAGACAACCCCCAAAACAGGAATGGTTTTACAGGTGGAGGCCACTGAATTTTTTTTCCCTACTCATCTTTTCGGACTGTTTTTCACCAGTTTTGCATTTGGCTAGGGTCAGTGTCACTACTGGTAGCATGAGGCGATACCTGGACCCTACAGAGGTTGCGCAGGCAGTCCAGCTCCTTCAGGATGGCTCATCAATACGTGCCATTGCCAGAAGGTTTGCTGTGTCTCCCAGCACAGTCTCAAGAGCATGGAGGAGATTCCAGGAAGACAGACAGCTACTCTAGGAGAGCTGGACAGGGCTGTAGAAGGTCCTTAACCCATCAGCAGAACCGGTATCTGCTCCTTTGTGCGAGGAGGAACATGATGAGCACTGCCAGAGCCCTACAAAATGACCTCCAGCAGGCCACTGGTGTGAATGTCTCTGACCAAACAATCAGAAACAGACTTCATGAGGGTGGCCTGAGGGCCCGACGTCCTCTAGTGGGCCCCGTGCTCACTGCCCAGCACCAGGGAGCTCGATTGGCATTTCCCATTGAACACCAGAATTGGCAGGTCCGCCACTGGTGCCCTGTGGTTTTCACAAATGAGAGCAGGTTCACCCTGAGCACGTGACAGACAGGAAAGGGTCTGGAGAAGCCGTGGAGAATGTTATGCTGCCTGTAACATCGTTCAGCATGACCGGTTTGGTGGTGGGTCAGTGATGGTCTGGGGAGGCATATCCATGGAGGGATGCATAGACCTCTGCAGGCTAGACAATGGCACCCTGACTGCCATTAGGTATCGGGATGAAATCCTTGGATCCATTGTCAGACCCTATGCTGGTGCAGTGGGTCCTGGGTTCCTCCTGGTGCACAACAATGCCCGGCCTCATGTGGCGAGAGCATGCAGGCAGTTCCTGGAGGATGAAGGAATGATACCATTGAAGGGCCACCACGCTCACCTGACCTACATCCAATAGAACACCTCTGGGACATTGTGTTTCGGTCCATCTGACATCACCTGGTTGCACCTCAGACTGTCCAGGAGCTCAGTGATGCGCTGGTCCAGATCTGGGAGGAAATACCCCAGGACACCATCCGTCGTCTCATTAGGAGTATGCCCCGACGTTGTCAGGCATGCATACAAGCACGTGGGGGCCATACAAACTACTGAGTACCATTTTGAGTTGCTGCAATGAAATTTCAGCAAAATTGACAAGCCTGCTACATCATTTTTTCACTTAGATTTCCGGGGTGTCTTTGAATTCAATCCTCTGTAGGTTGATCATTTTCATTTCCATCAAACGATGTGGCATCCTTTCGTTCATAACACATTACCCAGTCCATATTAGTATAGATATCCAGCATGACATTTTTCCCCATTGAGATCTGATGTGTTTTCAAAGTGTTCCTTTAATTTTTTTGAGCAGTGTATATTTAACATATATTTAAGCCAGAACGTTACTTTAAGTCAGTTTAAATTAACGGTTATGTAACATTTGACAATCTACTACATTAATTAAATTCAGATAAATAATTCATGGTGGTTCCACTTGTATTATGTTTCTGAATACATTTTCATTACACATCTATACAGTATCTAATGGCCACATCTAAAACTCATGAATATATTTTAAGATTCCATCCCATGAACTTCACAAACTTTGGCATATCCAGGGACTTGTTGTTCTCTGCCATGGGTCATCTGACACACGATCTGAGTGGATCCGGTCCTGCTGAATCATAAATGCACCGGAGATGCCAGAGTGATGCCAACTAAAGTTTACTGCTAAATGCAGCAGCGTGGCATATTTTTAGTCCATTTTACTGACCACAAGTTCTGCAGCTGTGGTTTATTAATTTAACAGATATAACTTTGAACTTACTTTTATGCTATTACAGTTTCTGAAAAAGTGTATAGTCATAGCAGTAATTTGTGGTGCTTTATTACTGTACATATATACTATTATAGTATTTATTAAAATTATGATTTTGCTTTTATTTGTATAGTTTCAGTTTTAATTTTTGATTAATCTTATTATGTGCTTTTGCCGTTATTAGTTTTTGTGTATTTATGTTTATTTAGCTTTAAAACATTTTTCAGTTTTAGTTTTCAGTTAGTTGCCAAGGCAACATATCTAATTCTTTTAATTTTCTAAAGTTTTTTTTTTTTTTTTAAGTTGAAGTTTTTCATCTAATATTTAAACTATTGTATTACAGGTTTATTTCATTTTTCAAATATGGAAAATTATTTTTAGTTGTTCAGTTTAACTATGACAATACTCTCTCTCTCACACACACACACACACACACACACACACACACACACACACACACACACACACACACACACACACACACACACACACACACACACACACACACACACACACACACACACACACATCTATATACTAAGGTGTTACCCTAATTTTATATATAGGCTGTTTAATACTTGCAAATATTAGTGGATTATTCTAAATGACCATATTCTACATCCCTTAATCCTATAATACCTAAACTTAACAACTACCTTACTAACTATTAATAAACAGTAATTATGAGTTTATTGAGGCAAAAGTCTTAGTTAGTGAGAATTGGACCCTAATCGTGACCATAATTTGTACAGATTTGATCAATTATGGATTTTAGTCTCTGTTTGTCTCGCTCCATCTCTGTCTTCCGTGCAGATGTAGAGAACTGATTTTATATGCCTGACTTGCGGACTTTAGTTCGGCTGTCCTCATGGTAAAGTTCATCTGTGTCTCTGTTCTGAGTTGTCAGACCTCGGGTTGAAGTGCACCATACATCCCTAAGCTATGAAATGCTGGTCTGGCTGCACAACACAACTTTTTCATTCTGCGACTAAGCTTAGGATAGGAATCTGCAGGCAGTTTATGTAGCTCTTCAACTAGTCTTACTGTTCAATAAAATGTTGAACCAAGCTGGTTTGTTTTGTCAGATAGGTTCACTAGAGGAGAGACTTGAAATATAAATAATCTGTGCTCTCATGGTGTATATAGAGCTGTAATGCTGTATATTGTCTTACAAATTGGCCCGCTTGAAAAGGTGAATAAAACTAGTTAATCATTAGTGTGGATGAGTAGATGTTTCTTTTCAAATGTGTGGTTCTGTTGTACATGCAACGTGTTGAGGTACTGTGGTAATAAATCCAGGATGTGATTTTCCCTTATTTATATGGGAAAAAAATAGAACTGGTCACATGCCTGTAAATGTCAGTACTCAAGGGTCCACAAGTGTTACCCTCGAATGCCTTTGCTTTTGAACTGAACTTGTAAGTGTCCAGGATGCTAAATATAAACATTTCAATTTCATCTGCATAGAAAATGTTTTAAAGAAGACATATATGCTAATTCCGAGTTGCATTATGAATTACATTTTGAGACATGATGATGCATGAAATCAAGCTTTTGAGATAATTTGTTGTTTACATACTTGTATAAATGATTTGAGCCAGTCATGTCCCACAGCAGACTGATGCTTATTTCAGAAGATATCTTCGTATGTTATCACGTGTTTGTGACTCAGAGTATGGAAGAAAATGTTAATATGACAATATTTTTCATTACAGTATTGTATGATGTCTCTCTGATTTTTTGATGCATTGCATGGCCAAATACAGCATGCAAACAGAGACATAATTGAACATGCACGTGTGCATGAAAAAAAGTGCAGCGGAAATCACATGCAATGAAATGCAATTATAATGTGTATATTTGTTAAATACACAGAATTTCTAATGAAAACTTCAACCAAATAATGTGGAAAGCCTCAGCTGGCGAAGACTTCCAAGGATAACTAAGGCTTATGTAATTACAGAATTCTCTGAATCAAGGTCAAAGGATATCCAATGCTACCCAGAATCCTCTGAAACAAGTTGCAAATGTGAGCAGAGTGATGTTTTGATGGTTTGGCAGAATGTCTATCCTGCTGAAAAGCCAAAGATTGGTTGTGTAACGTAACCAGCAAGGCTTCCTTGGTCATTAGCAGTTTCATCAGCAAGACAATGCTGGTTGAAAGAACTTTACTTGCTAGATTTTGCTGGTGAACAGCATGTTCACACTTCCACAATCTAGACCAACACCGAACTAGCATTAATGAATGTGAAGTCATGCTGTTTTAGTTAAGCAGGGCAGAAGCTTCTGAGCTGCTGGAGTGTGTTAATATTGAAGACGGTCCATGTTGAAGCTCTCTTTAACATATTCCACAAGCCCTTTGTGACCTCTCCCGCTGAATACAGCATGAGAAAAAGGCCAGTCGGATGACTACTCAGGGACAGCAGAATAGCGATGGCCTCTCTTCGATCAGCACGTCATTGATGAATTGACAAAAACGCCTCAGGCGTCTGACAGTGGACAGCTGATCAATGCTGAGAATATGTGATGGACAAATGGAAAAGTACAGTAGCAGCTAATAACTGTCACACAGGAGATCTAACTGTAGTGATCCAGCCCCGTGCCATCAAGAGCATGTACATTAATGTCAATAACATGATATTTTTGATGGAAAGATGGAGGTATGTGCATTGACTTATTTAGTTATTCCCACCAGCCACCCTGTGATTGAGTAACCAAATCATTAAAGTCTTGACTCTTGAGAGAACGCAGCATTTAAAAGCTATGGAAGCTCATTTCCACCTCAGAGGATAACAAAAAATGTAAAAGGTTAATGTGAGAAAGATATAAATAAACTTTACACTATCATTTACTTTTATAGTATCTTGTGAGATAGTCAAGAGAGCGAAAGTCATATTATGAGATGAATGAAGTCACAATTGTAAATCTACTTTATAAAAGCTACTTTATATTTCACAATCTCTCAAAACTGGCAAATTATGTCTTCAAATTGTGCCTTCATATCCCACAACTTCAAGAATGATTTAATTATATATTATTTATTTATATTTACACTACCATTTAAAGATGGGGGGGGGGGGGAGTATAATTTTTACTTTTAATTTATACTTTTGTTTGGCAAGGATGCATTACATTGATCAAAAGTGGCAGTAAAGACTTTACATTTGTTACAAAATATATATAGTTCAAATAAATGCTGTACTTTTGAATTTTCTATTTATCAAAGAATCTTGAAAAAAATCTATCATGGTTTCCACAAAAATATGAATTAATGTGAGTTATGAGACAGCAAATTTGCTATTGTGAGAAATAAAGTTACAACTACTTTTTAGGTTATAAGTTAATTGTTTATTAATTCTGATGCAGAAGTGCCCTTACATAAAAAGTAGAAGCTGAACAACATGTTTCAGAGTACTAATATTCATTTGAATATGGTGATTATGCACAAAATAAAGCTCTGATATATGGTTAATGTGTAAGATGCAGTCAGTTGGAAATAAAGCAGGAAAGTAGCTATTTGGTTTTCCAGAAGTCCGTTTAAGCAACATTTTCTCACCTTTTGGTTGCATAATCCCCTATGAAAAAGTTGAATTTGCAGCATTCTCTCTAGTGTATAGACACCTTTTAAATTGTTGCCATCTATGTTTCTTATTTACAGCTGCAAGACACCAAAACATTGCTACTTTTATCATGATGTCAACCAATGAGTTCGGGGAATTTGGAGCGTCTCTATTCTTTTCACACATGTAAATGAGACTATGGGATTCATGCCAAATTGCATTGTTCCTCTTACAATATTATTTTATGACTTGCTTAAAGTCCCCCTGTAGTCAATCATTTTATTCCTTAAAACTCTTTTTTTATCACCAAAATTACATTAAAAAAAAAATTATTCATGCCTTAAAGGCCTCAAAAAGAAATCAAAATGTACGTTTTTTTTTTTTTTTTTTGCTTTTAGTATGAAAATGTTAGGCTTAAGGTTATGAATAAGCTGGTGTGTTCCAAAACAATGACAAAATTCGCATTTAGGAGATATAAGTATTCAAAACGTACAGTCCCTCACTTCCGCTAAAATGGATTTTTATGACATCACCGCGGACTTCAGCGTCTCATCACAACTTCTGTCCAATCAAAAGCTCTCTAGAATCTAAAGCGTCCCGCCCCCTATGCTATAAATACCACCTGGCCAAAGCGACCGTTGACACGTCACGGAACAATTTGGGTTGTGAGATCGGTTGCTCAAACGCTCAAATTTTATTCAGTTTTCCAACTGTACGTTAGTTAAGAATGAAATGGCTAGAATTTATTCACACCTCTACTATTGAATCCAACGTATCATCAGCGCTCGGATTCGCTTCCATGGTGCTGTCAAGTACGACGTGCAGTCTGTAAGCTAAACTAAACACTATTGGCTATTTGAAAAGGGGGAGGAGCCATTCAATATGTCCCGCCTTAGCTTCCTGTTTCAGTGGAAATAACGTCAACGCATCATACAAAGCTGCGCGTTCCAAGGCACTTCAGTGGGTCTTTAAAATAGCTTGAATGTAACTCTACAGCTTTGCTTCATTTAGTATACGCGGCGAATACGCCTACTCATGAATTCGCAAATTAGCCCCGCCTCCACTCACTCGCACCAGCTCAGAGATCCACTCTGCCAGCTTTACTGTGGTAAATGCTGCACAATGGCAAGTGGAAATACTGTTTGATATATATATGTTTGAACAAAGAAGTGGAAGAGTGAATATTACAGGCTCGTATACAAGTTGATGCATCATAAAGATAATGCGTTTTATGTAGGCCTATCACTCTCTTCAACGTCAGACACATAACTGTAATTATTATGATTAGCATTTGGCTTGACTACCTTATCACACAGCAAAAATTTTGTTGTTTTTTGTTACACACACCATGTTCCTATTCACCATCTCAGCATCCTTAGAAACGCTTTGAACATCACAGAACGTTAGTGGAGAAAGGCATATAGTTCACAATAACATCGTAATATTGATCATATACATAATTCACCCGTTATATTGCTAAATGTATACCTGATTTTTCATATCAACAGAAAATATACCAGGATAACCTGGCTTCTCTTGAAACTCCCCTTCTTCGCAGCAGTTAATGATATGCTAAAGCCCACCGGCACATTGACGTGATTGGTTACAAGGTAATTTGTGATGTAAGAAACACCGTTGATTTCAAGCCGCGTCTTTTTTTCACTACAATTTTAAAGAAAAAATACTCAGCAATGGTGTTGACATATTCATTTGCACATGGTTTGTCTTAAAGCATATTAAAAACACCACATAGACATAAACAACATTAAAAACTTGATTTTCTCCATGAGGGGTCTTTAAGTGCACACGCACTCATTCACTCACTCATAAGAAATTTATATTTGGTTGTTTTTGGACGGCTCTGTGTTTATAAGTGGGCACTTCCGTGTGGTCGGTTTGGCAGCGCTTAAACCGTGTCCCCCAAACCTACGCTGTTTAGTTTTACTGTTAAACACAAGCATTTTGCAAAGTATGTGCAGACACTTCTAAGGACTTGAAGCCTGAGGGTGGGCGGAACTTTGTGTTTCAGGACGTTTCTCTCTCTTCCCTTCCTCTCCGAACAGGAGGAGCGATGAGTGAACAGACAAAATTAGAGAAAAGCTGCAGGAACTGAAAAAAATCTCGGAGAGTGTCAACAAAGTCTCTGCCAATGCTGTGAAATATGATTACGAACTCAAAGTTATTGATGGGAGTAAGAACACACACATGCTGTTTACTGGAGGAGGAGAGATGCTTCGGATTGCTGGCAGTACAACTTTATAAAACAGAGGAGAGTTATTCAGCCTAGTGATCGTATGTGTGGGCTCCTTTTTTTATTCCTGAAAGAAACTTCCCCACACACACACACACACACACACACACACACACACACACACACACACACACACACACACACACACACACACACACACACACACACACACACAAAAGAGAGACAGCTGGCATAATAGAGCACATAATTCCATCTGTTAGCATGCTCAACAGTGAAGTTGAGAGCGATTTGGCAACTGGAAACATTTGAATTCTTGAAAGAGATATGTAAACATACGTTGGCAGGGCGTTTGTTCCCCTCTATTCCTGTCGTTTTGCATGGTTGCATTGCTAAAATTATCTCTGTTAGGACACACCAGCAGTTGGAGGTGTAAAAGTGATGTGAATAAATGTTGGAGTGTGAATTTATTTACATGTGCTAAAATCAGGTGGTGTTAAACACATACGCACACACTGAAAGTAGATGGAGGAACATATGCTGCACGTAGAAACGAATCATAAAAAAAAGAATAAAAAAAAAAGAATGCCCTTTTCCTCAATCTAATTTCCTCACTGCTGTATTTTGACAAAAGCTGAATTAGCTGTACTTTTCTTTTTATGCTTCCATTACTTGACAGTGCTAAAAAACAACTATCATCATTTACAAAAAGCCCAGACCTACGGCGGCCCAGTAGTTCACAACACAACGAAATATAAAAAGCAGACATAAGTTCACAACACAACGGAAAATGAGCCACAACACAACGGAAAATGTACAACACAACTACCAATACAATCAAGCTTTGGATTTGGAACATGTATGTTTTTGAATGTTAAAAGTAATTTTAATTAATACAAATGATACGTTTTAACAACTTGAAGGAATTGGCGGACGTTCCCTTAGGGATCATGCGCCGTGGTATCGCGTCAAAGCATTCTAGAGTATAAATGCAGCTATAATGCAAGTAGGTGATTTTGAATTAATAAATGTCGATATACAATGGTTAGCTACATACTGTTAAAACTCATCATGGTGTTGATATATTTTTTTTAGACTGCTGACTCTATAGAACAGTAGCATGGAAAACTAACTTTATCGCGCTCCGAGAGCCCTCTAGTGGTCGGGAGAATTTCCGTTGTGTTGTGGCTCATTTCCGTTGTGTTGTGAACTTATGTTTGCTTTTTAAATTCCGTTGTGTTGTGCACTACTGGGCCACCGTACAGACCACACTGATGTAAATACAATGTATTTTTACATCGGTGATGAGCCTGTGAAAAGGGTCAGTAAGATTTTCTTTTTTGTGAAAGAAATTATTTTTACTCAGTAAGGATGCATTCAACTGATCAAAAGTGACAGTAAATACATTTATAATGTTGCAATCCATTATATGTTGCAATAAGATATCTTATTTTAAATAAATTATGTTATTTTGAACTCTACTCATCAAACTCATCAGTCATTAAAAAAAAAAAACAATGTTATGATTTTCCACAAAAATATTATGCAGCACAACTGTTTTCAATATTGATAAAAAGAAATGTTTCTTGAGCAGAAAATCATTATATTAAAATTATATCTAAAATATTGTGTGACACTGAAGACTGGAGTAATAATGCTGAAAATTCAGATTTGCTTCACTGGAATGAATCGTATTTTAAAATAAATATATAAAAAACAAACAGATTATTCATATTTCACATATAACAAATGCAGCCTTGGTGAGCAAGAGACTTTCAAAGTTTTGAAAAATTCAAGCAGTCTTTGTTCTGTTGCTTTGCTCATTTTATGGTGTTGACTTGTCTTTTAAAAATCAAGTTTACTTAACTGAAAAATGTTTGAAGGCTACATGATTTTTTTTACTCACAATTAGTTTGCATTAATATTTCACTTTTTAAATAATAATAAAAAAAGTCTAAGGTAGCAAGTTAGTTTTTGTTGTGGTATTGAAATGGGTATCAAGAATATCGGCTACTGATAATTTGGCACCATGACAAAACTACTTGGTTATGAGTAATAGTACCAGTGATGTTTGCCTTCGCAAACACCACTAATAATCTGCCTGTGAAAATGGGAAAGCCCAAAGTGCTGGCACAAACTCCCCGTTCAATTTGTCTGGCAAAGGAAATGCTGTGACAACACTTCATTTGAAATTGTGTTCCGATATGCTTTGGACCAAAAAGAAATCTATTTGTGTTCCCCCATGTTAAGATAGTATAACAAGATCCTTTGATATTTCTAATCATGTTTTGGTGCATCTCCTGTCATATCTTCTGTCATATCATCTAATATAACTGTGAGAAAACAACAAACACTGACAGTAATATTAGCATGTACTGTTTGCGCTTCATGTGTCAGAATGAGCCCATGATAATCTATAGTTCACATGTAATGCAAATGTAAAACATGTAGGCAGAAGAGAAGTCCAATGAAATTGATTAGATTGAGTCATTTTCCTTGAATAGCATCTGATTAGTTTGATATTTGCATGAATGTTGCATCAATACAGTATACTTCAGTGTTAGTGGCACAAATCTCATGTTTTGTTGTGCGAGAACTTGAAGAAGATTAGATATGTTTGATAAAGATTGCCTGTATGAAAAGTAGCTAGTTATAAACGCATCAAATGTCTTTTGATGGTCTCGGCACATCAGATAATGATCGTATGATTTTACCACCACAGAGGATCAGAGAAAATGAAGGTTCAGGAAATTGACAATAATGTCCTGGTTATGATATGATTAGTCAGTCAATATGATTGGACAGTCATGCGCAGAAACAGGAGGAAACCGGTAAGTAATATAATTTCATTTTCTCATGTTTATTGCTTGTGCGATGTGTGTGTACATATAGTCAATAGCTACAGACCTCCAAACTTCATGTGGCCTTCAGATTAGCTCAAGAACAGTGCGTAGAGAGCTTGGGTTCCCATGGCAGAGCAGCTGCATCCAAGCCTTACATCACCAAATGCAATGCAAAGCGTGGGATTCAGTGATGTAAAGCACGCCACCACTGGACTCTAGAGCAGTGGAGACGTGTTCTCTGGAGTGACGAATCACACTTCTCTGTCTGGCAATCTGATGGACGAGTCTGGGTTTGGCGGTTTCCAGGAGAACGGTACTTGCCTGACTGCATTGTGCCAAGTGTTAAGTTTGGTGGAGGGGGGATTATGGTGTGGGGTTGTTTTTCAGGGGTTGGGCTTGGCGCCTTAGTTCCAGTGAAAGGAACTCTTAATGCTTCAGCATACCAAGACATTTTGGACAATTTCATGCTCCCAACTTTGTGGGAACAGTTTGGGGATGGCCCCTTCCTGTTCCTACATGACTGCGTACCAGTGCACAAAGCAAGGTCCATAAAGACATGGATGAGTGAGTTTGGTGTGGAGGAACTTGACTGGCCTGCAGAGAGTCCTGACCTCAACCTGAGAGAACACCTTTGGGATGAATTAGAGCAGAGACTGCGAGCCAGGCCTTCTCGTCCAACATCAGTGCCTGACCTCTCAAATGCGCTTCTAGAAGAATGGTCAAATTCCCATAAACACACTCCTAAGCCTTGTGGAAAGCCTTCTTAGAATTGAAGCTGTTATAGCTGCAAAGTGTGGACCAACTCCATATTAAACCCTACGGATTAAGAATGGGATGCCATTAAAGTTCATGTGCATGTAAAGGCAGACGTCCCAAAACTTTTGGCAATATAGTGTGTGTGTGTACATATATATATATAGTGGGGAGAACAAGTATTTGATACACTGCCGATTTTGCAGGTTTTCCTACTTACAAAGCATGTAGAGATCTGTAATTTTTATCATAGGTCATTAATGACATATCAAGAAAAACAAAAAAATCACATTGTATGATTTTTAAATAATTAATTTGCATTTTATTGCATGACATAAGTATTTGATCACCTACCAACCAGTAAGAATTCCGGCTCTCACATACCTGTTTGTTTTTCTTTAAGAAGCCCTCCTGTTCTCCACTCATTACCTGTATTAACTGCACCTGTTTGAACTCGGTACCTGTATAAAAGACACCTGTCCACACACACAGTCAAACAGACTCCAACCTCTCCACAATGGCCAAGACCAGAGAGCTGTGTAAGGACATCAGGGATAAAATTGTAGACCTGCACAAGGCTGGGATGGGCTACAGGACAATAGGCAAGCAGCTTGGTGAGAAGGCAACAACTGTTGGCGCAATTATTAGAAAATGGAAGAAGTTCAAGATGACGGTCAATCTCTCTCGTTCTGGGGCACCATGCAAGATCTCACCTCGTGGGGCATCAATGATCATGAGGAAGGTGAGGGATCAGCCCATAACTACACGGCAGGACCTGGTCAATGACCTGAAGAGAGCTGGGACCACAGTCTCAAAGAAAACCATTAGTAACACACTACGCCGTCATGGATTAAAATCCTGCAGCGCACGCAAGGTCCCCCTGCTCAAGCCAGCGCATGTCCAGGCCCGTCTGAAGTTTGCCAATGACCATCTGGATGATCCAGAGGAATGGGAGAAGGTCATGTGGTCTGATGAGACAAAAATAGAGCTTTTTGGTCTAAACTCCACTCGCCGTGTTTGGAGGAAGAAGAAGGATGAGTACAACCCCAAGAACACCATCCCAACCGTGAAGCATGGAGGTGGAAACATCATTCTTTGGGGATGCTTTTCTGCAAAGGGGACAGGACAACTGCACCGTATTGGGGGGAGGATGGATGGGGCCATGTATCGCGAGAGCAAATTCATTACTTAAAAATCACACAATGTGATTTTCTGGATTTTTGTTTTAGATTCCGTCTCTCACAGTTGAAGATAAAAATTACAGACTTCTACATGCTTTGTAATTTGGAAAACCTGCAAAATCGGCAGTGTATCAAATACTTGTTCTCCCCACTGTATATATAGCCTATATGTGCACTGTTTAATTTTTATGTTCTTTTTCACTCTCAAAGCAGTACTTTGTAAATAACTGAGTGTTGCAGCATTTTTTTTTTTTTTTTTTTTTTTTGCAATGTGCATATTATCAGTGTGGATAATATTGACACTTGACACTTCATGTCAAAAGGTTGCATTATCTAAACTTATCACAGTAAATATGCTGCATATGAACAACATGAGCGTCCTGCAGTTTTGGGTTTCCCTAAGCAAGCTCCTTTATGCTGTGCACCACCCCAGTCGCAGCAGTTCAGCACCGGGGCTAAATTTCACACACCTGGGTTTCTCTAACTAAAAAGAGGGTTAGATGACTGCTACACACAGCACTGTGTCATCATAAGGCAACGCCACCTTGAGAGACTCTCTGAAGATTCCAGCTTAAAACCTTCTGAGGTTGTTTTCAAAAGTATTGATATAATCTTTCAAATGTAAATTCAAGGTCACACTTTTTTTCTCAAGCACACCTGTTGCTGGATTTCTCTCGGAACTGATGAACCTCATATATTCACAATGCACTTACTGGCGAATCGGATGGGTGGCAGGAGTCACAACACTCTGGGGATGGGCAATGGCAAGTTTCAATGGGTAAATATGTTTATGTATATTCTTATTTTAATTAGTGTGAATAATATATATTAATCAATTCAAATAATGAATTATATATATATATTCCATATTTTGCCACATTCATTCAGAATTTAATTATATGTTCACAGGTGCGTATACAGTCAAACCAAAATTTATTCAGACACCTTCACCTTCACCTTCACCTTCACATTATCACAGTTTATTCACTATAGTCTAGAAAATGGTAATCAAATATGACAAGAACTTTAGTTATCAAATCAGTTGATATTTCACTGGTTTTGGCCATCCTTCTGTTAGACTGTCTCACAAATGAATAAAATTTAACAGCTGACAGCTATTAAACCTAAGTACACAATTAAATAATACCAATTTAGGTCAACAAATTACCAAGCAATTCTTAATTTTGTTCAGTCTGTTGTGTAAAAGGGTCGCATTAGCAATTAAAGAAAATAACTTAAGCAAACCATGGTCAGGTCAAAGAGTCTGAATCATTTTTGGTATCAAATCTGTATAAATGTTACTGGTAGTCCACTGTATGAAGAATGTTTGAGTGTCACAGTTTACTTTATTTTGCTCTCCTCACTTACATAAATGAACTATGGTGTTCTGCACCCACTAGTAAAAAAAAAAAAAAAAATTATATCTGGTGTCTGAATCATTTTTGGTTTGACTGTATATCTATTATTTTACAGTGGCTTTAAATATGTCTCATCCAATGAGAATTCGGAGCCATAAAGCTGAATCTACATAAATCTTTTGCATCTGACTTCTTGCATGCTGTTCACTTCTACAGTTTGGGAACAGCAGGCCAAGTGGACCATGAACATCCCATACATCTCGATGTCAAACCCTCAAGCTGCCGAAGCCCCTGGGAAGGATGGATATTTCCGTGTGACGTGCAAGAGAGCGCTCATGTGCACAGTCACCAAGGCTCCCGCCACGAATGGAGACACACAGGCAGTCAACGATAAACATGTGGGTGTACTGGGAAATGACAGAGAGCGACATCCACGCCAGGCAGACAGGGCACACCTTTCTAGACTTTTTGTGTGTGTGAGAGATAGAGAGAGAGAGACAGCCAGAGAAAGAGACGGACTATGGACTAATGATTAATGACATTTAGATTATTCAACTTCAGAGATGTCCCACCCCCTCAACACAGTCCAGATGCATAAGGAGAGATGAGGTGAAGATGATTTAACCCGTGTTCTCTGGGATTTTGGCGAATATGATGGATGGCATGGAAGATGCTCAGGGAAAGAGAAATGCATAAATCATACTTTGACGCCGTTGATTTATTCCTTTCAGAAAGAGTGTTATTAGGGGAGGATTCATCGTGTCTATCTTTCTTCTGTGAAGCACTAAAAGTGAGGTTTTATAGAATGCACTTTTATCCATACAATGAAAGTGGATAGGGACCAGAGAATGTCATCCAAAAAGGACAAAAAAGCTCAAATAGAAGTATCATAAAAGTATCATAAATTTATATACTTATGTACAACATGTATGATACTTTTATGATAGCCCCTGCTGGTAGATGCTGTAACTACACCTTATTTGGTTTTAAAAGCTTTTTTTCTCTCTCCATTGATTCAAAATTAGCCATGTATTTTTATTATATTAAATATGTAATATATACTATATTACATTACAGTAGATGTTTAACCAGTACATGATTTTTAAAAAATATATATATATATTTTTTTAGCTTTAATGAAATCTTATTTCCCCCATACTTAATTCCAGGTGATTGGCTCAGAACGTTCATGAGCAAAAAGCAAAAATGGCAGATTTCAAATTGTCTGCTTACAAGGATTCTGTACCAACCAGTTGCTAACTGCCCTTGAGATGCATGTTAACGTGAGTTTTCTCCAGGTATTAAAGATTTCATTGATTGAAGTAAGCTTATTTTTATTTTTGATGCATAAATCTAACAAGATTGTGAGGTTTGTCAGTGCTAATGAGGAGAGAAACATAAACATAATACAATATTTATTAGATTTATTAATTTTTTGGCAGTGTGAATCTGATAATGGATATAAGCACGCTTTTGTCCCAGCTGCATGGACAGTCTCTCCACCTGCTCACTCTCCGTCAGCAAGGCATTGGATTTATTAGGAACAGCAAAGGCAGCAGATGCATCAGTGTATTGTGAGTCATTTATATAAGGTTGACTTGTCAACCTGAATTATTGACTTGTCGACTACTTTTCTAGTACTAGTAAAGTCAAGTAAAACTAGTAAATATGAGCTTTGGTGCAAGCCCAGTCATGCCCACCAAAATGCAAATTAGCAGGTTCACTAGCTGGGGTGTATGTGTTTGTTTGGGTGAAGACGAGGTGTTTGGCTGATGTTTGAAATCTAGATGTTGGGCGGGGGGAGGGACATGCTCACAATTAAAGAACAGACACATTATAATGTCGGTTTTACCAGCACCCTGGCTTTAAATAAACCCAGATGCACATGTACATGGTGGAGATGAGAAAGCCACATTTGATCATTATTTTTATTCACTATTCCTCTGAACTTAATTCATTAAAGTATGGAATAGAGAGGGACTCCATATAAAGCTGATTTCTGTGAGAAGAAAAGTGCATATGTGTGCACGTGTACGTGTGAGTGCGCTATATAGCACCTGAAGGTGTGTTGACCCTCCGAGGCTAATTAAAGCCTGGAAACAACGGGAACTCCTGTGGCTTCAGAGAGCAGCTAGCGTGAGCAACGACATGCACAAAGGAGATGCATGGGCTTTAAAAGGATGAATGAAACAAACATGCATACATGCATGGACATGCAAACAGGAAAAGGGCCCAGTAGGGTCCGTGCAGAGCGGTAAACTGGGGATTGTAGGTGCTCATCTCACATATGCAGGTTGTGGGAAGATGATGGAGTCAAAGTGCTGATATTATGGATGGACCGGTATAAAAATTCTGGCTGATTTTAATGACTGATAAATGTCTTGTGTTAAAAATTCTATAACATTTTGTCTAAACTTAACGGAACTTAAAAATTAAGCTCTAAAAACTAAAATCAATCATTTAGTATGCTTAGTGAATTTAGGCATTTGATCTAAATATAAAAATAAACATGACAAATTAAATTATGTATGTGTGTGTGTGTGTGTTTAACTGAGGGATGCAATATAGTACAAATCTTTAAAGTGCCCTTTTATGTTTTTTCGGTTATTACCTTTCATGTAGTGTTTACTATAGCTGTTTGTGAATGTAAAAGGTTTGTAAAGTTAAAAAAATCAAAGTGCACGATAAATGCCGCTATTGTCTCCCAAAAGAAAGAACCAATTCTGAACTGTCTGAAATGATTTATCATTAATTCCATTCTTATTTCCAGCACAAACCAACAGTAGGCTTGTAACACATTTGCATAATGCTTGCATACGTTCTTCAATGGCTTCTCAAGAACAACAACGCCAACATCAAGTGCTGAGGAAGCCTCTGGAGCTGAAATTCAGTTATGCTAATGAGTGATTCGTTTCACGCGCTATAAGCGGTTAGACCAATCGCAACAGACTGGGCCATCTGACCAATCAGAGCAGAGGAAGCTTAGGAAAGGAGGGGTTTAGAAAGACTGAACCCTTTATTGAACTGTTTCAGACACGGTGAGAAAACAGTGATGCTGCAATGTATATTATGGCTTTATGAGTATAGTGTTTTTTTTTTAATCTTCGATGCATGCAAACCTATTGTAGGAGACCTCCCAAACAAAATTAGGAACTTTTAAAAGAGCATAATAGGGGCACTTTAATATAAGCCAATATGGTATTGATATATATCGTGTATCACTACTATGAAGCATAAAGTGAAGTGTACCATTTCCATTAGCATCCCGAACACTCTTTTTTCTTTTTCAACAATTTTTTTTTTTGGTGGCCCTAATGTTTTGCATTTGTAAATTACATGACTGTGAAAGCAAATCGCTTGCAGCCAGCATTTTATGATATCTACTCTAACATACTGTCTGCACCTGTAGAATATCATGTTTTCGCCACTTGTATAATGTGAACAGAATGGTCATAGTGCTGGCTAATTTGGTATAATTGTAATATAAACTGATTTCACACTAGGCTATTTCTGGAAGATTTCAAAACAAACATCATTTTGTGTAAAGCTTGGGGCTTTTACCAACTCAGTGTACTGACATTTACAATATGCCTTTCGGTTTGAGAGAGAGAGAGAGAGAGAGAGAGAGAGAGAGAGAGAGAGAGAGAGAGAGAGAGAGAGAGAGAGAGAGAGGAGAGAGAGAGAGAGGAGAGAGAGAGAGAGAGAGAGAGAGGAGAGAGAGAGAGAGAAGAGAGAGAGAGAGAGAGAGAGAGAGGAGAGAGAGAGGAGGAGAGAGATGAGGAGAGAGAGAGAGAGGAGAGAGAGAGAGGAGGAGAGCCCCGAGAGAGAGAGAGAGAGGAGAGAGAGAATTGCATGCATGACCTACTCTCTTCTGCCTCAGGTAACCCAGTCGGAAAATATATTAAGCATTTACATTCACCCGCAGTGATTACTGGTACTTACACACCAAGCATTGGTTCCTATTTACACACACACACGCGCACGCACGCACGCACGCACGCACTATAAAATGTCATATACAGACACATAAATCGCCCAAGTCTGCTTACAGGCAAAGTTACTGTATGCCGCCATGATTTATTGTTATTTCAATATTTCACTATTATTATTATTTATTATTTTACTACTCACTTCATTTAGTTTTGCATGGAAACTCCCAACTTAGTTTTGCCACAGACTGAAAAATAATCAAGAAAATGGCTCTAAGACATATAGGATGTCCATACATTCTAATTGGTAGGCATGAACACAAAATGACTCCAACTGCCAGGCACATTATGGAAATTTATGGGTGTTATGGGATATGAAGAAGCAGTCCATTATGAGAAACTTTGTGGTCTCAAAAGCATCGTGCATCTAGATGGGCCAAAACAAGCGTCAGAATGCTCCATGGCAGATGGTTACGCGTCAGTCTTCTCTCCCCGAAAGCCAAACCGAGAGACAGTGGTGCGATTTCTGAATAGTAGCAATGAAGTACAAAACTGGAAGTCAGAGCGGGGGTGTTTCTATGATGCTTCTATTCCACACTGAATGGAACAATGGATTTTGCTGCTTGGTCAGTTTGGTCAATTAAAAAGACCTAATTCAATATAAGTTAATTTATTGAATGCAATCAGTGTAAATTTAATTATTCCATGAGCATTGGGACTACATGAATAATTTTATTGGAAATTACTTTGTGGAGACCAGATATGTTGGAAACTGAGATGAGTGTGATGCTTCAACATATTGAGTGGTGTACATTATGTACACTTTTAGATTCAATTGAGTTCTATATAGAACCCTAGGGCTCTTGACTCCATTTTAAAGAACCCTTTATGCCAAAAAGTTCTATATAAGGAGAAATGCCTTTAATGATTGTATAATACTTTCAGGTTTAATGGGTCATTTCAGTTGTTTTCTAGTGATAAAGTATATTCACGAGCTGTTTAATTCATAAAAATTTAATTAAAATAAAAAATGAATTAAAACTAAAGTAATTAACTAAATCCATTATGGGAACCCCTAAATCACTTCCTTGCTGTAAAATTACTTGAACAGAATTTATTCTATCTATTATTTACTCATGTCTCATGTTGTTGTTTAAACCTCCATTGTAAGTGCATTACTGTAAATGGTCTGTTTTGTTAATTTACTGTATTACCGTGCTTTGCACTTCTGCTTAAATGTTTGGGGTCAGTTAGATATATATATATATTTTTTTACTCTTAATCTGCAAAGATTCAATTGTTCAAAAGTGAGTAAATACATTTCTTTTAAAAAAAAAAAACGATCTAAAAGATCAACTTTAATTTTTTCAAATACATTTCTATTCGTCAAAAAATCCTGTTTTCAACATTGATAATAATAATAAATGTTTATTGAGCAGCAAATCAACACATTATGATTTCATGTGACACTGAAGACTGGAGTAATGATGCTGAAAATTCAGCTTTACCACCATCACAGAAATAAATTCTATTTTACTATTTACTATATATTTACCTTTACTATTTGATCAAATAAATGCAGCCTTTGTGAGCAATAGAGGCTTCATTCAAAAGCAATAAAACAAATCTTACAAACCCCAAACTTGTGTATAGTGGTGTAAATATCTTCCCCCTTGTGGCAACTTACAGTTTATTTCATTCTACATTTTGAATAGAATAATGGCATTTTGGTATTGGCATTCAGGACACATCTATATAATAATAACTGGGTCTGTGCGTCTCATAAATCTATGAGTTTCCATATGACTTGAGTTGTAGCAACATTTATAATGTATTTTATGGTGTTTTTATTATGTTTAGATTACAGGTTGATAGACATGTTCACTATGAAGTGCCCTTATGTGCAAAAGAGCTCTGAATAGATCACAGAAAAATAAGAGCATGCGTGTAAGAAAAAATGAAAGAAATTTCATTTTTCTGTGAACTATTTCTTTAATTAAATAGCTTGAGAAAAGTTTTCTTTAAACATTTTTATCTTTTGAGTGATTTATATGTTCTGTTTGTTGTTGTTGTTGTTGTTCTTACATATTGTTTTATTGTCTTTACAGTACATCAAAAGCGCCTGTGCACGTGTTGTGTGAAAATAAAGATGTCGTGAACCCTCCTCAGCAGATAATGTTAGTCAAACACGTCTGCCCACAAGATGCCAAACATCAACGCTCAATAAATTAGCAGTCAGCTGCCTGCAAAGTGCCACAGGAAAGCAGATAACAATATCTTCACATCAGCGAATGCTTCTTCGACACGTCTTTGTTACCCCAGAAACATCAAGAGTAGAAAAGCCTCTCAAAGCAAACCTGACACCACACCTACCTTCAAAAGGAATATTTAATCAGCGCAGCATGTAGACTGCCATTTGCCTTCCATCTTTCCTCCTCTCACACCCACTCACGATCCCCCTCCGTTTTAGCGTTAGTGTTTCTCTACACAATTCTTTCTCTTTCCAATCAAACATTTCTTTCTCCCGCTCTTTAAATATTTATCACGGAGCCCACAAGGACTGTGTCAGAGGTGTCATTGCACGCTCTGGATCAAATCAACATCCATTTTCCATTCAGGCCTGTTGAGAAACACTCTGACTGGGAGAGAATTGAGGTCCTGCGGAGCCAAGCGTGGTGAGAGTCCGTTCAGGGACGCACTGTGTGTGTGAACGGGCCCTTCGGCTCGGCGCCGGCCCTTTAAGAGCCAAACGCTTTGCGCCGCGGCTGCCGTCCCCAGAGATGACGGGATGTAATCCGCCTAAACAAATAGACTCTGGGAAGAGAGTGAGAGGAAGAGAGGACAGTGCACGGCACATCTGTCACTGGTCTCTGGCAAATCCCTCGCATTGAGATCCAGTGGGGGATCACTGGTTATATAGAGAGATATACAGCATCAGGACAGGGATGTAGATGCTGTTTCTGGTTGGCAGTATTTCACTGTTTACGATGTGCTCTGTATACTGAGGTCAAACTGGTTCACTGAATGTCTGACATCATGTCTGTTTCATGACTTTATCTTTATTTAATGAATTAAAGGAATATTTAATTTGCTATAATTTACCCCAAAATGAATGTCCTGTCATTAAACCCTTAAAGAGATGTTTTGCAATATCTCAGAGCATCTCTTTTTCATATTATAAAGGCAAAAAAAATAGTAATTTATACAACACAAGACAAAAATCTAAATTATTCAAAATTGAAGTAATCTCTGAAAACGATATATATATATATGTGTGTGTGTGTGTGTGTGTGTGTGTGTGTGTGTGTGTGTGTGTATACAGTACAGGTCAAAAGTTTGGAAACATTACTATTTTTAATGTTTTTGAAAGAAGTTTCTTCTGCTCATCAAGCCTGCATTTATTTGATCAAAAATACAGATTTTTTTAAAATATATATTGTGATATATTATTACAATTTAAAATAATTGGTTTTCAATTTATTATACTTTAAATTATAATTTAGTTCTGTGATGCAAAGCTGAATTTTTAGGATTATTACTCCAGTCTATCACATGATCCTTTAGAAATCATTCTAATATGATGATTCATTATCAAAGTTGGAAACAGTTCTGCTGCTTAATATTTTTTCATAACCTGTGATACTTTTTTAGGATACTTTGATGAATAAAAAATAAAAAATAAAAAAAAGAAGCAAATTTAAAAAAAAAAAAAGAAATATTTTGTAACAACAATATACACTACTGGTCAGTAATTTGGGGTCAGTGATTTTTTTTCTTTCTTTTTTTGAAATAAATCAATACTTTTATTCAGCAAGGGTGTGTTAAAGGAAAAAATTAAGCCTATTTGTATTTTGGGCATATTTGATTAGTGTATAGCTCATTTGCATATTCAAATTCTTTTTCAAAGAAACTTGTAATACAATTTTTTTTTACTTTTCATGGGTACTTTCATCGTGTAAAGTTTCATTTTGATAGGAGTAAAGGAAAAAAAATAGCCCTATTGGGGTGTATTGTTGCCTGACCTTATTGGCACACATCTCGGATTGATGAGAATTTAACATATTTCCTCAACTAGGATTTCTTAGGACTTTTAGTATGTTGTACTGGACACCTCATAGAAATGATCTAAGCTGAAAAAAATTATTTTACAATTAGTCTGTCATAAAACGCTACTTTGCCTGGACTATTAATTCATTGGGTGATTCCGGCGAGTTAAAGCCGAATTTGAGGTAGCATTGTTTTGACCCTAAATACAAGTATCCAGCAGCTTGTTGACCGGGTTGTCCACCAAGGTTGTGATCCTCAGACATCATAGATTTCATTTTTATATGACAACATTTTACAGCAGCCCATGTCAGATTACCTAAAAAACAGGTGTTTTGCCCCCTGGGTAATATATATATATATATTATGTTGTATATGTTGACTACTTGCAATGGGGATTGAATAATTTCGATTACAACTGTAACTTTTTCCTCCCACCTCATATTATTTCCATCAGCAAACACAAGTTTCTTTTGCGGAACCCAAAAGTAAAGACAGAATGCAAATTTTGTTTTTATGCAAATGCAAAGTCTGCAAAAGCATTGAAATATAATTTTTCCTATCTTCTTTTTTTCCCCAATCCCCCCTGTCCCTTTAATACGGAGCCCTAAGATGACATGGCGATAAAGAAAAGAGATTGGAGGAAAAATTATATTTCAATGTTTCTGCGTGCACTTGCAAAACATTGGCTCTCTCTCACAAAAGTGTTGTGTTCCACCAAAAATCGTTCAGTTTGCTCTTTTGCATATTTTGCATTCTCTCACAAAAACATTGTGTTTCCCTGAGAAACTTTGCATTGAAATATAATTTGTCCTCCCACCTCAAATTATTTCCACAGCTAAAGTTTAGCGAGCAAAAGCAAAGTTTCTCAGCAGAGCCCAACATTTTACGACAGAACGCAAATATTTTGAGTGAACACAAAAGCTTTGAAATATAATTTTTCCTACCATCTAATTGTTTCCCCATCACTCTGTGCCTTTAATACAGAGCCCCTAAGGGAGCATGGTGATGGAGAAAAATATGAAATGGGGAAAAAAAAAATATTTCAATGCTTTTGCATTCTCTCGTGAAAATATTGCGTTGCCCAGAGAAACTTTACGTTCATTCACTAAAGCATTGAAATATATTCCAATTTTTTTTTAAATGCATTTTCGTTCCACCTCATATTATTTCCATCACTTACATTTAGCAAGTCAACACAAAGTTTCTAATCCCATCTGAGTTTTTTGGAAATGACTCTTTAGGAGTTCTGTAGCCTATAGAGGCTCCATATCAACTAATCATTTAAAGGTACAATATGCAATAATTTTTTTGCCGCTAGAGGGCGCTACATTCCAAACAACAACAACGGCGTAGCTTGATGACGATGTGAAGGAGCGTGGAATGATGGGAACTGTCGTTTTAAACTCCACCGTGGATGTAAATCAGTCAGACGGGAATCGAAAAATCATGTTCATGGATGAGGCTAAGTTCTATTTTTATAAATGTTGCGTTTAATGACATGCTTTTTGTGGCGAGGGGGGCGTGGTTCAGCGCGGTCTGTAACGGGAGAGAGAAGAGACGAGCAAGTAGATCAAGTGCAAAGTATTATTGGCGTGGAGAGCTTATAAGCCGCGCTGGAACGAGAGAGAGACTGGAGAGAAAATTGGACGCAGAGAAAGAGAACCGGTGGATCCGAGCTCTCATTTTTGAACTGTTTTGTGCCGTCGCGGTTGCCACAGTGAATGCGCGTTGTGCGCGGCTTTTGTTTGTTTTGCTTTATTTTAATAAAGTAGCCTACGAGTCCCAGTCACGCCGACCCCTGTCTTCTTCCTTCCTGACTCTTAAACCTCATCACACTTTTATTTCATTAAAATGAATTAACCGCAAGAAAAGTAAGGTTTAATACTAAATTGGTTATCATAGATGTTACTGTATTTGTTGAATTCATTGTTGTGATAACGCTGCACAGTTTTACGTGTTCTAAACAATTGTTGTAAAAGTACATTCGAACATGCCCACATCATTTGCCAAAATACTGATTAATCTTTATGTATAACACATGCTATGTTTATTTACATGGCCATAAACACCAGACGTGATAAACAATGTCAATAAACTAAACACAAATCTAAAGCAATAATACTTTCCTTACATAAACATAACTATTACCGAATGCTACATTTGGAAAATATAAAATTAAGCATGCTTTGTCGACAGAACCAGCAGCAATCGGTAAAGAATAATTGTGTACCATAACGACTGCAAGAAACAAGCTAAAGTTTGTAGCTTGATAGACGCTACAACTACAACTTCCGCATTTGTCCAGGACTCCACGCAGTACGAGCGGAAACCGAGGGTAACGCGGATATGACGCAATTGACTGGCGACTCCCAGCTCCCCCCTGTTCTAACGCCCCGTTTCCTTGGATAAAATCGCAATTTTCTCACGATTTAAAAATAGTTGGAAACATTTGGGATATTGTAAGTAATCAACTTAACAAAATATATAACACTGGCCTTGAGATTTTGGGATATTTTAATGCAAAATTCTTACATATTGTACCTTTAATATCTGTGGCTAAAATCTCAGGCTGTTGATTTCTACAGACAAAAGAAAAAGTGCAGTTAAACACACTTACCAGGAATTAAGTTTGACTCGATTCCTGGGGAACGTTTCTGCAAACTGCCCTTCAAAGTCTTTCTTCCACTAGCAAAAAAGTAGTACCCCTGAAAATGATGGGATACATAGCTCAATTATCTACCATTGTTGGTAAACATGTTTCCTGTGCGTTCGGTGGTAATCGACAGTATGCCACAGCTGCTCTCCATAGACATTACATTGAAAATGATTTTTCCAATAACAAGAATGACCTAGTTCAATCCTTTCTTAAATTACCTGGTATATTACATCCACTGATGCCACATGAATGTTTGCAATTTGTACCCTACCCGCTAGTTCATTGATTGTTATGTATGACTACACAAACAGGAATATGTGCTTGTGGCAAATCTATAATATGCCAGCTGATCTGGTACGCATCCATGCTTATTTTCCTCCTGTTAGACAAAGGTCAGGAGGCCAGAGCTGTCATGCAATGTTTTCCATGTGGAGGTTTACAAATGAAAAGTGTAGAGAAGTGTTACCACATTCATTTATTCATTCAATGTAGCCGGTTTGCAGAGGCATCTGCTTGGTCTTAAATTCACCTTGAAATCAAAATTGGTAATTCTTTTTTTTATATATATATATATTGTCGTATTTATTATTAATTATTAATCCGTGCACATCAATATTTTTCATTTTTATTAATGTGCCGTCATACTCTTTAATCAAAATCCCTTTGGCAGCAACATCTCTTCTCTGATGATGTGTTTACTGGCACGAGGGCGGGGCAACCTGTCACTCACATGAGATCCACCAATAGCAAACCACAACCATCCAATCAATTCCTAATGAACAAAATCAAGTCCCGCCTTACCTTTTTTCTTTTGGAAATATGTCACAATAGGAAAGAAGAGAATGTCTCAACTTCCGTTTCATGCCAACTTTAAAACTAACACTGTATGTAGCCGCCAGCGCCAGGCAAAACAAAGCTCTTAAAAATAACGTTTTTTTTTTTTTTTAAATGGGTAAGTTAACCTAGATATTTCCAAAAGACAGGTATATGGTTGCTACACCCCTGATTTGACATGGATCTAGATAATGCCCATTTTGCATTTGCATAAATCAACTCGGGGAAAGTCTCAGTAAGTTGAGAGTTCTTCTAAAGCAGAACTTTTGAGCAAAGACAATTTCCACAAAATGTGTACCTTTGTGCAAAGCACACAGTGAAATGTTTGAACCAGAACTCCGATTCATTTGCATGAATTTTGTGGCTCCAGTTGTAGAAAGTAAAACACCTTGCTGTCAGAGAAGGGGTGTGGGAGCAATTTGGTTTTGAGTGTTCACTATAGTGCCACTTTACAACAAGTGTCCAAAATCAGCCGAGGTGTCCTTACCATAAGTCCCTGATTGTATCCTTATTATCCTTTGTAAGGATTGCAGGGCTATTACGAGTCTGAGAGAGGATACTGTTCCGTTTCCAAGGTCTCCCTCACAGGGCCTTAGAAGATTCTCACAACTGGTGGTTACCTCTTAACACTGAGAACAATATTTAACATTCATTTTTCCGACACACATTTTACCAGTACGTGCAAATAGTGCTGTGACATATTAATCTTCAGGTGGAAAAGCTACAAAAGATAAGCCAAAAAATGCCAACAGGACTGTACCGAAGACTGACTGAAACATTAGTTTTTGATATTTTTTGAAATATGTATGTACCCCTTCTTACTTAGCAACTATGTAGTAAACAGAAACTTTTAAAAAGTAAAATGCCGCTTGCCACCCAACTTAAGTAATTCATAGTCACCCAACTTAATTCCTAGTGAAATAGTTTTAGTTTAGTTTAATAATAAAAGTGGGCATAGATATTTTGGTTAACATTATGTAATAGCCCATGTAGCCTAAATCAAATATAGTCCACTTTAGATATATAAGTAACTTTGCAAGTACAGTACATGTCAACTTATTCTACTAACACTAACAGTCCACTAATACTCTAATGAGAGTTAGTGGCATCCAGTTGCAAAGTTACTTATAGTTAGGATGTCTAAAGTGGACCATCAAAATAAAATGTCAATGACTTTTAAAAACATTTTGAATGCCATTGAATATCAATCAAATAATTTTTATTTAAAATCACGACATGCATTTGGGTTGCACATTTATGACAAAAAATGTATTGTGTTATTGATTTTATAGTGCGATTTTTGTGGTTCATCTGCGTGCCATGTTCTTCATCAAGGTTAAACAAGCTGAGAACTGTGTTTCTAAATTAATTTATTGCTGTTTTTTTTTTTACAGTAATCAGTAAATCAAGACAGTGGCTGAACTTCACAACATGAAAAACTAAGCAGCATGAAAAACCAAACTGTGATTCTGATTCTGAATAAGTTATACAAAGAACACCAGCGACGCTGCGACACGAGCACTTCCATCCCATTATAATCACTGAAGCTGCCACTGTGATTTTACACATGTGCTTGTTTTAGGCCTGCGGTTTCAGTGAATGTGAAAAGAGTTGTGGACTCCTGCAAACAATTTAATTTACAAAGCTGCTACTGCGCAACACATCTCTTAGTTACACCATGTCTGCTCTGTGTTGACTATATGGGAGTTTTTCTGTTTTGATGCTGCTCTCACTTCCAGAACATATCTATACTGCAGGCCAGCAGTGCGACATTTAGCAGATCCAAATTAATTCCAAATCACTGATGGTGCTTTTGCCTTTGGTCCTGATGATTCTTTTGAATTTGAGTTTTTAATGTCTCACTAACATAACCTAACATAAGCACATCTCTGTGTGTATCATACCACTTAAATAGGCTCATGTACGATTCTAATCGCATTGACTGTGCTTTTCCGATATAAGATTGCAAATGTTGATTATAATGGTTGCTTCGCACCTGTGGTAAGTTGCATTAACTGCTTAGACTAGTCTTAAAAGTTAGTCAACTAATTTCTTTCTTCAAGACTGGTCCTAACTTTTTTAAGTCAGTTACAAAAAAGGTAGACTGCTCTAATTTGAACAAGAAAAGTAACTGATTACCTCTTGTCTAACTGCTAGTTGGTCAAACTACTAGCCTACAAAAGGAATAGTTCACCCAAAAATGAAAATTTTGTCATTAATTACTCACCCTCATGTCTTTCCAAACCCGTGAGAGTTTTGTTCATCTTCAGAACACAAATGAAGATATTTTTAATTAAATCTGAGAGCTTTCTCAGTTCCGGTGAAAGACAGACTCAAACTGTAAGGTGACAAACAGTTCATTTACTGTAAGTTACATAAATCACACATGAAAAACGTGCAACACACTCGAGAAACGCATGACAAGCTGTCAAACTAGTTCTCCATTGCGGTTCAGTTCAAATAGCAGGATTCGCAGAAAATGCTTATGATTTCTGAAAAAAATTATATATGTGTGTTCAGTTGTAAAAATCTGTGTGCGAACATAGCCTGCAGTTCAGTAGCTTTCCAAATTTGCGTAAGGTTACAATAAGTCTTCAAGTTCGATATTCAGAAGCATAAAAATGAGACCCAGATTTAAATGGAAGTTTAAACCAGGTAAAAGTGCTCGTTTAATAAAGTAAATAGTGATAATTTTTCTCATTAATCAATGAAATCAATCTGTAAATGCTATTAATTAAATAATTCTATACAACGTTTAAATGGTCACATTTATATTATGCATTCAATGTTCAAAAGGTATGTTTGCTAGAATTTCACTTAACATGATATTAATCACACTGGCAATGCATTTAAGGTGACAAATGATGCTTCTATCTTTTCTTGTTGAAGCGCTGCATTTGCATTTCTTTCATTGATGATAGTGTTTAATGCATCACCATAATGCATTGATTTGGCTAAGCAAATGAGTTGTGTGCAGAATAATAACAGCAGTGCACCCAGGGTGTTTCTAAGGACCGATACAACTGCTGGTCAGACCTGAGTGCTTTCTAACTATAGAAACACATAACACATATTTTATCAATGCTTTCTTCTCTAGCGAGCGCTTGTTTGACTTTGCTGTTCCCGGCATTGACTCTGAGCAATGGACTGCAAAGATCCCATTTTAAAAAAGAGGAAGAAAAAAGGTTTAAGTGGAAAAGAAATCATTTTGACACATTAGTTGGTTTTACAGAGAGCTTGCTGTGTTCATGCCGTTTCTAGAAGCGTATTGGCTCTGGGTAAAAAACAAAACAGAACCTTATTGAAATAGAAGAAAAGCCTGACACCAGACAGATGTTCACACAATCATGTGTTACTGTATCAAAGAGAAGGAACTAGTGTTGTTTTATAGTCAAACTTGCTTGGGCAAGTTAAATATATATTTTTTGCTTATAAAAACAAGACAGAATAATAGTAATACATGGCCTTTCTGTGCTTCCGTATGTTTGGAAACGGTTATTGGTTTAGTGTCATTAGAATGTTGAAATTTCAAAAGTCACTTTGAAATTCAGGGATTCAAAATCTTATGTAAACCAAATAAGTATTAACCTGAAGTTAAACAAAGTAAAATGATCACATGGTTAAATAATAGGGGTGTGATGACACAATCAACTAATCTTCTTGTAATGAATGTCATTTCAGTTCTACTTTCTGAGGATATATTATCATATATAGGCTATTGAAAGACAACAATATACAAGCACTGTAAAATGTTTTGCTACAAACTCAACTGACTAGTCCTCTCCACCAATAAGCTGGTGAGCGTTCTGGCGCAATATGTCTGCCGTCGCATCATCCAGATGGATGCTGCACATTGGTGGTGGTTGAGGAGATTCCCCCTTCCGCATGTAAAGCGATTTGAGTACCCAGAAAAGCGCTATATAAATGTAACGATTTATTCTCTCCTGTATGATTTCACATGAGTCTCTTCAGACCTTACTGTACATAAATGATGAGCTTCCAGAACTTCTGATTGAGGCTCTGTATGACCTCCTAATTTAGCTCCTTTCCACAAATTGAACATAGAATTAAAAAGTATTAAACATTTTTATTTATTTTTTTATCGTACTCTTAAGTGCAAACAATAAGTGCAACCATAACCAAAGTACTCTCTCAATATTCAAAGTGCACTGCAAACAGTGACCAGAGCTAAGAGGTGGTTATAACTACACAGCCCAGCCTAAGATAGGTTTGATATTGGGAGACAGGCTATTGTATGCAGCCTAATTTGCGCGCATCAGGAAGCTCGCGTCTTACTTTTGCTTTCGAATTCGCCATCGCACGTACTCTGTGTATATGGAGCGGCGGTGCTGAGCGCGCATTCTACAAGATAAGATATTTATCAGACGTTTAGGCTCTGTTGCGCAATGAATCCTCCACCATGGTCTTGTTATTCATCTCGCCTTACTCTCGCCACGCGATCAGTGAACTTTGATCCCTGCTGCACTGTATGACCCTGCAGCCATGCTGGATGAGCAGAGCTGGATGAGCAGAGCAGGGGCCTCATGTATCAATCTTGCGTACGCACAAAAACTTTGCGTACGCCAGCTTTCACGCTCACGGTCGGATGTACTAACAGTGAAATTAACGCGAGAATGTCTGGCGTACGTACATTTCTCATTGTTTTTGTCCGTTGGCGACTCTTACAGGCAATGAAGTGAAGTTGCAAACATTACACAACGAATTGTTCTACAAGTCTATCGCACCACCAACCGTGGGAAGCATTGCTATTAATTTGCAATTTATAAAATAATTGATATATATTGTTACACGAGCCTTATGGGAATATTCTATCAATTATGCAATTAAGTAAGAACATATAAAAGCATATGCAAATTGTTACAACCCTTAGTCTATAAATAAAATAAAAAATGAAATGAAATAATATCAAATATAATATAATATAATATAATATTAATAAAAATATTAAATATTAAATATCAATTAATATATGTATATATATATATATATATATATATATATATATAATATAATGTATAATAATATATTTAATATATAATAATATCATATATATAAAATAATAATAATAATAATAATAATAATACCGCATTGACGGCATCAGCCAAACTCTCCCGCTCAT
This sequence comes from Leuciscus idus, assembly GCA_021554675.1. Classification (NCBI taxonomy): domain Eukaryota; kingdom Metazoa; phylum Chordata; class Actinopteri; order Cypriniformes; family Leuciscidae; genus Leuciscus; species Leuciscus idus. Next base: position 43,792,692 of record CM038624.1, read on the forward strand.
ATTTTTTCCTTTTGTTATTAATTCCGAGGACAAAGTTCCAAATAAAATAATTTTTCTCATTTCTACCTCCAATAGCACCTCCAATTCACTTTCTGTAAAGTTTAGTTTCTTGCCGCTTGCTTTAGCCATTTTCTTACTGCTTTCTTTTGCCAAAGTGGACTCATTACCATATTTAAATTGACTTAATTAAGGGAGGAGACTGGGTGGGGCGTTGTGCTCATGCATGTGCGCTCAATTTTACGTTAATTGGGATGTACAAAGAGAATATGCGTGGGATCCTTCGTACGCAGAGATTCATACATCTGTTTTTTTGTGTGCGTACGCACATTTACAGCTTTGTCCGTACGCAATGTTTTAGTATGAATTCAACGCAAGTATTTGTACATGAGGCCCGAGATGTTTACAAAAATGTACAATTGCAGCGACCGTTATCTCAAATGACAGTGGAGACGGTGTAAATGTAGCAGTGCCATAATCTATGCTAATTTCACCCTAACACTCTGTCATGGCTATATCGCGAGACAGCTTTTCACCTCGACGAGAAATCTCATCACACCCCTATTAAATAATATTAGAGATACGGCATTATTTGTTGGGTGACAAAATGATATACATAAGACATTCTCGCAATTGCGACTTTATGAGTCACGCATAAACACGCATTTGCGAGTTGTATAATCAGAATTGCGGGATACAAATTCTGGAATTTTTCTCGCAATTGTTAGTTGATACAATTCTGACTTTATAAAGTTCCAATTGCGAGTTTAGCCTGTATCTGTCAGGAACTCTGTCTTTTTGTTCATTATCATGGACTTTGATTTCTTTTATTTCCTGTTGTCTCTGTTCTAGTTTCCCGCTCTCTTTATTATTATGGCAGTTCATTTGATCATCACACCTGTTAGTCTTTTAGCTCATTATCAGTATATACTAATGCTGCCTTCACGTTCTATCGGAATTATCTTATACTAGTTTCCTAGTTTAAAAAAAGTGGACATGAACGCCCTCTCAAGTCAAAATTTTAATGCGATGAGCTTGTAATCACGACTTCAGAAGTGGGAAGTAGGAAATTTCTGATAGCATGTGAAGGCAGCATTAAGTTCAGTTTAGTGTTGTTTGTCGTTTGTGTATCATGCACACTGTTACATAGCCTTGGATCACCCTGTGTTTATTACTTTATTAAATTACCTTCGTGTTGGAATTTTCTGCCTCATCTTCGTCTGTGGGACAATATCATGCAATTCTGAGAAAAATAGTCAAAATGAGATGTAAACTCGCAATTGCGAGCAAGAAGTCAGAATTGTGAGACAAAAAGTTGCAATTACCTTTTTTATTCAGTGGCGGAATAAAAGCTTCCATATAAATTAGAATATACTTTCTTTCTTTTTTTTTTAAACATGCATTTTCGCAGTGATCTCGGACTTTTGGCCCCTCAGAATCTCTGTAGTTTCTACAGTTCTGATAATCTGCTAAAACTGGTGCATTGTCTGCTGGGGATTATTTTATTGATATGCTTATATCTGCAGATAGTGTATGATACTTTTAATCTCTTGAATTGGCTTTCTTTTCTTTGTTGTGTAATACTTTTACTGGTTTGCCATTGACCTAAATGTGCCAGTTGCGAACTGAAAGTGAACGTTTTAAAATGCTCGATGAGGTAAACAGATTTTAAATCCGTTTATCTCATCAAGCAAAATAAAATGAAAAAGCGAAAGATGGATATTTCTTTATTTTCAGTATCTGGATTAACTGGAACACCATGGAAGCAGGATAAGCTTTTTCTTTTTTTAAATATGAAGAATGACAATATGCATATTGTCAGAAATTTACACAATTTGTATTGTTTGCAAAATTGGCAGGCTTGTTCTTCCTACCCACTGAGGAACAATATTACTTGAATAAACCACCGGAACATTTGCCTGCTTGGCAAACAGTTAATATTTCCTTGCATTATTCTTAGCGCACATTGCTTTCCAAACAGTTTAAGTTTATTTGGCCCTCCCTGTCCGGAGATAGAGGAGCAGCTTCGACTGGCTTTGGCATCAGATCACGCAGGGTGACTGAAGGTAAAAGCAGCTTCAAGGAAAGTTCACAATGTTACGGATTATACGGATAATCCTCCGGAATCATCCAAACAGAGAGGCAGATTTGATAAACGAACATCCACCCAGAAAGCACTTAAGGACAACCTTGTCGATCTCACAGTTCAAAGTAAATGTGATCCATTATTACACCAACAACTGTTGGGCCAGTTAAACATTTTCCAGAAGAGATTAACGGGACATTTTCCAGGATAGGGATTACAGAATATGGTATCATTAACACTGATACAGTGAGACAGATATACAGTGGGACACCGAAACGCTGTGAATGGTCTTAAACGATGCATGACGTCTATGTGAGAGGTTAAAAGGAAAGCTCGAGGGGGGGAATCACTTTTTTCCTTTAAAAAAAGATGAGTTCATGGCGGTCTTTCATTAGGACCATGGTCTCTGTGTGATTTAATCTGGCTTTAATCTCTGGTGCATATGGTTCCCTCTATCAAGGACAACATGGAGATAGATGACAGTACAACCATCAGCATGTGTGAGTCTAATAAATATGACAAACATGTCATGATACAACACTGCTTGAAGAAAGTCTGCTTTTATGATTTGATAATACAAATGGGCCACTATTAAAAACTATAAGGGGTTATACAGTATTCTGTGAAATATTCAGTATTCACGATCTGCATTGGAAAAAAATGGTATAGGATTTACCAATTTTTGTATATAGGATTGCTAGTAAATTTTACAAAGAAACGGCAAATAACACATTGAATTAAAATTTTTATTTTGATGTAGAAAGACTGAAATGGTATTTTCTCTTGTACAGTATACTCAATAATCAAGTTCAGAAAATATATATTTTTTAACAGTGTGTGTATATCATTATTTTAACAGTCTCTGATTTAAAAGAACTGAAGATTTAAACGCATTGCAGTAATACTTAGGTTCCTATTTTAACAATCTAAGTGCATTGGTCTAAAGCGCATGGCGCAAGTGCACTTAGGACATGTCTGAATCCACTTTTGCTAGTCTAACGATGGGAAAAACTAAATGCTTCTCTAGCGAGGAAACGGATCTGTTAGTGTGCGAGGATAAAGCACGCAAGCAGACCATCTACGGGACAAAGTGTACGCGCGTTGTGGAGCCGCCTATAGGCGTACATTACAAACAAGCTCAAAAAAAGTATTGCGTTATTGACTTTAGACCAGTTTTTTTTTGGTCAATGGCTAGTCGATTTCAGTTGCCTCAAAATAGCAATGCTCCAACAATGCGCCTGAACACACCTCGTTTTCAGACCAGCACTGCCATGGGCGAACAGATGGGCGCAAATGCATTTGCTATTTAAAGGGGTGGTTTACTGCTTTTTTTCTTTCCATGATTGTGTTTATGGGGTGCAATATAACATGTCTTTTTTAGTCTTTTTTTTCATAAATTTCACCTTTATTGTAAGCCGCATTCTCCTCTGTCATTTGAACGACCGGTTGACTTCCTGATTCTATGAAACCACTCCCTCAGAAACAGGCAATGGGCTCAGATTGGTTAGTTGGGCCGGTGTGTTGTAATTGGCTAAACTGCGTAGTGCATGTTGTCCGGAAACTTCACGCCCATTACCTTTACGGGCGAAAGTTGCATGTGCTCCGGTCCAATGTAAATAATGGTGTCAATACTGCCGTATCAGTTTGAGCCAGAATCAGACCCAGAAAGCGGCAATGAAGAGAGTCAAGCAACCTCAGCAAACACGGCTCTTACAAAACGTTTCTGAATGGTACATTTTTTTTAATTATTATTCTATTCTATTCTAATCTACTATTATTATATAAGAATTTCGATACGCTGTTACTTGAAAATGCTACTGCTGCTTGTTAGCTTTTGAGATACGGTTTTCTCCTGATTAAACATTTAATATAACTGAATAAATGACTGAGTAATACCGTTTTTTAAAGTTATTGTTTTAACTTCAGCAGCTGAAGTTGGCTGTTGCGATTACATATAATTTTTTTAACTTTATACACGTTTGTCTTATACACACAAGCATCGGCTATAAACAAACAGCGTTGGCATTGGTTTACGTTCTTGATCAAATCGAAAAATTACGTCATAAAATATACATGGAAAATACATTTACAAAATTAGTACATAATTACAAATTCAGGTCCAAAATGTTTGTACGCGTTTGTACGTGTAAGTGGCTACTAAAGCCAGCGCTGGCATTTGTTTACGTCCTTGATAAAACTAAAACATTACGTCTGAAATTATACATGCAAACATTATTAAGTCTTACTTACAGGTTGTGGCCCAACAACTGCTGCCTCTGGTTTTAAAGTTGGAACTGCTTCATGTTTTAGTAACAGTTTCTTGTTGAATCCGGCATTGAATTCGTGGAGATTCTGGAAGCTGTCTTCCGTAAAATGCGCAGCACATGAGCTATTACGATTGAAATTTTCAGGAACATAATCAAACATAAATTTTAGCCATTGTTGACGAACTACAGCGTCCGTATGAAGCCCGAACACAGAAGACCTGGCAGCTGGGTGAAAATAACACACTTTCGACGGCATGGCTACAGCTCTCCACTATAACTCTTCCTCTTCGACAAAGCCGCAGAAATATGGCCATGCCCCCTTTTCTGCATGGGTTAGTTACGTATAAAACCCGGGAAGTATCTCGTTGTAGTCCCATTCGAGTCGTTTTTGTAGGCATTAAACTTCCTGATTTTTAAAAGACGATATCTCTGCTTACGTTGAACTTTCAGCGCAGCAACTTTGCAGATACTGTTCATGCACCAACAGCAACATTACACACCATTTGAAATGAAAAAAGTGAAATCACAATCAACCACCCCTTTAAACAACATGGCGCAGGACGTGAAAATGAGAACTGCGTCAGGCTGAAACTAGCAAAAAACACTTGCTAGTGTACAGGGGGCAACTACCAGGGTCAGAGGGCTATGCAGCAACAATTTTGGCTCACGGCGCCCCCGCCCGCTCACGATATTGCTGCATTTAGCACATACCCACTTTTTGCACCACTGCTAGTGTATGGGCCCTTTTAGTTGATTGGTTCAATTAGTTTCGGCCAATTCAAATTCAATGAATCAATCCATTTTAGTAAATCAACTCACAATTATAATTCAGAACCTTAATGCAATATTAAAATATAATATTTTTTTTCATATATATATATATATATATAGTTACATATTGATTGTATTGGTGTATAGTGCTTAATAGCCTCCTGGGACCCAAGAATAGACTTTTGTCCACTGTAGTGGACATTATATTTTAGTGAATTTCTCTGACATCATACATGTCACATGACACAACCTGTGTGTCCTGTAAAGAGCACATTCAGGACTTTTCAGAGATACCAAATGTTTGGAGGTTTCACCATGAAAACAACTTCTCCTTGGTCTTTAAAAATGTCTGACATTAATTTAGTGATCAAATGTAGCATTCTTATGGAAATATGATAATATATTGTAATTATAATTTAAATTGGACTACTTTTCAAATTGTATTTCATAAAACAACATCTCAGGAAAATGTTAAGGTGTTTCAAATAAAAAAAATACTTTCTGTTACAGAACAGGGCATTGATTTCAAACGTGTCCACTGTAGAGGACATCAGGACTTAAATCGTCTTTATCAGGCATTTTAGGAGACACAACAAGTGAATATGGAAATAAATTATACATCAATATTCCTATGAAATATTAGATATTATTATTTAAATGTTGCCAATTATTACTCCAATTATTACACTTCTTTTTTCATTAAATGTTGCTCCAAGAACACTTTAATGTGCAAATTAGATACAGTGTATAGATACATTGCATTGAATGGGAATATTAATTTACGGCCATTTTAGCCACATATTGCATAAAGTAAAATGGTGTATCAATTCATTCCGTTATTTCTTTCATAACATAGTTGAGAATAATCTTTATACAAATTTTGGTTGAAAAAATCCTGAAACCCCAAAATGTATTGGTGATTGAAAAAAAAATCCCATTGTTTTTGCCTATACATATGATTTCTTGTCATTTTATTTTTTAAACAACTTAGTCCTGGCGTCCACTACAGAGGACATAATATAACGTATGAATAAAATATTATTTTTCAAAAATGTTTTTTTACCATTTGTTTATTGTGCTCTAAACAGTGTGATGACATGGAAAAAAACTACATTCAAAAAACTTTTTTTTTCTGGGTCTCATAGAGTGGCTTTATTTTACTCATAAATATAAACCCACCGTAATAAACTAAATGACAAATAAGACAAAAAATGAGAAAATCACGAGGGAAACAGGAGCGAATTAGTCTTCCATGTTTTGACGTCATCCCTGCACCTCTCTATTTGGAACATAGACTTTAAAAAACAAAGATGGATGACATGTCTCTACTTCCTTCTACTGTGAATTGTGAATGTCACAATGGTGCCTGCATACTAAGCTCAGATCTCCGATCATTGCTTACTGAGCATTTCTCCATTCCCCAGGAACTCTTTGACTTTTAAGACACGATAAAATCAACATTGGTGTACATGTCTGTTATCTTTGAGGTCATTTACAGTAGCTAGTGTACTTCAACGTATTGACAGTTCACTTTTACAAATTTGCACGTTTAAAATGTCCTCTTCCAAAAGATAATACACAGAAAAGAAAATGTATAGTCTTCTTTGAGTTCAATTAGTGAAATCTATGTGGAAAGATGTGATCATTTTAACTATATTTTTAGGTTGTAAAATATATAAATATATATATATATATATATATATATATATCTGTGTTTTAGGTTGGACCAAACAGTGTTTCCTCTTAGCAGTTAAGCCATTTCAGAGCAAATATGATATAATATAATATAACTGAAAAATATTTTTTTTAGCTGTACAGCCATATAAAGAGTTGATTGTGTCAGTTATGTGTAAGATTAAAGGCAAGAAAAAAAATCAGATTTTGTTCTGCTGAGAAACATAAAATTTCAGATACATAGTAGGTTCTATGCAAATAAGCCCCGCCTCCACTCACTCACACCAACTCACAGGTTGACGTGATTGGTTCCAAGGTTTGTGAAGTCAGAAACACCAGCGATTTCAAACCGCATTTTTGAGACTCTTTGGGTCACTGCAGTTTTAAGGAGAAAATACTCAGCAATGGTGTTGACTTATGAATTTACACATGGTTTGTCTTAAAGCATATTAAAAACACCACATATAAACAGCATTAAAAGCTTGATTTTCACCACAGGGGGACTTTAATCCTACACAATTCCTACCAAATACCTAAACTTAACAACTACCTTACTAACCATTAATAAGCAGTAATTAGGAGTTTATTGATGCAAACGTCGTAGTTAATAGTTAATTAACTAACTAATAGGACCTTAATCTAAAGTGTTACCATAATAACCATAATTATTGGCTATTTGTCATTGACTAGATTCCCCTGTCATCACAATGACTGACAGCAGAATAAACTAATCTACCAGGTCAAAAAGACAAAATAGCAGCATTTTGTTCCTTTGAAGACATCATGACTTTATACTTCACAAATTTAAACTGCAGTGAAGTTCTTTTGATGTGCAATTCGTGAAATCCTGTCATTTTTATGCTGCTCCATCCAGAAACTCAAGATGCCAAATCAGCTTAATGCTGTGTCCCGTGGTATTTTATAAAACATTGAGGATGTATTCCTTACTTTGATGCAATCTGTGATTACTGAAATTCTTAACGTAAAAAAAAGTATTAGTCTCAGACAGAGGCTGTCAGAAGTTGGCGTTAAAAATGGAGCATGAGCGTTAAAGCAGCTTGAAACTTTGCTTTCAGACTGTTGTACTGCAGATATGGCAGTTGTTTTAATGTTCACCGGCACTCTGTCTACAGTGGCAGTAAAAGGTTTGCTGAAAATGCCAAAGGTGAACTGTGGTGCTTTGAAATGAGCGAGATTCAGTTTAGCAGCTCAATCAGCACATGTAGGACATCTGCAAGAGCATCATTGATCGTTTGGTAAACGGGGGTTCTCTTGTTGTTGCTGAGGCTCCCGTTTCAATTAACTGACTTTAAAAGAGGCCACACATCTGTTTTATTATGTGTTTGTGCCCTGTAATGAATGTTTCAGTGTGCTAGGATGCCTAGTTACATAACACAAACATGTAATCATAAAGAGGGTTAGCGTCTGAAAGAACTTTCCAAAATCACCAGCCCACTTGCATTAGAGCTCTGATTTTCTTGAATAACTCACAGGCAGTGCACATCAAAAACAAATTTCTTGGAATCACTAATTCCAAGACGTTTCTCTGTAGCCTCAGAATTTTTGTCAGTTTTCCCCAAAAGAGGGATCGGAGCCATATTTAGAAACTAGAATGAAACATGAGGCTGAGCTCTTGACTTTGGTCAGCAATCAACCACTTTTTCTTTTCTTTTTGCATGAAATTCATACTTTTGATGATAATATTTGTATTCAGCAAGAACACAAAAAATTGATCGAAAGTGAAGGTAAAGACATAATGTTACAATTACAAATGATTTCTATTTTAAATAAATGCTATTATTTTGAACTTTATATTCATCAAAGAATCAGTTCCTACAGCAATATTAAGTAGCAAAAATTGGTTTCAACATTGATAATAAGCAGCAAATCGGCATATTACAATTATTTCTGAAGGATCATGTGACACTGAAGACTGAAGTAATGATGCTGAAAATACAGCTTTGACATCACAATAATAAATTACATTTTAAAATGCAAAACAGCTATTTTAAACTGTAATAATATTTCTCAATATTACTGTATTTATTATATTTTTTAGCAATTAAATGTGGCCTTGGTGAGCATAAGAAACTTCTAAATCTTAATAACTTTTAAATAGTAGGAAACATGTATGTAGTTTTAATGTTTAAAATGTATGGTCCTTTATGAAATGTATGATATTGCATCTTAAATTCTATGTATCTTTATTGATGTGCAGAATCATATTTGTGGAGGGTCAATTTAATATTTAGCTGAATTATAGCTTCTTATATACATCTTAATATGTTAATATTAATATTGCGTTAATATTTTAGTTAATATTGCGATTTCTGTTGAATGCATTCTCATATCTTCAGTTTCTTTGAGATCAAACAATAATTGGCAACACCACCATAACAGCTATACAGCATTGTTTTCCTCCTGCATCTTTGTTTTTAGCATCTCAGTATAGTCCTCTTGCCACACACATCCCACGTGTTGTTGTTTATATTTGTCTCAGGCTAAATTCTTTTTCTATTGAAAAATACTCATCTTGCTCAGAAATGTCCTAAAACTTCCACACTAACTGAGAGATTGATTCCCCCCCCCACCCCCCCTCCACCCCCCACCTCCCCCCCCCCCCCCGTTAAGTGTGCTGTCACTGATGTCAGAGCTTTCATAACTGCCGGCAAAATTGCCACCAAACCGCTTGTTTGTTCAGTCAGCTATGATTTCAGACCTTCAGCACGGTCTGTCTACGATGGTGTTCCTAGACGTGTTGACCTTTTCAAATGCTTGTTTGTCTGTTCGACAGGCTTTGTGGGTGGTGCTAGTCTAACGCTTAAGGATCTGAGCTGCCAATCTGTGAACCAGGTTTGAACAACTGGCGAGCTGAACAGTCATCATGTTATTGTTTATTTATATAAGCAAATATTGACACAAACGCTCAAAACTGTCCTGTCACTACAGCTAACATTACAACAACAGCATATCTTGATTCTGTGAAACATTAAAACCAATGTTACTCACGAATGGAGCAGAAATGACGCAACCTCAGCATCTGTTTTCAGGCCTTCCCTTTTCCAGTGATATTCCTTCCTTTTGTAATGTCTCTCAGCCATCTCTCTTTCTACAGTCGTTCTTCAAATCTCCCTCTTGCTCACTCTCTCTCCTCCACCATCATGAGTGGACACGCCCCCTACTGCTGATTGGCTACAAAAGTGTTGAGCTGCTCGGACTGATCCACTTTCAACAGCGTTTTACTGCACCTTTAGGTCACAGTTATCAAAGTTTGAGGTCTATCAAACATGGTCCATAACATTCTGCTCACAAACCACAGTGACGGTAACTCACAAAACTTCATAATTAAGGTAAACAATTAACTTAACATATGACTCAAAGGGAACAGCAATGCCAGTTCAAATGAGTACGTGAACAGAGAGAAAAAGAGAGAAAATGCCTCATTCTTTCATAATTTACACCGAGGTAACATGGGACATCATTTGTTTAAGTTGAGGGGTATATCTCAGTGATTAACAAGAAAAGCCCCTGGTTTAAATAAAAGCTTTCAGAAAAGAAGCTTGAAAGTGTACGGTTACTTTCACCTTGGTTTTTTGTTACACCATTTTTACTTTAGTGAAATACCATAAACCATCCCGGGGCTTCACTGAGCAAATATATGTTTGTATTACATTTCCACTGAGCTTCTTTGTTGTGGTTTGCAAAATGGGAAAATAAGGAGGTTAAGACTGTTATTCTGTTTCTGCCTCATCTCTTGTGTATAAAGAGCACAGCATGTCCGGCTTTATCCAGGCCTGGTATGGTTGTGGCGAGGCCGTGCTCACAGAGTCAGGATGTTTCAGTTCAAGGTTGCTCATTGAAATCACATAACATTCCAATTTGTTGCAATATATGTCCTCGATCTTGAGTAGTTTTTCTTATTCTGTTACAGGTGTTCAAATCACCAGTTTTGTCACAGTGTTTATCTATCACTCTGCAGCTATTGACTATTTCAGGAACTAGGGATAGTTCACAAAAAAAAAACAAAAAAAAAAACAGAATCTGTCTGTCTGTCCGTCCATTTATTCATCCATCCATCAGGATTGGTCTATCTGTCATTATGATGCTGATCTTGACAATTGTTCTTTCATAGGGCAATCACTCACATCTAGGTGTCTAGTATATATTTTTCTTCTTCTGGGGACGGTTGCATCAGCAAGTCACAACCTAGTCTAGTTTTAACGTAAATTGTGTAAATAATGTAAAGGTTACAACTTGCGCACTACTAAATATGTTTGTGTTGCACCATTATACCAGACAGCTTACGACCTACTAGCTAGCTATGTTCTGCCTTAACAACAAATGGTGCAACCGAATAAAGTACAGAGTTCGTTTCTAGCTAGTAGTTACTAAGCCTCTAGTGTGGACTTGACATTTAAATTTTAGTAAGAACTTACAAATGGCTGGTGCAACCCTATGTTCAGTGTCAGTTTGATATTATTGTTATATGTCAATAATTGTTCAAATCTTTATGTATCATAATCATACATGCTGAAATGAGTTTTTGTTAATAGAGCTTTACTTTCCAATATTGTTTTTCAATTTCAGGTAAATCATTCTACATGGTTCCAGTGGAGGCTAAGAGACGAGTTCATAGCAGGAATTATTTGTCCTCTTTTATCTCTCCGTTGGTCAGGAAGGCAGCAATTACAGGTTTTTCATATATTGTGTGGGCAGCGCAGACAATCTCTCGTCTCTTCCTCTCAGTAAATGATGTTATCCTGAACCAGTGTAGCACCCCACTGTTCCTGAGACGGCCAGTAAATTTCATTAGAAAGCTGAGGAAGGATCAAAACACATCCGAGTCTGGTTGAAGAACAGGCTAATATCAGACCGTGAGTGTGTCCTCACCAGGCTTGATGCGACAAGCAATTTGTCTGTCCACACCGAAAGAGGAATGTGGCATCCAAATCTTTATGTATCATAATCACAGCAGCCATATCACCCTGTAGCCCAAGACTGGTTGCCCACTGAAGCTAAGCAGGGCTGAGCCTGGTTAGTACCTGGATGGGAGACCTCCTGGGAAAACCAGGTTGCTGCTGGAAGAGGTGTTAGTGAGGCCAGTAGGGGGTGCTCATCCTGTGGTCTGTGTGGGTCCTAACGCCCCAGTATAGTGACGGGGACACTATACTGCCAAAAGAGCACCGTCCTTCGGATGAGACATTAATCCGAGGTCCTGACTCTCTGTGGTCATAAAAAATCCCAGGATGTCCTTCGAAAAAGAGTAGGGGTGTAACCCCGGCATCCTGGCCAAATTTGCCCCTTGGCCTCTGTCCATCATGGCCTCCTAATCATCCTCATATACTGATTGGCCTCATCGCTCTGTCTCCTCTCCACCAGTAAGCTGGTGTGTGGTGGTCGTTCTGGCGCAATATGGCTGCCGTCGCATCATCCAGGTGGATGCTGCACATTGGTGGTGGTTGAGGAGATTCCCCCCTTCTATGTAAAGCGCTTTGAGGTCTCAGAAAAAGCGCTATATAAATGTAACAAATTATTATCCAACAAAACCACAGCCAATCTCTCGCAACACACTGCAGCTGAAGAGCACATGACTTCAATAAGGATTCTCTATCACTTTAACTTGGTCCAATGAGTTTCCGATGTGAGTGGGGCTACTTGGTATGGCATTGCATAAATAGATCCTTAAAAACATATAAAATATATATATATATATAATCTAGAAATGCACCACTTTGATCATCCTTCAGGCAATATTCATAAGTCTGATTACTTGGAAAAGTAATAGCAAGTAAGGTCAAACGTAAGGTGTCATTCATGTTTGTAGCACAGACAGTGCAGGATGAGTTTCATAATTAGGGATTTGTTTAAATCCCTATATTAATAGTGATGCTTAGTGATGGACAGATTGATCTTTGAGTATTGATTCTTTTACTAATGAATCAGTCCTCACATAAAAGTATTGATCCAAAATGTTTATTTATATTTTAGTGATTTGATTTATTTAGCATAAAAATGTATGCATATCTTAAGCTTCAACGTAAAAACATGAAGTGACACTGAAGACTGGAGTAATAACGTATTTATTATATTTTAAAATGACATATTAGTATATAATGTGATTTCTTTAATTAATCCTTTAATCCTTTATATTCCCGCATCAAGTGAATATTTAGGACAACTGCAGCAAGAGAAAGTGATTATGCAAATGTTTGCATTTTAAGGATATGTAACATATTGCAGAATTTCAGTGACGATGTGAGATTAACAATGAATAAACACATGACAATAAAAATATATATAAATACCAAAAGCCCAATTTGAATAGGCACATTCTGAATCAGCGTAAAACAGCTATTGAGATGCTGTCGCACAGCGCACTGAGGCCTGTCTAACCTCTATGGAGACAGAGATAGCATTACTGCACTACAATATCAGGTGTCTGCCCTCCATAATGCCTGTTATGTATTAATCCTTCCATGTTGAGCCTCTCTCATGGACGTTTAGAGAGAACGGTATTTGTTACGACACACGCTGAAAGCTAACTGGATGTCAGGGGATTAGAGGTGGAGAGAAGGCAAAGGAGAGGTGCTCTAGATATCCACAGTTTTGGCACATCAGATGATGCGGATGATAACGCGTTATCATGACGCTCTGCTCCTCGAGTATTTACTTAGAATCCAGATTAACCTGCATTTAATTTGTAATTAGATGAAGCAGTCACAATAGAAGGGGATTTGTGTGGAGCTGTTCTATTTTGCTTTTGTTTACGTTGGTTTGTAGGCTAAGTAAAGTTATGTGATCTGGGTTGTGAAAGAGAGCCAAAATACAAGCCATAACTGACATTTTGGGCGGCACTAGAGGTGAAAAAACAACATACACCAAGCATAAAGTGATGGTCTGCTTGAAAAAGATGGTTAGTTTCATTGGTTAAATTGGCTCTGATTTAGTTTCATGATGAAGTTGTTTCAAACCTGTATGAATTTCTTTCTTCTGCTGAACGCAAAAAGAAGATATTTTGAAGAATGTCTGTAACCATACAGTTGATGGACTCCATTGACTTCCATAGTAGGAAAAACAAATACTATGGAAGTCAATGGGGTCCATCAACTGTATAGTTACAGACATTCTTCAAAATATCTTCTTTTGTGTTCAGCAGAAGAAAGAAATTCATACAGGTTTGAAACTACTTGAGGGTGAAAAAGAATGTGTGAAACTTTTTTTGCAATCAGCACATCAGTCACAGCCTTTCCTCTTCAAACGTTATGAAATGTGCTTCACAGTAGTTGTGTTGAAAAGACCAACTCACAAATACTCCACAGTTGACGGTTATGATAGAGTCTAAAGCAGCTGAAATCATCTCCTGCCATAAGATTGTCAAAACAGCAATGCAGTCAGAGCTTTATTTAGTCTGAGAAACATTCAGTGTGACAGTCTAGATAGAACAATCCTCCCTATGCAGATGTTCGATCCTTCATCACCCGCGAGATAGTTCTGACAGCGTCGTCTATGGAAAAGCTGCTCTAAACAGCGTGATTACAATAATTACGGTTTAGAGAAACCATTTAATGCTTTAAATGAGTGAAAGAACAAGAATGATAGTGCAAAGACGGAATAAGGGATCTTTATGGGCGTAACAAGATGCAAACATCACGGTAATCCTCTTTTAACAAGATGAGTGATCAAGTCTTTTGTCAGGTTGTCGAAGGCGGACAATCAATGGCGGTAATTTAGCCCCCCTGTAAGTGCCAGCGGCCCGCACGACTCCCTCATTTATTACCAGCACAGAGCAGGAGACAGAACCAGTGCCTACAGGCCGAGACAGAGAGAGAGAGAGAGGGAAATGAGTAAAGGAGTGTGCAAAGAGAAGACCGTGCTAATGAGGAGAAGGAAACCAGAGGAGAACATGTTTCTGCCATTTTGCCTTCCTCGGATAAATGCCAGAACACTAGTCTTTTCTTCCCTATTGTGACGGATATCCGAGTGAAACTGCTTCTCGAACAAGAAAAAATATAGTACAGGACTTGATTTTGTACATTGGGAATTGATTGTATGGTTGTGGTTTGCTATTGGTCGATCTCATGTGAGTGACAGGTTGTCCCGCCCTTGCGCCAGTAAACACATCATCAGAGAAGAGAAGAGAAGAGAAGAGAAGAGAAGAGAAGAGAAGAGAAGAGAAGAGAAGAGAAGAGAAGAGAAGAGAAGAGAAGAGAAGAGATGTCTCATGAGGAGGGTATTTTGATGAAAGATTATGAGGGCACGTGAATTTTAAACAAATAATGATTCATTATCATAATCATTTATAATAGATAATAATAACAACAAAATACATCAAATCAAAAGATAGAAATAATTCCTTGTCTTATAACTTCATAAAGAAGATAGAAATAAAGTTAAATAACAACACTCAAATGTTTAAATAGTACTTTTTTTATTTTATTTTTTCAAACTTTGTAAGATTGTTTTAGGTGTAAAAATAAAATAAAAACAAAGGCTTATTTTACATTTATGTTTACAAAATTTATATCGGTAACACTTTAAATTAGGGAACACATATTCATTATTAACTAGGAGTTTTCCCTCAATAAACTCCTAATTACTGCTTATTGATAGTTAGTTGTAGATAGATTTTGCTGCATTTTTGATCAAATAAATGCAGCCTTGGTGAGCATAAAATACACTTCAAGAACATTTAAAAATCTCACCGCCCTAAACGTTTTAACTGTATATTCGTCTGTTAATTCCATAGATAAGCGGAATTAGGATGCAAACTGTCTGTCTGCCGAAGATTGAATTTAAGAACAGTTTAACATTGTGCCAAACCATGTGTGACACACTAAAGGAACAAGCGGTAACTCCTGTCTCTTCCATGTTAATTTATCCTAACCAGGAGTGACCAGCAATGTTGCGATGACAAGACATTTCAACATTGGTGTTCGTAAGTATTCTAATAGCTTTCTGGCACACATACTTACCGTATCATGTCTGGACAGCTTTTAAAACATAAACCTTATACATATACAACTGTAAATCAATGTTTGAATTCCATAAACACATTAAGATATCATCATAAAGATAAAGGGCCCTATTTTAACGATCTAAGCGCATGGTCTAAAGCGCACGGCGCAAGCGCACTTAGGCCGTGTCCGAATCCACTTTTGCTAGTTTAACGATGGGAAAAATGGTCGGCGTGCCAGGCGCATGGTCTAAAAGGGTTGTCCCTATTCTCTTGATGAGTTTTGGGCATAACGTGCAATAAACCAATCAGAGTCTCATCTCCCATTCCCTTTAAAAGCCAGTTGCTTTTAGGGCCCAAAGTATCTGAAGTTGTATAGACAATATATGAGGTTTTTTTTTTTCGAAGATCTGCATTTAACACATTTAAATGTTTTCATTTATCAGATGCTTTTGTCCATATTTTACTTAATTGAGAAAAATCACAAGCACTTGCTTTGTCGTATTGTACGAATCAGTCTAAAGAAGCGTAAAAGTGCATGTGTGCATTTTAAGTCGGCATGAAATTAAAATTCACCCTATTTATTTTATAAATGCATGTTATAGAACCATTCATCTATGCATATGTTGCAGTTTTTAAACAAATGTGCCCTAATGTTTAATCAAAATGTCATTACTGGCCCTTTTGGTGAAAATGGCATACTTTTCTCAGGTTACATATCATAATCTCCAATGTCTCTCAAAATCCTCAAAGATCTGTCCCTACTTCAGTTTCATCGTGACTTTAAATACTATGCAGAACATTTAGTTGGTGGCTTCTTTTTATTTTCAATGCATTGTGCTGGCTAGCCCCGCCCACATTTAAATCTGATTGGTTTAAAATTATACTCCAAATGGCTGTATTTTGAACATTAAATGTTCCCATTGGTTGAGATTTTGTTGCTTTCAGAGAGGACAAAAAAGGTTTGGAGACAGTTTAAAGCCAAATAAGATCATACAATATGTCCTTGAATTTTATAATAGTGTGCATGAAATACAGCTAAACAGTAAATGAGACTCCTTATGTAATGAAGGACCAATTATTTTGAGTTTTTAATTTGAAAACCAGTGTCTGGCTTCCCATTTAAACAGGGTAAAAAATAGCCCAATATTATTTTGAGTCTGCAGACCTGTCAGTTGTTTTGCGGCTTTGATTCATCATCTTCTTTTCAGGCTGACTTTTCAGGTCTCCTCAAAGCCGCCCTTAGCATTAGGATGAGGATCAATCAACTTCCATTGATCCAGAAAGTGACAGGAAGTTCCTATTCATTTTCAGAAAACTGTTTGATCAGTGACCTCAGAAAACCTTCCACGCAGCGCTTTGGTAAAATGTGCCCTTCTCACCCTTGCTGTCTCTCCGCACTCAAATTTCCCAGCTCTTTCATAATGCCTCATGATTCGTTTGTATTTCTCTGCCGCTGATCTGGGCCTCTAGGTCAGAGAAATGTTGTCGACGTTGAGGGAAGATTCAAGCCCCTGCCTCCTCCCGCATCAAAGAAGGGAAATAAAAACATATTAACATGTTCGAAAAAGGGAGTTTCAAAAGAACTTTATATAGCAACATATCTTTTCTACCATATTGCGATGTACATCTAGTGAAACAGATTATTGAACAAATATATGCTCATTCTATCCATAGGTTTTTGATTGGATGGAGGCAGATTTTAATTCAAACAGGGGCAGGGTTTAAGCAGACTAAATAATTGGATAACATAAAAACATATGTGACCAGAGAAAAGTCTGTAAGATTGTGTTATGGCATTTTGATAAAAAAAATTACGAGGTCGCATTTATAATATTTCATGCCAATTTAAAAATAAGCTAAACCAAACCTATTTTGAAATCGCAAAATAGTTGTCATTTCTGCTCAAAAATAATGTTTTCCAAACCGGTTTTCCAGATCACTCCCCCCCACGCCATTGGTCGGATGGCGACCAGATAGATCCACCCCAAATCATGCTATTGGTTGAGCCACCATATTTACACTCCCCCCCCCATCCTATGAATGGCTTACTTACTGTATGCTATTAAACTGGGATAGGAGTTACCATTTTAACATGAGAAAACAAAACACCTCAGATTTAACCCCTTCCTCATCACCCCCAATTTTGGCAAGTGATGCATACATGACATACCCAAAATAAAAAGGTTGCTGCTCATAAGTCATTCTGAATAGACACATAACCAACATATATTTAGAAAGCCAACCCTTGAGAGTTTACACTTCAAGGCTCAAAATTAACCAGACTGTTATTAATATTGAGATATATAAGCTCAAACATAAAAACAAAAACAACAAATATTAAGAATATATTTATTAAAGGGGTGGTTGATTATGATTTCACTTTTCTAACTTTAGTCAGAGTGTAATGTTGCTGTTTGAGCATAAACAACATCTGCAAAGTTACAATGCTCAAAGTTCATAGCAAAGGGAGATATTTTCTTTTAAAGAAATTGCTTTTTAAGGACTACAACAAATGGCTGGTTGGGACTACAGGACATTCCTCCCGGGTTAGTCACATCACAAACCCTAAAATGTACATAAACCCCGCCCCCGGGAACGCGATTAATAGATTATCATGACAGATGCTAATCAATGACTTGAAGACAACTACACATAAGCTACATAAATTCATAAACTTACCATTCAGAAATGTTGTCTACATGTTGTCACTTCTTCTTTAGTCTCTCCATCTTTGTCGGACTCCGGTTTGAACATTAATGCTAAGAGTTTTTGAAGTTTTCAGTGCATGTCTGTGTGAGGTAATTGAAGCTGCTAAGAACAAACTGTTGAAGCTCCGCCCTCTGTGCTGGGAGCAGCAGTGAATTTGCATTTAAAGGAACATACACAAAAACAGTGCGTTTTTGCTCAACCTCAAAAAGTGACAATTTTAACATGCTATATAAAAATATCTGTGGGGTATTTTTAGCTAAAACGTCACATACACACTCTGGGGACATCAAAGACTTATTTTACATCTTGTGAAAAGGGCATTATACCACCCCTTTAATGGTCCTAAAATAGGCTAAAACTATGTTATTTAAGGAAAAATTCAGGACAGTAAAACAGAATACAGATAAAATACAGTAGATAAAATAAAGGTTACAGTTTTGTTTTTAACTACAGATAAAATACAGTAACGAATATAATGATTTGATGTAAGTATTCTAAGAACTGCATATATTTACAACAAACAACAAAAAAAATACATTAAAGTAAAAAAAGTAAAACATTTAAATCAATTTCAATAATGGGAATTTTGGGAACTCATGCAAATAATGTTGTAATGTAATGTAAAAAAAAAAAAAAAAAAAAAATCTTTGATTTTGGGTGATTCACTTTTCTAACCAAGTGTGTGTGCATGTGTATGCGTGTGTGAGAAAGTACAAAGAATGAGAAAAATACTGTATAGATGGATGACACGGTGACAGAGTGAGAAAGGGAGAGATTTAGAATGAAATAACAAACAGAGATAATGTTTGACTGTCCTTCCATTACAGCAGTCCTACTCTCCAGCCAATGCTTCTGTAACCTAATAACAGTGTGGGCATTATTACAGCATTAGCACGCACACAGTTAAAGATCAGGTTTCTCCTCACCGCCATCAGAAATTCCCAGTCAATCGGCCGTTATGAAAGCTCTCCACCCCTCGGCCACACTCCTTCAGCTGTCTGTCCGTAGCTGTCTGTTATCCCATTAAACAGCTGTCTGCTCTTTGTGTCTGCTCCTTAAAGCCAACAGGATTTTCCCTGTAAAAGCCAGCCACCCCAGACGTAGTGCGGGGCGAGCACATATCGCCCCTGTGGAGAACTGATCCATTCCCTGAGGGATGAAAATGAAGCCAGAGAGTATCTCAGGGGAGGTTGGTCACCGTATAGAGCTCAAGCAGTTCGTCACATTGCATTACGTCCGTTTGAGACACGTCTGGCAGGTTCGGTTTCTTTGAAACTGAAGTAGCCTACTAATGCAAGTTCAAGCAAACTTTTAACCAAATCCAGTTGCAGTTAAGTAGCTAATGGCAGCTTACGTAGGTCTTTGGAAATGCTTTTCATTTGATCTAAACTGTCATGCTTCATATTTTTGTGAAAGCTCATCTCTTGCACATATGATTTAGATGCAGTTCATGTGACGTCACGCCAAACAAGGCTTTCTTCCATTGCCCACCAGTTATTTTAACAGGTTTGTACTACTGTAAGTAGCCTACTAATGTAGTAAGACAGTGATATTAAAAAAACGAATTCAACATGCACCTTATTGGTGATGCATACTATGTACAGGCAAGCAGATGTACCTAGAATATAAAAGCAACGCGCAGTTTCTCGTTAAGCATTTTCTCCATTGAAAACCATTATAAAGAAAACCATTTAGCGTGTATCATTCATATTCAGGGCTCATCTGCCCGCCTGTATTTTATGCATCATCAATAAGGTGTATACTGAACTTGATCTTTTAACATCGCTGTTTTAGTACATTAAGGCACTTAAAGTGTTTTTCACCTTGAGCGTTTTAGAATGTCCCGCTGTTTTTAGTGATTGAAATATTGCAGCAGGTGCTGCATATGGATCACAAGTGCCCAAAACTCACATTTTGTTCACATATTTTTGTTTTTCTTCTTTTGGGAGGTAATCTAAACATCCATAGCTTAACACAGATGAAACATTGACAGGCCTATGCTGTTCTATGGACGTTTCGCCTTTTCCCCCAGAACTATGAATGCTGGTAAGTGATTTATTATATTATTGATATTATCACGTGACAAACATGATAATAATAAGAATGTATGCTCTGTGTGAATCTTAATGATTTGTGAGGTACTGTATGTATTTCCACAAAATACACTGCTAAAAAAATAGAGTGCTATTGATCTGTTTTGGTCGTTTCAGGTTTTGCTAAATGCACTGTATGTTTAAGTGAGTTTACAGTAAAGTTGCTAGAATTTGTCACATTATCAACTGCCAATACCCAGTTTATTGCCTTTGTAATGGCATGCCACTTGAATTTTATACCATACCATTTGTTATATTCAGGTTATTGTGTGCTGTGTTGTAGGGATCATGTTTATCACTCTATCAAAGGTTTTTTGAATAGCACTCATAAATTGTGCTTATTGTCTAAATATGCAGTTAGGGAAATTTCATGGGAAAATTCTATTGTCTATTGTCAATATAGCGTAGTGATGTATGAAGCACACCTCACATAGAAGTCACTTTCAAACCAAGCAGCTTTCTTTTGTTCAGCACAACAAATTCAAAATGGCAACTTGAAAATGAGCGAAATCTGCGTGGGGAGCTTTTCTGCCCTCGAGAGAAATTCCTTATTGCGCAGATTCCTTTGAACTCTTTTCACATTTACGGGGTTCTCAGAAGCACTAGTCATCATGCACTCTAAACAAAAATGGTGCTAAATAGCACTAAAAGTGGTTCATTGGCTTGTAATCATAGGGGAACCACTTTAAGTGCCATATAGCACCTACCTTTGTCAAATGGTGCTATGTAGAACCATAAGAGGTGCCATATAGCACCTTAACCACCCCAAAGAACCGCTAAAGAACCGCTGAAGAACCAAACTGGGCTTAACAGGTTCTTTAAATGGTAGTGGTGCTATATAGCACCTTAACCACCGCAAAGAACCGCTGAAGAACCATTTTTTTTTAGTGTGTGGTTAAGGAAACTTCTATCGTGGCGAATGGAAACTACCAACATATATATATATATTTTTTGCGCTCCCATTTGCTCAAATAGCAAAAAACAAACAAACAAAAATATTACAGCAGTCAGAAGAGAAAAATGTGTCTAGAAATTTTTAGAGGAATCTAATGCCAAGTAATATAACACTAAGTAAAGTGATAAAAGTACGTTAAAAATGAAAAAATAAAACTTTGCTAGATTTACAGTGTTAATGACTTTGTAAACACATCATCACAGTAAAACAAATGAATATATTTTTTATTAAATCTGAGAGCTTTCTGTCCCTCCAGCTACACAACTGACACTTTGACGCTTCAAAAAGTTCATAAAGAGGATCATAAAACTGATCCATATGAATCAAGCAGTTTAGTCCAAATTTTCTGAAGAGACACAATCACTTTATATGAAGAACAGATTGAATTTAGACTTTTATTCACAACCATATAAACAGTCATCAACTCACAAATCAGATCTGGTAAACGGAAGCTAAAGCATGTTCACTTGACGTGTAGAACCAATGTTCATTCTCGTGTTACACAGCACGTTTGAGCTTCGGCAAGAACCAATGAGGTTCATTCTCGTGTTACGCAGCACGTTTGAGCTTCTGCAAGAACCAATGAGGTTCATTCTCGTGTTACGCAGCACGTTTGAGCTTCTGCAAGAACCAATGAGGTTTGTTCTACTGTGTCAAGCATGTTCGGTTGAGCTTCTGTTTATGTTTGCCGATCAATGTTTAAATGTGAATAAAAGCGTAAGTTAAATTTGTTCAACATAGAAAGCGAACGAGTCTCCAGAAAATTTTGACTAAACCGTTCAATTCATGTGGATTAGTTTTACGATCTCTTTATGAACTTTTTGAAGTGGCAAAGTGGTAGTTGCGTAGCTGTCAATGGAGGGACGGAAAGCTCTCAGATTTCATCAAAAAG
The DNA here is from genome assembly GCA_021554675.1 of Leuciscus idus. Taxonomy (NCBI): domain Eukaryota; kingdom Metazoa; phylum Chordata; class Actinopteri; order Cypriniformes; family Leuciscidae; genus Leuciscus; species Leuciscus idus. Next base: position 43,815,092 of record CM038624.1, read on the forward strand.
ATCTTCATTCGTGTTCCGAAGTTGAACGAAAGTCTTATGGGTTTGGAACGACATTAGGGTGAGTAATTAATGACAGAATTTTCATTTTTGAGTGAACTATCCCTTTAACAGATGCCCTCTGCCTGTCAGTCATTTTGCACTTTGTGATTGGTGACACTGGACTGGCTGTCATGTATTTGGAGGCTGGGTTTCCGAGTGAGCGTGTGTGTAATGTACTGGAATCCCTTACGGCACTATTCATGAACAAAATAACAAACATGATAGAATGCTGTAGCTCCTCTCACATACACGCACACTCTTTCTCCTTCACTCACTTTACATTTGCTGAATGTCAGAGAGCTGACAGGTGATCAATAATACCTGTTCATTGAGAACTGGAAGTAAATGCCATCGTATACATTTATCTTTCATCTCTCGTCTCAGGGTTGGACGGTGATTAGAGAAGAATTGAAATAAGAATTTGGCTTCAGCTGCTGGTGAGCAGAAATTTAATCTAACTAAAAGAACCAAATAAATAAATAAATAGACCTATGTGGGCATGAAATATTAATTTGAGTTGAAATAATTGTATCATTTTAAATCTATTATTTGAAAGCATCTGCTAATAAGAAAAAAAAAAAAAGTCCATTACAACGTACAAAACTACTGGGATGCAAAATGTTGTCAGTTGCATTTGTATGAAACAAGAGTGGGAGATTTCATTAGGCTGAATTAAAAATCCTATTCATTTTCTCTATACAGGAATTGATTTTTAATAATAGCTTATAAATCTATAGACCTAAAGACAGACCTACTGTGAGCTACAAGGTTGAAAAATAATGGTGCTAATGCTTTTGTGAAAGCCATCAACCCACATTATTTCAACTTATTTTTTTAAAGTCCACGTGAACTGGAATTTGTGACCAACTTAAGTGAAGGATTTTCTGAGTGAAATGGAATATTGAATGAAAATAATAGAGGGTGTGGCTTGTTTTTGCTTGTTTTTCACAGCAGATTGACAGTTGGAGGGGACTTTCTAACCAAGCCGTTAAGCTAACGTCATCAGAGAAGGAAGGCCATTCCGGATGGGAAGTACATTTTCAGATTTTGGATAAAGATTACAAAGAAAAAAAAAAAGGATTAACTTGCACGGATGAATTGAATGAATTTACCACAAGACTAGTAATGTGTGCTAACCATAGACGGTATAAAACAATGGACATAGTGTCCGTGACGTCACCCGAAGGTTTCTGAAGAGCATTTTTGAAGCCCAAAGTGGGCGGAGCCGACCGTCGCCATCTTGGCAGTGCATCACTCCCAGTAAACAGAAAATGGGCAAAGAGGCGGGATTAGCTGAGGTGACGTGACGGCTAACAGACAGCAGACAAACGGCTAGTAGTGACAGCAGCGCAATCCACCTGTCACTCAAGTGGCCACACCCTTAATTATGCAGAACTTGTAAAAAAATTCATCCCTCACAGTTGTCATGAAGGACAAAAGTAGCTATACAGACCAAAACCACTTTTTGTACCAGGCTATAAACATATTTTGTTCTGCTGTAAAGTTGGGCATTTTAACATGGTGGTCTATGGGATTGACTCTCTTTTGGGGCCCGTCTCTAGTGGCCAGTCGATAAATTGCAGTTTCAGTCACTTCCGTGTTGGATTCAAGGGAGAGACCGGAAGGTTGCCGCTTGGTGCTAACAAAGTAAATAGGGCCCATTTTGATTTCATGCCGACTTCAATTAATCAAATTCAACAGCAGAATTACTGATAGTACATTACCAATGATTCTACAGAGAAATCTCCTCCAAGCTAATCGTGTCAAAAGTTTTGCTTCTAAAGTTTCCCTACGTTCTCAACCTAGCCGTACATGCATATTTTTCAATAAACGTCATATATTTTATCTATATATAATCAACATCTTTAAATCAATAGTTTTATATTTCTACATTTTTTTTTTTTTTTTTTTTTTTTTGATTATGCCATTTTCATTGCTTCATGGGATTGTATTTCTTTCTCTCATTAAAGCCAGCACAGAACCTTTGTCTTTTGGTCCAACTTTCAAATATTGCTTCAAATCAAAGTTTGCAATGTTGGTTCCTAACATATAACTCTTAACCGATATCATATTAATATCAGACTGCTGAATGCCACAATTGACCAATCAGAATCATGTATTTCAGAGAGCTGTGTAACAATTAATGAGACACACATTTGACAGTGGTGAGCAATATGATATTGAAAATCTTGTTAATAATTGTTGAAACAACACTGAGATGGAGGGGGAAAACAACATGTCAAATTAATTGGGATTCTAACATCCCTGCAATGGAAAGGAAAGATCTGTTTTCATTCTTTCCTGCCAAATGAAATAACCCAAGGGGGTATTCATGGTCTTCACCCCTTGAGTGATTGCAATTCTATCAATTCATCTTCAGAAGTATTTAAACTAGTCTATTTTTCAGGAAGTGTCACCATATTTGGATAGAAAGCAACAGGAATATATTCATATATACAAAACCCTGCAGAGACATATTTTCATGATGAAAGACAAGTCATGGTTGAAGGCTGGTAAATGTGTTTTTAGCACAAAAGCATTCAAAGCCACCGTGACTTTTACGCATTTCCACAAGGTCTATATGACACGATTCAAGCCTGTGTGACTTTCATGTACAATTGCTTCTTAATTCCTTTTACAAATATGTGGAGCATGTTCCTTGCCGGCGAGGTTAATTGCGTTACTTGTTGGGGAAAATGTGATTTTTACACATGTGGCGGACGAGGACAGAGGTCGGGCAAGATGACAGGTCTCGAAGCTGGTTATATCTCTGTACATTCAAGATGTGAATTAAAGCAAGCGGCTTTCAAGAGCAGGTAGCGTAAATGGATGTCCTTGATTTAATGTGCAGCATAACAGTAGATGAGCTTTTAAAGAATGACTTATCCTTTCTCCAGTGACCTGCAAAGACTTAAGGAGATCACCATTTCAGAGTGGCATTAAGGAGAAGATTGTTAGGCATCAATAGTAAACAGTACCTTCATGACTATCAAAGGCTTTTTGTGCCCCTTTATATTTTTATTGCATCTGTAAAAGGACACCAGTTTTGATTAATTGGATAGTGCTCTCAGTGGTGGCTTTTGAAGTGACTGGGTTCACATTTAGAAAGAAAATGTATTCTTACTTTTAGTGATGCTGTTACTGAACTTGTAAGCCCATTAAGTCCATTAATTCCCAGTGTCTCCAATCTTCAAAATATCATTATCGTTCTCCGACCGTGCACTTTGCCACAATTTGCCTTTGTTACTTTGTTGAAATGTGTTGTAGAACTAAACAATTTCAACTGTACTCTGTTCTCATCAGACATTAATCACAGAAGACTTTTCCATGATGTTGTTAGAAGAGTTCTTCTGAAGTAGCTGCTGAAGGAGGAATAGCGAGTCATCAATATTGCTGATGTTAGAAAGAACTCCCACTCCCGTATTATGGATCGGAGTCATGAATGTAGGCTATTCCAGAAGGTAGGCATGCAGAATAATTATACCACTTTCTAAGATATCTTATTTCAGACAGATTCTAAGGCAGCATAATATGCATTCTTTGTGGTGAAGATAGACTTTTGTGTCTTTAAGTATCTATATCTTAACTATCTCTTTAAGGTGATTCTGCATCCTGCCATCATTAACATTAACTGCTCTCAAATTTTTTTTGTTTTTTTTTGTTTTTGGCTGTGGAACAATATATACATATATATTATATATTGAAACTATACTTTTTTAAAATACTTTTATTCATCAAGGAATTTTGTAATGATACAAAAGATTTTGATCTATACATACAGTATTTATATACACACACACTACCGTTCAAAAGTTTGGGAACGGTACGTTTTAAAAAAAAAATTTAAAGTCTCTTATGCTCACCAAGGATGCATTTATTTGATCCAAAATAGAGTAAAACAGTAATATTGTGAAATATTATTACAATTTAAAATAACTTTTTTCTACTTGAACATATAACAATTGTGTACAGTTCTTTTCAGGATTATTTGTTGAATAGAAATGTCGAAAGAACAGCATTTATCTGAAATAGAAAGCTTTTGTAACATTATGAAAGTTTTAACTGTCCCTTTTGATCAATTGAATGAATCCTTGCAGGATAAAAGTATTAAAGTATGATTTAAATTCCAACTGACCGCAGACTTTTGAAATTAACTAATGATAACAAATGAAACCTTATTGTAAAATGTTACTGTTTTTACTGTATTTTGGATCAAATATATGCAGCCTTGATTAGCGGAAGAGACTACTTTCAAAAACATAAAAAAAAATCTTAATCCCAACCGATCCCAACCTTTTGAATGGTTAGTGTATATAAAACTTTAGGCTGGGAATTGAACCTCACCCTTACATGTTAAGTAAAGTAATTTTCATAATTTTCTATTCTATTCTATTCTATTCTATTCTATTCTATTCTATTCTATTCTATTCTATTCTATTCTATTCTATTCTATGCCATGCACCTAGTGAGCCAAGACCATCAATAGTGCCAAAGATGCTGCCTTATGGAGAGCACAGCTGCCACGGGTAAGTAGAGACTCGCTCTCCCTTTTTCCTCCTTACTTTTTCAGTCTTTCCTTGCCAAGCGCCCACTAATTGGTTGAAAAAAAATATTTATAATTTCGTATAATGGTAGGTCTGACCTTTGCTGATGCATGCACATACACACGCACAAGTGCACAACTCCAAGGTCCTCACAACGTTGCCGCATTAATCTACTGTTAAAATACTTCAGCATATGCATGAGAGACTTCACCGAGTAAAGTAAAAGGCTTTCAGCTTATTCCTAAGGCATCAGCCATGGGAAAGTGGGATTTGCTAATTGAACGGAAGGCTGTTACACACAGGCACTTTCCCTGTGATGGTGAAGTTTTAGTGAGACGTTCTTTGATCTCTAGAATCTGAATAGCTGATGGGCCTTCTTTAAAATTAAAAAGAAACTTTTCTGTGGATTAATTTTTGATTTGTTGTAATCAAAATATAGTGACAAGAAAAAAGAAAAGACATGTAACATTAAATGACCATATTTTTTTCAGTTTAACATGTTAAAAATATTTAACGCAATTAACGCAGCATCCATTTTTCCCGTCATCCTTTGGCTGTACTACAGTATATTATTATGCTATTATTCATTTAACTGCTATGAAACCATTCAAGCGCGATAAGATGCAAAAAAGAACATAAATCTGAATCTCCTGTCTGTGTGACAGACACACACATGACTCATGCGCACAGAAAGCCGCTTCAGTGCATCAACTTTCTTTCGTGCTTGAACGGACAAAAACACAAAAAAAAGTATGCCAAAATAATCATGTAATCACAGTCTTAAATGAGTTACCGTAAAGAGTTGTGAGGCCATGGGATGTGTGTCAGATCCGTGTCATGTGCTTCAGGTCTTAAAGTGACAGCAACCTAATAAACTTGTTGCTGTGATGTCTGTTATTAAAGGATAATTCCGGTATTTAACACCTTGAGTCTATTTTGTAGTTTGTTTTGGATGAACTAGAGTGGTGGACACAGAAATTTGGATGATGGTTCCTGTCTCGACTTTTTGACTATTTTAGAATCACCTTTGACCGCTTCAGAGTGGGAGTCTATAGGCATGCACGAACATGTCCTTGAAACAACCCTTAACGTTCGTTTTCAAAACTGTGCAACTCACCGAGTGGTTAGTGGTGTTCGTTGATGATTAAAAACAAGTAGCGTAGCGAAATACAGTTTCTGTCGTGTTTTATTTGTCATTTTGTAAAATCCCATTGATTTCTGTTGGAGGACTCATTGCTCGTTGATATTACTGCGCTACCGGGAATGGAAAATGAGGCTGTTTACATTTGGTTGTAGTCTTTTTGCTCAGTTCTCCGTCTCTCAGAAGGCTAGCGTGAGCAGAGCAACTGTGCTCTATGCGCTAGACACCGTTCCGTACAGCGTCCTTGTACGGCAAAGTGGTTGTCGCCATCAAGTGGTCGGGAGTGTGCTAACGCTTCAGACACAAATATCGAGCGGAAGTTTATACGCGGTTGTGAGGTATCTGAAAAAATAGTTCCACTATAGCAAATAACACAGATTTAAATCATACATTGCGCCGATATATTTGTTTTTAATCATCAACGAACACCACTAACCACTCGGTGAGTTGCACAGTTTTGAAAACGAATGTTAAGGGTTGTTTTAAGGACATGTTCGTGCATGGCCATAGACAGCCACTCTGAAGCGGTCAAAGGCGATTCTAAAAGAGTCAAAAAGTCGAGACAGGACCCATCGTCAACATCTCTGTGTCCACCACTCTAGTTCATCCATAACAAACTACAAAATAGACTCAAGGTGTTAAATACCGGAATTATCCTTTAATGTCGGTGTTATGGTCAGTCATGTTTGTGTAGTCATGGTCTGTGTTTTCCACCAGATTCTGATTGGCTTCCCGTTCTGTCAGTCATCCGGGATTGGTCCGCTGTCTCCATGACGATTTGCTGTAAGTATAAAAGGCGATGTCACATCTGTCTTTGGGAGGGGCTTGGTTGGGCTTTGTGGTCTGTAATCTAGCCCAACTTGTTATTTTGTTACCCTCGATGCTGTTAACATGTTTTGTTTCTTAAAGGGTAACTCTCGCCAAAATGCAACCTAGGGTCTTTTTGTTAATCTACCCGAAGCAAACTTTTGTTTAAAAGCATTATTAGAATGGAAACGCCACTTTTAAGTTTGACCGTATTTTCGTTTTCGGTCAAATTGCCTTTTGAATGGGAGTGTTTGGGGCACGACTATGATAGCATCAAAAAATCGCTATTTTTAAAACACTAAGAAGGCTCGACACAACATGAAACTTTGCTCGGAGTATCACCAGAGGCTCTACACATGAACTCGAGCATTGAGAACATTGTTTGTGTACACAGAGTTTACTAAAAAGAAAGATTTTGAACAACTCACTGTAGCTGTGTCCGCCGGCATTTTGACAGTCAAAAATAGTCGATCTCCGAATGTGAATGAATTGACTCTGAATTTAGTATTGTTTCTTATATGAGGATCCTTTTTCAAATACAAGGTCAATATTGATTTTCACTAACGACAAAACAACAAATTATCCGTGAATTTATATGGAACTAAGCTTTAGGAGCTTTCCATCTTTACTCTCCTCCCTGTTACGCTGCATTCGGAGATCGACTATTTTTGACTGTCAAAATGCCGACGGACACAGCTACAGTGAGTTGTTCAAAATCTTTCTTTTTAGTAAACTCTGTGTACACAAACAATGTTCTCAATGCTGGAGTTCATGTGTAGAGCCCCTGGTGATACTCAGAGCAAAGTTTCATGTTGTGTCGAGCCTTCTTAGTGTTTTAAAAATAGCGATTTTTGATGCTAGCATAGTCGTGCCCCATTCAAAAGGCAATTTGACCGAAACCGAAAATACGGTCAAACTTAAAAGTGGAGTTTCCATCCTAATTATGCTTTTAAACTAAAGTTTGCCTCGGGTAGATTAACAAAAAGACCCATGGTTGCATTTTGGCGAGAGTTACCCTTTAACCCTTGTGTTCTGTTTGTTGATTTCGATTTGAGCGTCTTCCCATGCCCTTTTGCTCACCTATTTTGGTGTGAGAGTGAGGAGAGCAGGTTAAGATGTCACTTGACATACATGGTCCTTCACGTAGCTTATTTTGAATGTATTAATTCATTAGTTTAGGAGTGTTGCCACTCGCTGTAAGGTTTCGATTGATAGTTAGAGAAGGTAAGTTAAAGCGTGCGGGATGCACGCTAAAGATTTTTTATTTTTTATTAGACTAGGTGTAGCTCCCCCCAGTAATTTCACGAGCACAAGGATTCTCTGATGACAGGCGATTTATTGACTGGTTCACCATGAGGATAACCATCCAACTCAAGATGCCGTGAGAACTAAACATACAAAAATAAAGTTACAATAAAGAATATAAAAGGACATAAATAAATCAAATAAATAAATGTTGTCTTTGTAAACTTTCTGAACAGAGTTAAATTCACTTTAACAGCAACTATAGTCTTTGTATAGATATCGCTCTTTTCCACACAGCAATACAATCCACATTAATCACATACAATATAAATGACAAACTTACTTCATTGGCTGCTTATTACCAAAGGAGAACTTAATCTTGCATCTTGTGATATCTTCTGTAACTTCAGATGAGTAAATTAACTTAAATACTCATTAGAAATGTGGAATACAGCTTCAACTCGCCATGCGGTGTAGACAACGTTCTTCCTGAGTCACTCTGTGCTTTTCATAATAAAAGTCTCAACTCAAACAGTACTTTACAAAGCAGTTTCAAATTAAAAGTCTTTAACAAAATAATTAAATAAACATGAAATATTAACTGACTTCTCTGACAGTTACACTCCCACCAAAGCACTTTCTTGTGATTTTTGGAACTTAGTGACATAACCTCTAATCAAAAATATTATGGACTAACCCAAGGAATGGTAGACACAAGGTACGCTTTAATCTGCTTCAATCAGGGTAACTATTTTCTGGATGGGCCTTTCGAGGTGAGTCGGTTTAGTAACACGTTTGCCATTTTTATCCAGTGTCGAATCACTGATCAATAACTTCACTGTTCTCACACAGCCATCTGTACCACTATGCACTTCTGTTACCTTCGCTAGTTTCCACTGACTGCGTGGAGCTGTGTCATCTTTCATAATGACAATGTCATTAACCTTTGCATTTCTACGACGTTTGTGCCATTTTTGCCTGTGTTGCAGGTTTAGAAGATATTCCTTTCTCCATCGTGACCAGAACACATTCGCTAAATACTGCACCTTACGCCATCTCTTACGAAGGTAAAGGTCTTCCTTGACAAACTCTCCAGGTGGTGGTAAAATTATTGAAGTCTTCATAGTCAAGATATGGTTTGGTGTAAGAGGCTGCGGACCAGATGGATCATTCAGATACTCTGTGGTCAAGGGTCTGCTATTCACGATAGCCATGACTTCATAGAGAAATGTTCTTAGTGAGGCACTATCAAGTCTTTGAGATGATTGATCCAGAATGGATGTCAAAACACTTCTTATTGTTCGAATTTGCCTCTCCCAAATGCCACCCATGTGACTGGCTGATGGGGTGTTCATGATGAATTCACAGCCAAACTCCTTCAGGCGTTCTTGGTTCATTTCCTTTAGTGCTTCAGCAAATTCTCGTCTTGCACCAACGAAATTAGTGCCCTGGTCAGATCGAAGTTGACGCACAGGTCCACGTATGGCAATGAAAGCACGCAAAGCATTAATGAATGCGTCAGTGGATAAATCATCCAGCATTTCTACATGGACCGCCCTGGAACACATACATGTAAGTAGAAGCCCATAGCGCTTCAACTCCTTTCTTCCTTCTTTGACGTAGAAAGGACCGAAACAGTCCATCCCACAGTATGTGAAAGGAGGGGTTGTCTCCATACGTTCCTGAGGAAGGTTCGCCATCCTTTGCTCTTCGGTGCATCTTCTCAGTTTTCTGCACCTAGTGCATTTGTAGATATATGAAGACACCGCTTTGCTACATCCCAAAATCCAGAAACCGTTTGATCGCAGTTCATTGATAGTCATTCCTCTCCCTTGGTGATACACTTGCTCATGATAATGTCTGATGAGTAATGTTGATATATGACTATGTCGTGGTAGAATTGCTGGGTGTTTCACATGTGGGTGTAATGCAGAATGTACTAAGCGACCTCCCACCCTGAGGATTCCATGCTCATCTAAGAAGGGATTCAGGCGATGCAGTTTGTTTGTGCTGTTGTTGGACTCAATCTCCTTCTGTTGCCGGAGTCTCTGGGTCTCATCACAAAAGGCTGATTGTTGAACCATTTTGATAATGGTAAGCTCTGCATCCTGTCTTTCTTCAATACTGGTGGCTTCATTAACCCTTGAACTTAGACCTTTGACTTCCTTGGAACATCTCTGAAGTCTTGCAATAGCTTTTACCACTCTTGTCCAATCCGAAAACTTGTGAAGTCGATCAAGCAATGATCTTTCTTCCTTTGTTTGAGTTTTATGAACTTGAGCTTTTCGTAGCTCTGGGTCATTGTCTATGATCTCTCCCACCGTATTATCTCTGGGCAGTTCATCTTTCCACAGAAACTTTGGTCCTGTGAACCAGTTGGAGGATATGAGCTCTTCTGCTGTAAGGCCTCTGGACGCATAATCGGCAGGGTTCTCTTCAGACGCCACATATCTCCATTGTTTATTATCTGTACTTTGTTTGATGCGTTGAACGCGGTTTGCAACAAAGACATGAAATCTTTTGGCGTCATTATTAATGTACCCAAGGACAACCTTTGAGTCAGTCCAGAAGTACTCTTCTAGGTTGTCTATCTCCAGCTCCTTTCTGAGCAAGTCACTTGTTTGTACAGCAACTACTGCCGCTGATAACTCCAGCCTTGGTATGGTTGTCACCTTAGAAGGAGCAACTCTGGCTTTGCCCATAACCAAGGAGCAATGAACATCTCCTGATATGCCAATAGCTCTGAGATATGTGCATTCTCCATATCCCGATGCACTAGCATCAGAGAAATGATGAAGCTCATAACGCTGAACTTCCTTAAAGGTCGACGGGAGATAACATCTCTGAATCTTCACATCAGCCAGGTTTTGCAGATCTGTAAGCCAAGCTTCCCACTTTGTCAACAACTCATCTTTAAGTGGTTCATCCCAGCCCACCTTATCTTGACACATCTGCTGCAGTATTTGCTTACCAACAAGAATGAAGGGTGCTACAAAGCCAAGTGGGTCATATACAGAAGCCACTGTGGACAAGATTCCTCTTCTAGTGAGTGGTTGTTCCTTAACGAATACTCTGAACTGGAAGCTGTCAGATCTGATGCACCATTTCACACCAAGTGCCCTTTCCATGTGAAGCTCACCCAAAGCCAAGTCATGTTCCACAACACTTTTAGCACATTCTTCCTGAGGAATTGATGCCTTTACTTCTTCACTGCTTGACACAAATTTATGCAAACGAAGCTTTCCTGTGCTACAAAGTTCTCTTGCTTCCTTTATCAGTTTGATAGCTTCATCTACAGTTGAGACACTTGTCAGCCCATCATCGACATAGAAATTCCTTTCTATGAATCGAACGGAAGTTTCACTGAAGCAACCACGACCTTGAGCAGCAATATGCTTGAGGCCGTAATTGGCACACCCGGGTGATGAGGCTGCACCGAAAAGGTGTACTTTCATCCTATAGATCTGTGGCTTGGATTCTAGATCTCCTTTCTCCCACCAGAGGAACCGTAAGTAGTCTTGATCTTCTTCCTTTACATGAAATTGGTGAAACATACGCTCTATGTCACACATGATTGCCACCGGACCCTTGCGGAAGCGACAGAGAACACCTACAAGGGTGTTTGTTAACTCTGGACCAGTTAGCAAATGGTCATTGAGGGATGAACCTTGGAACTTTGCTGAACAATCAAAGACTACACGGATCTTTCCAGGTTTTTGAGGATGATAAACCCCATGATGGGGAATGTACCAAGCGGGGTTCTTGTCTGTTTCTTCAGCTGGGACCTTCTCAGCATCTCCTCGAGCAATTGTCTCATTCATAAAGTCTACATAGTCTCTATAGTATTTCTCATCTCTTTTAAGCCTTTTTTCTAAGCTTTTGAGGCGATGAATACCACATCCTTTATTATTGGGCAAGTTTGGTCTGTCCTCTTTGAAAGGCAAAGGCATTTCGTAATGACCATCTTCTTTTTGTCTGATGCCTGTTTCCATTTTTGACAGAAAACGTAGATCTTCTTGAGAAATACAACTATCCTCTGCTGCTTTTTCATTGAAGTCAGACTCAAGAGCTTTGATGACATTTGGTGGAGTGATTACTTCCTTGATCTGTGTTTTACATATGTACTGAACTTCACTTGTAAGATTGAGAGATGACGGTAGACTTGGCAGCACTTGTTTCACTATAATGCGATGACTCACTCCAATGGCATCTCCGTAGTCTACAGAGGAATTGCCACAGCCAACAATGCTCCATCCCAGATCCGTTCTTTGAGCAAATGGCTGATTTTCTTTACCAGACACAATTTCTCTAGGAAGAAGAGCTTGAGGGCAGTTGTAGCCAATCAGGAGGCCAATGTCACAAACTTGTTTAGGAGCAATCTTCTCAGCTATATGCATTAGATGAGGCCACACTCTTGCAGTTTTGGGTGTAGGAATGTGAGTTCTGTTTGCAGGAATGAACTCTCTAGAATAGGTTACTGGCAAAGAGATCTTCTTATCTGAATAAAATCCTCTCACCTTTAAACCAATTATCTTCTGGCATGGAACAACTGTACTCTTGGATACCATCGTTGAGAGCTTCAGCTGCACAGATTCCTTCTTTGTTTCAAGAGCTTGAGATATCTCTTCCAGAATGAAGGTAGTGTCACTCTGGGTGTCAAGAAGTGCATATACCAGAACTTCATTATTTGGTTCACTGGTAGCTGAAACCCATACTGGAACAATTGTAGAGGTGTGAGTATTATTTACATCCTGTATTACTCGATTAGATGTTGCTTCACTTGCAGTATCTTTATCCTGTACCAACTCTGGGTTTCTTTCCTTTAACTTCTCTTTTGACTGACCTGACTGTGGAGTCCTCTTTGCTTCCTTGATACGATCCTCATGTAAACATGATGGGTGCTTCTTCTGACACTTCTCACAGACACTCCTGTCTTCACAGTTCTTTGAGTGATGGCCAGGCTTCAAACATCCAAAGCATAATTTATTCATTTGGACAAACTTGACTCGCTCTGCAACATTCTTGTCCATAAACTTACGACATTTGTGAATACCATGTCCTGGTCTCTCACAGAAGGTACATTTTACAGCATCTGCTTTTTCTCTGGACTGTACTGTTAACACCTTTGCTCTAGTGTCTTGACTTCTTGATACCTTTCCCTTTCCGATCTCATTAGACTTCAGTGCATGAAGTGATGTCACTGGGTTACAAGCTATCTTAGCTTCTCGTGTTAGAAACTTTACAAACCGACTGAAGGTAGGAAATGTCTTAGTTTCTTCTTCAATTTCTATGACCTGACGATTCCACGCTGAGGCCAACCAATCAGGAAGCTTGGAAAGGATTTTCTGGTTCTCATTACAATCATTGAGGACTTCAAGACCCTTAATCTGAGACATAGCTGCTTCACAGCCTCTGAGGAAGTCAGTAAATTCTCTCAGCTCAACACTGTCCTTGGAACCAATCTTTGGCCATGAATCAAGCTTGTCTCGAAAGGCTTTAGCAATGACGAATGGGTTTCCATACCTTTCTTCTAGTACGTCCCATGCTGCTTGATATGCTGACTCCGTGCCTAGCAGGAAGTAACTTTCAATGGCCTTCTTAGCTGGTCCTTCCACATATTTGCGCAAGTAGTAAAGCTTCTCATTCACTGGTATGTTTTTTCTGTCGATCAGAGTTTGAAATGAGATTTTCCAATCACTAAATCTGAGAGAATCTCCATAGAATGTTGCAGGTTCAGGTATAGGAAGACGACTTGAGCTGATAGATTCTGATAACACCTTAACAAGGTCTGCAGTGCTGGCTTCTTGATGTGATTTTGTTACACTTTCCTGTGGAGGTATGCTTCGTAACACGGAGCTGCTTAACTTTGGCACATGCTTCTTTTTTACAGATGTGCAGTCACGAAGTAGCTCTCTTGTTTCTTCCTTTGAGTCTTCGTTCTGCTCGTAGACTTGCATTCGTGCTTTTGCAGCATTCAACCTTTTTAGTGTCTCCAAGCGCTCAAGCTCTCTGCGCTTGTCTTCTAATGCCATCCGTCTAGCAGCATTTTCAGCTTCAATCTTAACACGAAGCCTAGCTTCTTCTTCTTCTCTTTCTAGTCGTCGCTTCAATTCTTCAGCTTCTTGTTCTGCTATTCTCCTTTTATCTTCAGCCTCAAGTCTTTGTAGTTCTTCCAGTTCATGCTCTTGTTGCTGTAATATTTCTAATGTTGCTTCAGTTGCAGCAATTTCTGCAGCAGCCTCTTGTTTCTTAGCGGAGGAAAAACTTGAACCTCTGGAGCTCGACTGAGAAGACCTGGAATGTCCATAACTTGATTTGGAGGCTATGGATGAGAACACTGAACCTGTATCAATACAGCATGCTTCTGGTCTAAGAGGATCTTGACCCTCAACTCCCTCACCTAGACGACTCCATGCAGACTCAACTATCATTTTTGTGACTGCTTCACAAGTGTCTACTCTGCGGCGAGTATCACTGTCTGGACTCACATTTTGTCGCAACTCTTCATAAGCAACATTTACATCATTTGAAGAACCACTGATTGCATCAATGAGGCTGTGCAACATGTCATTGGAGAGACGCCCCATTAGTCTTTGTCTAGCATCTCTAGCAAGAGTCTTCCATTTCTCATAAGAGCGTTGAAAGCAATTTTTAAGTTTAGTCAGCCTTTCATCATGTAACTCTTTACCTTTCTCAGTAAGTTTGCGTGCTCTTTGACTTCTTCGTGGCTCTTGCTCTGTTGTGTCATCAACAGCTAATAATGCTTGTGTGTCTACACATTCTTGGGTTTCTAGCTGCTGCTGTGATTGCACAGTATCTGTTATATTTTCTTTGCCACTCTTAGCAGACTGACCGCCTTCTGCCATTTTCTGTATCTCTTAGTTACACTGACTACTCTAATTGAATAGTTGTACATGTAACGTGAACTGTACTGAACTTAAATAGACAGATGTTTCTCTTTTGATTATTAACTATGGTTAAAGTGGTATTTTAACAGTTAAATCACCTGTATATTAAACTCGAAATTCAATAACACTTAGATCAGGTTATTTTTAGGCGTTGCACTTTGCTATTTTTCACAATTAATTCTCTTACTTGCAGCTTGAAACCTGCTCAAAAAATCACTTAAACTTGAAAAGGTAAGTACATAACACCATAACTTCTTTAAACACTGTACTGAACACTTAAAGAGTCCTTTTTTAGCAAATGGCAAGAATAAGTCCACTTCAAGCACCTTAACTTGAACTTGGTTGTGCTTATCTTCTTGTCGGCCTTAACTTGACAATGCCTTTAAACTCTGTGCATGAGCATGTCACTAGCTTCTTGGTTACCAGTGTTTACAATGCTTGTAGAATCCAGAATGATGGAACTTGGAGTTAACTTGACGCTCACTTGACTGCTGTTTGGAAACGTTCCTTCTCCTACCCGTGAAGAGCAGATGAATTCTCACTGTAGCTCCCCCCAGTAATTTCACGAGCACAAGGATTCTCTGATGACAGGCGATTTATTGACTGGTTCACCATGAGGATAACCATCCAACTCAAGATGCCGTGAGAACTAAACATACAAAAATAAAGTTACAATAAAGAATATAAAAGGACATAAATAAATCAAATAAATAAATGTTGTCTTTGTAAACTTTCTGAACAGAGTTAAATTCACTTTAACAGCAACTATAGTCTTTGTATAGATATCGCTCTTTTCCACACAGCAATACAATCCACATTAATCACATACAATATAAATGACAAACTTACTTCATTGGCTGCTTATTACCAAAGGAGAACTTAATCTTGCATCTTGTGATATCTTCTGTAACTTCAGATGAGTAAATTAACTTAAATACTCATTAGAAATGTGGAATACAGCTTCAACTCGCCATGCGGTGTAGACAACGTTCTTCCTGAGTCACTCTGTGCTTTTCATAATAAAAGTCTCAACTCAAACAGTACTTTACAAAGCAGTTTCAAATTAAAAGTCTTTAACAAAATAATTAAATAAACATGAAATATTAACTGACTTCTCTGACAGTTACACTAGGTTAGATTTAAAGGTTGTAGTTAGAGAAGTTTTGTTTTTGTTTAGTTCTTTGATTTGGCAACATTCATGCTCTTCATTC
This sequence comes from Leuciscus idus, assembly GCA_021554675.1. Lineage (NCBI taxonomy): Eukaryota > Metazoa > Chordata > Actinopteri > Cypriniformes > Leuciscidae > Leuciscus > Leuciscus idus. Next base: position 43,830,987 of record CM038624.1, read on the forward strand.
TATTTGGTGAATTTGATTTAATTTTCTTATGTTCTCTGGTTTTGTTTTGACTGTAAATATATTTGGAACACTTCAAAGTTAAATTTTGTTTACTGGTTGGGGGTTTAAATGAATAAATGTTCTTTGTTTTTTGAAATTGTGTTTTTCCTCCTCTTTACTTTTTACCACTGTTTATATTGCACTTCATGGCGACAGCTTTAGTGACAGAATTTGAATGTTACATTCCCTTAATATCCTTAGACATACTAAAAACATCTTGGATCGTAACAGAACAATCGAAAGAACAAAAGACAGAGAAAATCACTCACTGCTCTTGACTGAATAACTTTTGAAGCTTTAATAAGAATTAATCTATATTCAAATTATAATTTATGTATTGAAGACTGTGAAGTGTTCAATAACTTTATTCAATTTCTGTATATCTCCTACCTGTTAGATCAAATATTAAAACAATTATGTTGTTTCTACATTAATTTGTAGATTAACTGTGAAATTATTACGATTAACTTTTTTTTTTAAACCCTTAATGTTATGTGTGATTAATCACGATTAATTACAGAACAATTTGTGATTAATTAGTTAAATGTTTTAATCGATTGACAAAGTTTGCCATGAAAGTTTATGCTCACCAAGGCTGCATTATTTGATGAAAAATACAGTAAAAACAGCAATATTGTGAAACATTATTACAATTTCTATTTTAATATATTTTAAAATGTAATTTATTTCTGTGATGGCAGGATGCGTTTAATATTTTTTTTTTTGTGGGAACCTTGATACCATTTAAAAGTTTGTGAAAGTATTTTATTTTATTTTTTAGCAAGGTCATATTAAATAGATCAAACATGATAAATTATATATAAAAACTATTACTAAATGCCTGTATGATGTGTAGTTATTTATCTTAAATATGGTCTATATACTATGGTGTTAATGATACTCTTTATTACAGTACATAGACCATATAATATCACATTTCTTGCATTAAGGTCAATCCGAGCAGCCAGTTTTACAGCATACTGTATCCACTGCCACATGGCAACAACACAATGTCACGCCACAAGTTGCTGCCTGGGGCAAAATCAATATATCGATCAATTTATCCACAGCTAACTCTAAAACTCGAACTCCAAAACTTCACAAGTTGGATGTTTTTATGTGGTGCTGTTTTTATGTGGTAAAATAAACAGGGTTTATTATCTTCTTTTTATTCCTGTGTGAACAGAGAACATTTATCATCATACAGTATGTGCACTATAGGCTACTCTGCAAAATTTCATACAACCACTGCATTTGATCACAAACTCATATTTTGGCAGTCTATTACATGTGAAATAATATTTAGACACATAAGCTGCACTTAAATGAATGTCTTATACATAACAAAATCAAACCATTCAGAGATTATTAGGGCTGACTTAAATGTTCAAAAACTTTCTGGGGCCACTGCTCGTTTGACATCCATAAAATACACAGAAAACACTCATGAATGTCTCATTAATAAGCACTCATGTTTCAGTCCTGGGTGAAGTCGTATCTGCAGCAGGCGGAGGTAAATATGGCACATGCTCAGATTTTGCATATTTGACACCTGTGTTGCAACCCTAATTCCACAGCTACTAAAATAAAATACACTTTTCACAAATGTTACAGAACACTCACTCCTGAGGTATGAATACTGACCTAGTTCTTAAAAAAAACTATACTTGAGCCTTAATTCAGCATATTTTAAGCATTTAAAGCTGAAGTGTGAAAAAAATGTCCCCAATGTTAAAACACTTTTTTTCCCTTGTCTAGCTGAATATGCAGAGACAACTATGAGTAAACAATTCATATTTATTCTCCTGAAAAGTTTACAGCTTCGGCATTTCAGAGTCACCAGAGGAACATTTGAGATGCTGCACGATGATATTTTATTATTTGAGCAAATTATTCAGTCATATCACTTGTTGAGGCAAAAGTGTTGTTTTAGCTTTTTATGATAGTTTTATTTATATTATATATTAGCTTTTTATATTTTTAATGTTCATGTTAATTTAAATTTTATTTATTAGTCATCTATGGAAGCTTATTTACAGAATGAAAAATAAAAAAGGTCATTGCGATTTACGTACATCTCGCTATTCTGACTTTTTATCTTAGAATTGCAAGTTGTAAAGTCAGAATTACGAGATATAAACTTTGTAACACGCAATTGCGGGCGACACGCAGAGCAAAAAAAGTCTGAATTGCGAGTTTATTTCTCGTAATTCTGACTTTATAACATGCAATTGTCAGTTTATGTCTCACAATTCTGAGATTTGTCAGTATTGCGAGATGTAAATTCATAACTGAGAGATAAAAAGTCACAATTATCTTTTGAAATGTTTTCTTCTGTGGCGGAAACAAGCTTCCATAGTCATCCCGTGCAGCCGAAGTCAAACACACCTATTGTTTATTCAGTTCTTTATTGTGACAATAGTGTTGCAAGTGAAAGTGAATGCATTTTTTAAGTGCCCCTATCATGCTTTTTCGAGCATTACCTTTCATGCAGTGTGTAATATAACTATTTGTGGAGGGAAAAGGTCTGCAAAGTTTTACAGATCAAATAAAGTATTGTCTCCTAAAAGAAAGACTAGTTTCTGAGCTGCTGAAACGAGTTGTCAGCAATTCCAGTCTCACTTCCTGTTACATCCCAAGGTAACAATTTAACAAATTTGCATAATGCCAGCCTATGGTCTTCATTGGCTGTCGGTGAACAACGTCTGCTTTGACCCACCCTCAAACACTGTAGTTGTAGCTAAGGCCTGGAAGAGTTTGGTATGTGTTGTCGACATGTAGAGAAGATGCTGTTTTCAGCGATGCAAATCCACTTTGCATGCATTATATACTGACTCGCGCTGGAATTGATATGGAAAAACAGATCCCATAGTTGGTATCACTGTGTATCAAGTGCTGAGGAAGCCTCTGGAGCTGAACTTCAGATATGGTAATGGGCATTTCATTTCTGATATGCGCTGTAAGCGATAGACACACGGACATGGGCAATCAGAACACAGTATGCTCTCTGAAAGGAGGGATATAGAGAGATTCAATCTTCGAATGCACTTTGAATGCATTTTCAGAGTCTTTGAGAAATGAGGTGATGTGCAATGTATATTATGAGAATTTGTATTAAATTTGTTTACCTTGGATGCATGTAAACCTATTGTAGGAGACCTCCTAAACAAAATTAGGAACATTTCAAAATAACCAGGGTACTTAATAAATGGATTTATTTACTATACGATCATCCACAAGGAAAAATGAAAAGTTCAAGCAGCATCAAACATTTCCCTTCATCACATGCTTTAGGCTTCATTTCAGCAACATTGGTTCATTAAACTGCACAGTGAGTGACCTGCAACAGCAGCCACTAGTTTTGCAGCACTTCAGTATTGCCACATTTATACACTTCAGCCGAACCGCATAAGCATTTCAGCTGGAGGAGGTGGAGTATGTGTATATTTCCTGCACACATGAAGATGGATCTATAGCGACCGTAAGTATAAAGAGGACATATTCCAACCTGTTAAGCCGATAACCAGTGCTCATATTTCTGGTGTGGATTTGGCGCCTCAGCAGAAACTGCTCCTAGAGGATGTGGATGTTGACACAGAGAGCTTTTTCTGCAGAACCTGAGCCCCGTCTCTCTCAGGCAGCCGCAGAGGGAAGTGACAATGGATCGATGCATGTGATTAATTAACTTCTAATGAGTTCATCTGAGCGGCAGGGCCCGGGAAAGTTGGACATGTCCTCGGCTTCAAGTTTGACCTACCCTACTTACACACCTCAGCATCCATCAGCTCTGTCCCTGTCTGCCAGTCTGTCTCTGTCTGTCTGTCTCCCTTTCTGGCTTTGCAAAATAATCAATGCTCAAAAGCAAACCAGTAGGTCATTGGTAGAGTTTGGTTCGTGTTGTCGACATATAGAGAAGATGCTGTTTTCTGTGCTGCAAAAGCAAATCCACTTTGCATGCCTTTTAAAGGAGGAGGACTCTGGCTGGAATACGGTAAAACCGACGCCATCGTTCGTTTCACTGTGTATCAAGTGCTGAGGAAACCTCTGGAGCTGAACTTGTACAGATAACAGATATGGTAATAGGCATTTTGTTCCTGATATGTGCTGTAAGTGGTAGACCAATCACAACAGAGTAGGCTCTCAGAAAGGAGGGGTTTAGATAGACCGAATCATGATCGAACCGTTTCACTGTGAGAAAAGATATGATGCTATGAGAAAATGAAAGTGTTTTTTGATCTTGGATGCATTTTGTAGGAGAATAGGGGCACTTTAAATATAAGCTGAGCCATAAAAATGAGTGACAATAAATAAATATAAATTCAAAAGTAAGCTGTTCATGACATCAATTTTGATCCAACCAAGATTATATAAAGTCACAATCAGCTATTTCTGCTCATATTCTCCACGTTAAAGAGACCCAGAGTGGTTTTAATTTGTCCTGAGGTGAAATTAATAAATGGCGTACCATCCATCATTGACTCAGCCCTGTATTGATCCAGTGTGGTCTCTCTTTTAAACTAAATTATATGGGGAAAAAAGCCCTTTCGAAGTAACCAACACACTCTAGGCAGAATTAATGGGAACGTCTCATGGGACACGACGAGAAACAAAAATCAGGAAGTTCATCATTTTAAAATGTGCAGTGAGGTTTAAATTACATCTCATTATATCCTGATGAGAATAAACCTTTACAATACTGCCAGAGAGAATATCATGTAGGCCTTGGCTTAAAAGATGAAACCAGGCAAATTGAGCCACATTTTGACATCAAAAAGTGTCCTAATTTATCAGAATTAACTGTAGGCTACTCTGTATATTAAAATGTAGTCCTACAAAACAGCACTTATTATGAGATTGTATCATATAGGGATCATATAGGGATTGTCAAAGTTTTTTTTTTTTTTTTTTGTCACCTTACTGAATTTTTCGTCAACGATACCAGGGACACCGAAGCACCGGGGAACATGAAATTTGGTGGGCATGTAGCCCCACTAGACTTCTAAGGAAAAATTTCGTTTGGTCCCCGGGGGCCACTCCCCCCCCGCGCTGGGCCCCCCCAAACCCCAAAAAATGCAGTTTTTCCTAAATAACTACCTGAACCGTGGCACCGAGGATGAAGAAATGTTTATGGTATGTTGGTCTACTAGACTTTTACGGAAAAATTTCGTTTGGTTCCCGGGGGCCACTTCCCCCCCCGCGCTGGGGCCCCCTTAAATTTTTCGTCAACGATACCAGGGACACCGAAACACCGGGGAACATGAAATTTGGTGGGCATGTAGCCCCACTAGACTTCTAAGGAAAAATTTCGTTTGGTCCCCGGGGGCCACTCCCCCCCCGCGCTGGGCCCCCCCAAACCCAAAAAAATGCAGTTTTTCCTAAATAACTACCTGAACCGTGGCACCGAGGATGAAGAAATTTTTATGGTATGTTGGTCTACTAGACTTTTACGGAAAAATTTCGTTTGGTCCGCGGGGGCCACTTCCCCCCCCGCGCTGGGGCCCCCGTAAATTTTTCGTCAACGATACCAGGGACACCGAAACACCGGGGAACATGAAATTTGGTGGGCATGTAGCCCCACTAGACTTCTACGGAAAATTTCGTTTGGTCCCCGGGGGCCACTCCCCCCCCGCGCTGGGCCCCCCTTAACCCAAAAAAATGCAGTTTTTCCTAAATAACTACCTGAACCGTGGCACCGAGGATGAAGAAATTTTTATGGTATGTTCGTCTACTAGACTTTTACGGAAAAATTTCGTTTGGTCCCCAGGGGCCACTCCCCCCCCCCCGCGCTGGGGGGGGCCACTCCCCCCCCCCAGCCCCCCCGCGCTGGGGCCCCCGGCCTGTAGATGGTGCTGTTGAGCGAAGGGTTGCTGGTTTAGGATGATACTGTCACACACACACATGCAGGAATACAAACAAACGCAAGCATGCACACACACTGACATCCACACGCACAGACACACACCCATACACACACATACAAATCCACATGCACAGACACACACACACAAACACACACGCGCACACATGTACGCACACATACATACACGCACAGACACACACACAAACACAAACACACAGACACACACATACACAAACACACACACATACACACACACACACACACACACACACACAGACAGACATGCACATACTATTACTTTTTTTAGGTGTATACATAAACACGCAATACAGCCAAATTACTCCACGTCATTTATTTTTGTGGAAAGCCAGTGCAGGCCTGAGCGGCGGTCATATTTTGTACCGCGATGCGGTACATCTAGTTTTCAAAGGAGTCAAAATACCTGTTAGATGCTATTGTGAATGGCAACCAAAACCCAGTGTGAACAGGCAAGTTTTTTTTTTCTTTTCTTTTTTTTTCCCTGTTCTCTGTTCACAGCAGAGCGCCTGCGAGCCACATCGGTAGTCACATCAGCATTGATTATATTCAGAGCCGTGAAACCGGGCGACACGCAGAGCAAGCTTTTCAACAGGCCGCTGTAAAACGTTCTGAACTCTCCAGAGATTTAAGTGAGAAGAAAGAATGGAAACAATCGCATTTCAATTACACAGACCCTCGATGTGCGACACACTCCACGTGTGAAATCAAACCCGGAGCACGAACGCCAGCATTAGCGCTAAATAAAAGACGTAAACATGTTTGTTCAGAGTGGCCGTATGACTCACGGATCTGTATGCGGTTCTGCCAGCCGTTCCATTAACACTGACCCATAAAATAGCTAGACCATGAACTATGTATTTTCTGATGGGCATGGGAAGGCTATTCTTACACGCATTGAAAGATTAATGACAGTACACTGCATTTGTACGCCTAAAAGTTGAAAAAGAGAAAATCTGAGGGTAATGATGAATGGAGCCTGTGAGATTGCCACAGTATCAACACTAGCGCACGATTATACACACATCAACAACCTCTTCACCTCCCATCACAACCCAATCCTCTCCATAATGGAGTGCTTTTAAAAATGTATTTTAAAAGGGGATTTGCGCTTACATATTCATCTTCATTAAATATGTGTATTACTTTTTCCATTCTGCTTGAAGGGTTGCATGAGTAGGCCACCATATCAAATATCTAAATCAATAAACACAACAAATACAAAAGAAATATAGACAAATGCCAGAAAAAAACATCTCCCTCTGTTCCTCCATGGCTTTGCTAATGCAACCTATTGCTTATGATTTTATTTAAGAGGCAAATATGATACTGTGATGATACCTAACTCATTAATAGTATTTAGTGTAAATTGATCTGTTAAAAATGCTGTTTAATGCCCTTTACTTGAGACCTTCAGTTCATTTGTTTATATATATATATATATATATATATATATATATATATATGAATCGTCATTAATAACCTAACAGGCTAATCTGACTAATTTCTTTGTGTTTTCAGCTGAAAAAATGTAAAGTACCATTCAAAAGTTTGAGTACGATTAGTTGTTTAAAAAAATAAAAATAAAAATAAAACTTATGCAAAGGCTGCATTTACTTGCTCAATATATGGTAAAAACATCAATATTGTGCAATATTATTACAACTGAATCCTTCAGAAATCATTCTAAAATGCTGATTTGCTGCTAAAAAAAACATTTATTATTACTATCAATGTGTTGCTTAATATTTTGGGGAAACTGTGATGCATTTTCTTCATTATTCTTTGATGAATAGAAAGTTCAAAAGAACAACATAATATATAATAACTATATATAAATATAATACATTTCTTTACTGTCACTTTTGATCAATTTAATGCAGAAAATCTTACTGACCCAAAACAGTAATCATTTATATTTCAATGCACTGAGAGAACAACACGATATTCAGATATATGCATTTTATACAACAGAAATGCATCCTTTGGATTTCTGCAAACATTTTTTTAGAGACAAAGAACAAATATATTGTGAATAATCAATATATCACCTACAGCCCTATGCAGTATGTGCTAAACTGAAAACAGTATACTGTAGAATAGACCAGTAAACAGTGAGTGCAGCTTCTGAATTGCTTGTTAAAGAAAACAAAAGCTGAAAACAGAAATCTTCCTCAGCAGAACTGGCACGATTGAATCATCAGGTTCTCCATGTCAGATAAACAGCATCAGACATCAGAGAGCCATAATTTACTGATCAACAACACTTCAATTCATTTGGCTTCGCTGGAGCTAAATTGTGCTGTCGATGTGGTAAATAGTACATCCAAGTGGTTGGACAGAAATGTCAGGGACATTTAGATGAGAATTAGGTAGAGAACACAGCAGTGTCTCGCGTCATGTTGTGAATTATTTGGCCAATTCATTAGAGCTATTCTGGCCGCATCACATTTATAAGAATAGTGCTCAGCAAGGGCGGGTGTGTGTGTGTGTGTGTGTGTATGTGTGGCGCTTCAGAGAGCTTTCTCTGCCTCTTGGTTTGAAGTCTGTCAGGCGTACTGCATACAAATAACACATCAGAAATCTGAGGAAGCCCTAAAAAGTGTTAAAACCATCACAATAATCTAAGTGAGGCTTAAATGTTTGACAGAACATGGACAGACACATCAGGTTCCAGAAGCGAGTAAATAATGGCCGTTTTGAATGCGTTCCGTCAAATAAAAATCCTATGTAGCGTTCAGTTTATGTTTTTTTTCCCCCTGCAACAGCTTGTAACCAGATTGTGTCTTTTTATCTGCACTAAAGCACAAATTATAAATGTTTAAGGGGCTCCAGAGCAGGTCAGTTTGATTAATAGAGCCAGTTGAGGTGACTGTGGGGTTCTAATGTAACAATCGGACAGTCAAGGCCATATTGAGCAGATGGTAATGAATCATGAGCTAGCATGGGCTAAAATGCAAAAAGATGGCTGTCGGGATAGAGAACATACTGTAGGGCTAGAATTAGTTTGACACCTCCGTTTAAAAAAAAAAGAAGACTAATGTTCAGTAATGTTCAGTAACGATAAGTCTGACCACATTATGACTGCTGTAATATAATATTACATGTTGTTTAGGTCATTGGAAGGACATGCTGAGTGGATTATTTTCGCCAAGACTGGTGCGGCTGGGCAAATCATTTCAACCATAATCCGACAGTTGTACGAGTTCATACAGCCACGGATGCACCAATGATTTCCCTCAGCGTCCCCCATTCTGAGCAAAAGAACATCAGTCAGCGCTCAGAACTGCACCCTGCAGATCACAAGGCACTCTTACCGTGCTGAAAGCTGACGCTCTTTGTCTATTATATATGTGTTGCCTCTGAAATACTTTACTTGAGCAATGAAGCCAAAAAAAGGACCTGATATACAAATGTATCAAACTAAGTGCCTGTCAGGAATCCATATTTATATATTCCTTCAATAAATGTGTCCTTTAAGTAAACCAAAAATATTACGCCGGGGAGGGAGCGGCGGCAATCGCTGGCACAAACCATTAATTTCCTGTGAACGTGGCCCGCAACACGCTCAGAGGAGTGGGGTGACCTTTTCCACGTTCAAGGTAAGTACAGACGAGAGATACAGACAAATGAGACACTAGAGAGAATGGAAAAGAGAGAGAGAGAGAGAGAGAGAGAGAGAGAGAGAGAGAGATAGGAACATACTCAGTGTACAACAAACTTTCATAATTTCTAAACTTTCTAAAACACACACTACACTTTATCCTGGGTTAACATCTTTTTAACCCTGGGTTAAGCAATATTATTACTGTTTTTACTGTATTTTTGATCAAATAAAAGCAGCCTTAGCGTTAGCCTTAGATCACACCTGACGCGTTTTTGGCAGTGAGAGGCGCCTATTTTCAATTGGTTTCCTATGGCAGCGAGCGTTCTGCGCGCTGTTTATGTGCCTGCTGCGCCTCGCGTTTTACCGCCTGCTGCGCCTCGCGTTTTTGAAGTTGAAAAAAAAGCAACTCCGAGCGGAAAAAGCGCCCGACGTCGTCGCGTTTTTTTCCACTGTCCAATCGAATGAATGGAGAGGCGGGCCTTCCGTTGTAGTGATGAAAGCTAACAGTTGCTTGAACGCCCGGAGAGTGCGATGATGGAGGATGAACTTGTGGTGCTCACGCGGGTTATCAGGAGCTTAACGACTTCACGAACCGTCACTACCACAATGTTAACAGAAAGTAAATAAAGTTAATAAATGGCAGATTTGACGTTTACTTGACTGACAGGACAGCTGTTTCAGTGGTTGCCTAGCAACATAAAAAACGCAGCGCACTGCTCGTTCTGTGTGATGGTAAGTTTGGCCTAAGTGCTGTGTGCCTCGCGTTTTCGAACCTGAAAAACGCGTTAGGTGTGATCGGCCCCTTAAGCATGAGTCTTCTTTCAAAAACCTTATTTATTCTATGAGTTAAGTGTGTTCACACCAAGAACAATAACTATAATGATATCTATTTTAGTGTCCACATGATATTGTTCTGTTTATTATTATTGCATGCTGCAGTTTTGTAGCCACTTTAAATGCTCAAGCTCTTTAAAGCAGGATGGATTCTGATTGGCTGTCAATGTATAATTTGTCGGCTGGAAAAAGTGTTGGAAAAAGGCTGTTCTGTTAGTGATTTCAACGATGGCTCACACTCAAATCTTTTTAATTAAATCTTTCGCTCCGTTGACAGTCAACGCAACTACCACTTTCAAGCCCCAGAAAGGTAGTAAAGACATCATTAAAGTAATCCACGTTACTCCAGTGGTTTAACCTCAATTTTATGAAGCGACATGAGTGCTTTGTTAGCACAAAAAAAATAAATTAATTTTATTAATTTCCAACGTGCGTTCACAAGAGCACCACGACGCATGCAGGTTGTGTTGAGCCGAGAGCACACGTTGTTGCGTGAACGTGCCTCAGAGATTCATATTTTGTAAATAAAATGATAGTTGTAGCTTTTTATATGAAGCATTCCCATTCAATGTATTCATATAAAATATTCGAGGAGGCTTGAAGAACAACTAATGTCAACAACTAATCCTCTGGCTCCACCATATATGGCACTGTGAGTGTCTTTTCTTCGTTGGTCTTTACAGCTCAAGCGCGGCCTCGTATGAATGGAACGCACATCATAAGTAAGTTTTGGCGTTTCACCACTAAACTCGGTCAGATTGGCATCATTTATTGAAAATGGATATCAATAATAATGATATGCTAAGTAAGTCCATAGATACTTTTGTAAATATCCACACTTTTGGAGAAATGGAAAGCTCTTAAGGAATATTTATGACAAGTTTAAACTATGCTTACCATCTCGCGTGACTGATCAGGTACGTGCTTCTTTTTCTCCTGTTTTGAATTTTGATGTGTCATAACTTTATAATGATATAGTTTATGATTAATGATGTTTTGACAGTACAACATGCAGAATAAATGTAAAGAAACAGACTTCGGGTGATGGTGGGAATCATCGACAGGTACAATCTGCTGTTTTTGTGCTGTTAAAAATATTTATTTTATCCCATCTAAATATGCACACACAACTAGGCTTATAAGAAAGCTCTTTGTAGGTAGCCTGGGTTTCCCCATGCTGCCTTGTGCGCAGCACGATTTTATTCACGCTGCTAGGCAGCCTGGATTCCATGGACTAGATTTTCGCCTCAGCGAGGGAACCAATCACAGAACGGGGAGGGAGCAGCAAGACGATGACGATGTCTATGCGACACACAGAAGCAGTTTGTTTATATCTATGGATCTAACATGGCAGCAGACGCAAAGTTACTTTTCGATGCAGCCTTAGTGTTCTAAGCATGGTTCTAAGTAGTTTAGAACGCAAGTTTATTTCGTCTTCTTCCTCGTCGAATTTCTGTCGCTCTACATACGTCATCTGGTATAATTGAAACGATTGGCTATGAGCTACGTACAGGCGCATTTGATAGACATTCGTAGCATCCAATAAACGGCTCTGGGCATTCGTAAACCACGCCTCAAATACGAGAAAATGAACGTGGTTCCCAGACCACGTCTCAATGAGAAAGAGGTCTGACGTTAGCCAGGCTACTTTGTAGGTGTATTTCCCCCAAAATTGTCTATAGATCTATCTATCTATCAAAGCAGTGCTTTGTTTGATCGTTCAGCGATAAACGTTGGCACAACCAATGGCATGAGCGTGGGGCAGGACTATTTGTTTGTTTGACCAATGGCAGGCAGGGGAGTGTTCGCATGACACTAGTAGTTCAGAAATTAATCAAATGATGCATTAATTTAGCATAAGATATGCATACTTTGTAAATTTCTAAATACATAATAAAATCAGTAGAATAAAGGGTAGACTAATGATTTTATTCATGAGTTAGAATGAGAATTATTTAGTCATGAGAACTACATTCTTGACAATTAGTGTGCACAAAGTTTAATCTCCCAAATAATAGCAAGTAAGTGTAAAGCCCCGTTCACACCGCCAGCGACACGCAGCGACAGAGCGACATGAGCCCATTCATTTAAATGGAGCGCTGGCGACACGAGTGACAGTGACCGTTGGCGACAGAATGTGGGCGTGTCAAGTGACGCGAGACACGCGACAAAAGTTCAGAAATTTCAACTTTATGCAAATGAGAAGCGATTTTCGCGAGCGACAACCAATGGGAAAGAAGACTTTCAGTGGAGCTCAGTCACGTCACCATCTCGAGTGCAGGCAAGACAGAAGAGTTCTAGGGCAATTTCACTGTTTTATATGATTTGACTTTAACCACATATGGATACAATAAAATACAGAGACTAGCGACATACAGCGACAAAGTCGCTGGCGGTGTGAACGGGGCTTTAGATTTCAAAGCACCACATTGTGCTCATGTATTGAGGTCTGCTGTAGGTAATTCTGCTCTGCGGCAGTACATCCTTCCAAAAAAAAAAAAAAAAACCTGCAGTATACTGCCATGTGAGAAGTGCATTTCATGTATGTTTGGCTATATCAAATGACTTCTGAAAGGCACTGCAATTACAGCATTGACTACATTCAGAGTCTGCCTTAATTGGGTCTGGGTGTATTGAGCGTCGTCCCCTTGCTCTCCCCTCTACTCGCGGTCGATGCCGCAGCTCACTGCTTTTGCCTCTCTAAATCCACACCTCAGCCTCATGGGTCACGCTCAAGGCTGCTTTTCATCTAAGGGGCATAAGATAAAGACTCGGGAACACGGTAAAAACACACTTGCACTATCGTGTGTTAGTTTCTCTCCACTGCGTTTACTGGAGTCTCGTGTCTGTCTTTATCAACTGATGCTACAGTAGCCGTGTTTTCCAACTATCATGTGCCGTATCTGATGTGTCCAAAGCAGCATCAAGCTCCAGCATTTTAACACAAAGTCTTTGTGCTTTGTATATATTAGGGATGCACGATATATCGGCCACCATATCGGTATCGGCCAATATATGATCATTTTTAAAGTTATCGTTATCGACCCAATAAGAAAAATTGGCTTATATATTAAAGCCGATAAATAATGTATTATTTCCTTCAGCTGAGACGCTTCAGATGCGCACTGTTCGCCATGATGGTTTTGAATTGCTTGAAGTATGATTGGAATCACTTCAAAAAAGGAAAATACAGTTAAGTGCAACATGTGCAGCACTCGTCTGTCATATAGGCTACACAAAATTATGATGAGAACATCATTGTGTGCTTTCACGTGTGACATGGCTTTAATGCTGAGACTTTTGTTTTTGTAATCAGGCTCTCAAAAATTATATAAAAAAAAATTTATTTAGAAATATCGGCTTTCAAATTTAAAGAATTGTCGGTTATCGTATCAACCATAATGTTCATATCGGTGCATCCCTAGTATATTTGCCCTCTTTTATATATAGGGGAAGTGAGAAAGGGGACAGGTTGGCAAACTGCATTATTTTCAGAGGCTATTTTTATTCTGAGTGAACACTTTCTCTAATGCTACACTAAAAAAAAAAAAAAAAAACTGAACAATTTTTAACTCAGTAATTTCACAAATAATTTCAAAGTGGCAAGTAACATTGAATGAAATGTGAAATATTGCAGAAGAAAGAAAATTTTATTAACTATTCTAATTATATTTGTTTTATGTACCACTTCATTTTTTACAGTGGGGTTATAGAGGTTGTTAACTGAAATATTTCTGTCAATTATCACTTTTTTTTTTTACTCAAAATGCTTTCCATTGTCCAGGTGCCTGGTCTATTTCCCCCTACTTAGAAACATTTCCATAAAACATACTAAAAGGGTTTACAAATTAAGATAATGGCAGACAATTAATATTTAAAGTAAAAGTAGACCCAGAGGGAGATGTGAGTGACCATTTGGGAAAAGGAATGACAGATTCCTGTGGTAGTCCAGTGGAATAATTCATAGGATATTATTAATTGAATCTGGTGCCCGAATTACAAGTCAGTAGCATCTATTGCTGTTGTTATTGTTTTTTTGTTTTGTTTTTGTTTTTACAATGCCAGAGCAAAATACAAAGAAAAAGCCAAGAACCCACAATACAGTGTATAATGCTGACCCAGAACACCTTAGAAACCACATATACTGTACAACATGCTGATAACCACTCGAAACAACCCATGTTACTAGCATTGTGGTGGGTTTTGCATGCGCAAGCACTTCTCATATTTTCTTTTGCAAATATCATGTAATCTGGACTTGTTGATGCAGTTAATGTTTATCATTCACAGTAAGCCGCCATTTTCATGTGACATCATCACACACCTATGATGAAATAGTCTGTTTTCAAGTTCTGTTGCACAGCAGGTAAGAATTCTGACTTTTCTTATTGTAACGGAACGGAACGGAACTTATTGTACATTATTATGTACAGTATGTGTATATGTGATTTCAGTCAGGACCACTTCGCCAAGTATGGATAAATAGATTTATTGCGATAATACAGCATACAGTTAGTGTTGGCGGTATGGATCTGTTCTGGGCAAAACTCCCACGCCTGTCCATGCAGCTATGCCTGGACAGAGCGGGAGAGCAGCAAGGCAAACCCCCCATGGGGTACAGAACAGAACCAGTATATGCATGATTACAATTCTCAATTACATGAGTTGAAATGAGCAATTACATGTGAAATACAATACATAATAGAACATTTGCCAAGATTACCCTGTAAAGAAAACAAGTGATCAGAAAGATGAAGGTTTGGTTAGGAGGAGTTGGGGTTGGAGGAGGGAGTTTAGATGCGAGCAGCAAGCTATGTGGGAAATGCTGAAGGAGTGAGATTTATGTGTGCCGCTGAGATAGATGTCGACACTGATTGGACCACGTCATGAACAGCTGGCTATCAGCTGATGCGGGCTTGGCTGACGTGGCCTGCCTGAACTAACGCGATGCTTGATGTTTGTTGCTTACAGGTCTGATATTTACTGTGTGTTGTGAATGCTTTAGGCTATTAGCATTCTTTGGACCATTTTCATTAGAGCTGTCCCTGACCAAAATATTTCCTAGTTGACTGGTAGTCATTCATTTAAGCCAGCCATTAGTTGACTAATCGCAGTGTAATAATTAGTGTTTTCTGAGTCAGTGTCCAGTCTGTCGACTGCAATGATGAAGTTGATGACACTAACTTGTCATCTTTGCAGTGTAATGGATGTGCAGAGAGAAATGCATAAGCTAAATGTCATACAGTTATGTTCAGTTTGTTTTGTTTTCATTCAGTCACATGTGTTTCCTTTGTCTAGTTTCCCGCCACTTTTAAGTTGTCATGGTTACTGATATGATTACTCCTCTTAGTTCAGCTGTGTCTCCTTACCTTGTTTGTGCCACTACTTAAGTTCCTTTGGTCCCTCAGTTCATTGTTGGTTGTTGCCTTTTGCACTAGTACACTGTTTCGTATGTTGGCTTGTTATTCTGAGTTCATAATAGTGATGGGAAGTTCGGATCATTTTACTGACTCTCTTGTTCGATCTCGTTCATCAAAATGAATGAATCTTTTTTCGAGTCATTTCGTTCATTTAAGGGCCTTTAAATGTTATACTTTTAACAGGCAAATTCCCTGAACACATCCACCTACGCAATCTTGATCATATTCTTAATTAAGAAATAATTATAATGCAGTCAAAAATAATTTACAGGGAACATAAATAATTACTTTACCTTCCGAGTCTTTCGTTCATTTGTCACGTGACAAACGCAATGAACGGATCGTTCATGAACGACTCATCACTAGATAAATCTTATGTTCTTTTATAATCATCTTCGTCCTCTATGGATCTAAGCGTTACAAACCTCTTATCCTTGACTAACATTTGGTTGACTATTAGGGGACAGCTCTAATATTCATATTTTGACCTGCTTAACTTCACATAGCAGTATTTTTTTATGGTAGGTCTAAATTTGTTAACTTGGATGTTGTTAATTTTGTCCTTTTCTTTTCTTTTTTTTGTGGACAAAAAGTCCTTTTCCTTTTGGAGTGTTTTTCACAATACACATTGTTTCAAAGCAGCTTTACAGAAAATCATCACAATGTGTTATGATTGTGTTAGTGTTTATAATATCTTAATATCTTCATGCCTTATATTCGTATTTAACAAATTAGAACTTGGTGATAATATACAGTACATTTCGAGGTGATATAAACAATCAAGCTATTGAGATTTGCTATATTGGCATATGTGTGCTGTATGTATGCGGATAAAGTTGGCCATACCTGTACTTATATATGTAACTTATAAAGAGCTGGGCAATAATATAGTTTACATTTTAAGATGAAATAAACAATCAAGCATTTGAGATTTGATATATAATATATATCTCTTTACGTGAGTGTACTCTGTATCCGGGTAAAGTTGGATATACTTTAGGGATACACCGATACAAACATTTTTGCCGATATCGATAACCGATAATTCTTTATATTTGAAAGCCGATAACCGATATGTTGGCCGATAAATCTAAATCCACATTTTTATGTAATTTCTGAGAGCCTGATAACAAAAACAAAAGTCTCACCATTAGCCAAAGCCATTTCCCAAGCACTTCAACATAAACAAAAAAGTACAGTAGCCTAGTTTGAAGCAGTGTAAGTTTTAAAATAAATTTTACACTCCTATGGCTTTCCTTACAAAAAAGAAAAAAAATCGAATCATATTTCAAGCAATTCAAAACCATCATGGCGAACAGTGTGCATCTAAAGTGTCTCAGATGAAGGAAATAATCAATTATTTATTAGCTTTACGATACCGTCCAAATGTTCTTATCTGACCGATAACGATAAAAACGGTAAACATCCACATATATCGTCCAATACCGATATGGTGGCCGATATATCATGTATCCCTAATATACTTATAGTATTTGTATAATATGTCATTGATTAATTTGTTAATAAAAAATACTAGTTATTAATGAGTTATTAATCCGATATTGAGGATTATGAAATCTGTGAGGTTCAATATTAGATAAGGAAATGATTTTTGCAGTGCATTGATGTTTCACAGCTTTAGATCAGTTGCATATAAAATGACCACCCTTTGTTTCATCCGTTGTTTAAACCATCTAACAAATTGTATCATGAAAATCAGGGGAGTTGGCAAAGAAGCCTGATCTGATATTTTCATTTGTGGCATATGAAGTTATATTCCTGCTGAATCCTGCAGTATGAAACATGGGCTCTGATTACACATAGGCTATTTAAATTGAACGCAATAAAACCTAATTTTTATTTGGTACAAACAAGGCCAGATAAATCAATTATACATGCATATCATGTCTCACATTCATGCAAGCAGCCTTGGCAGCCACTTGATAAACCCAGCTGAATATAGGAATTATGTGAATATTTGAAAGTCTTTGCTGTCCATGTGCTCAGTTAATACTGTTTAGTTGCAGATAGTTTCACATTCCTGTTTTAATTTGAACATCAAAATTTGATGCGCCTCTGCCCTTGAAAAACAAAATGCAGCTCCCATAAACATGGTCGATGGCACTCTCCACAAATGTAAGGCAAAAAATAGTTCATTTATTTTTTATTACAAGAAAAATTGTTCTTTGGCATTGAAATTGTGATTTTGGTCAGTGGGTCAAGGTTTAGCTTTGTGAAGTTAGTTCAGATGCCAGTTCCAAAATGTGTTTTTCTTTTATTCAAAATTATCCCTATTTTCTGACGAAATCAAATGTTTTCCAACAACATAACATATCACTAATGTTTCATTATAATATGGTGGATGTTCTACCAGTGCCTTCTTTTTTTAGGGCTGATGTGAAATTATGTGCTTATGTGAAAATGTGAAAATTTTTTTGAGTATTTATTAATCTTTGTCAATGTTAGTAAAAATCTAAATGTTTCACAGTGCATTAGCAAAACTTTGGATTAAAAAAAATGCATTAGTAAATGTTGAAATGAACATTGACTAAGATGAATAAATGCTGTAGAAGTATTGCTGTTCATTGTTCGTGTAAACTAATAGTTACCTAATGTTAACAATAAGCGATTTCTAAGAAACGCTGTTGAAAGTGGATCAGTCCGAGCAGCTCAACACTCTTGTAGCCAATCAGCAGTAGGGGGCGTGTCCACTCATGATGGGGGAGGAGAGAGAGTTAGCAAGAGGGAGATTTGAAGAACGACTGTAGAAAGAGAGATGGCTGAGAGACATTACAAAAGAGAAAAGCTCAGAGGAATATTACTGGGAAAAGAAAGGTTTTGATAAGGCAAGAGCTTTAGGACCCACGTTAATATTAGAAAAGCTTTCCAGCACTGGATAGACCGAAGCGGGAAGGCCTGAAAATGGATGCTGAGGTTGCGTCGTTTCTGCTCCACACGTGAGTAACATTGGTTTTGCTGTTTCAAAACTGCTGTTTGCTGTTTGAATTCTCAGAATCAAGATATGCTGTAGTTATAATGTTAGCTGTAGTAACAGGACAGTTTTGAGTGTCATTGTTTGTCCGGAGCTGCTGGCGACTAACAACCAACTCTTGCTTGTATGCTCTTGTATGTTAATGTTTTGTTCTTCATTGTCGATCGTTCGTAATCTTCACATTATCTTTCGTGAAGCATTATTTTGCTTCGCCTTAGCAAAGAGACATCCACTCTTCCATTGTGTGTTCATGCATTTTGGGGGCGTAGCAATGAAGGGAGGGGTGTTTTTGTTTGAGTTGATTTCAAATATCAACAATGTTTCTCAGTAATCACTTACTGCACCTTTAACTAAAATGTTTTGCTAGAACACAAATTGCAGGGTTGCAAAATTGCATTCCTCATTTAAAATGAACAGAAATAGCTCATTTGTGACCCTGGACCACAAAACATGGGTCAGTTTTTTGAAAGTGAGATTTATAAATCATATGAAATCTGAATAAATAAGCTTTCCATTGATGTATGGTTTGTT
Source organism: Leuciscus idus (assembly GCA_021554675.1). Classification (NCBI taxonomy): domain Eukaryota; kingdom Metazoa; phylum Chordata; class Actinopteri; order Cypriniformes; family Leuciscidae; genus Leuciscus; species Leuciscus idus. Next base: position 43,850,306 of record CM038624.1, read on the forward strand.
AGGATAGGACAATATTTGGAAATCTGGAATCTGAGGGTGCAAAAAAATCGAAACATTGAGAAAATCGCCTTTAAAGTTGTCACAAAAATAAATTATTTCTATATTTACGATAGGAAATTTACAAAATATCTCCGTGGAACATGATCTGTACTTAATATCCTAATGATTTTTAGCATTAAAGAAAAATCGATAATTTTGACCCATACAATGTATTGTTGGCTATTGCCTGTTTTTACCTGTGCGACTTGTGACTGGTTTTGTGATCCAAGGTCACATTTAATATTTAGTCATCTAAAGGTTGACCTCCTTTACTGGCCCTTTTCTCAAGCTCTATTTTGCGCCCTTTTCTTCTGAAGTTCCGTGCAGGTGCATGAGGCCTCTGGTCCTGCTGGGAATAACTTGCCATTAGCTTATAAGGTCATGATAACAGGAATGCACTGGATACTGACTTCTACCTCAGTCAGTCCTTGACAGATCATCCAACACAGATTCCTGAACTCCAACACGCCTTCGTAATAGAACACAGTATTCAATCTCCGTGACCTCTCTGAAGTGCACAATAGGTGACTGTTTTTGTTGGTATTTCATTATTTATTTATTTTTTCGAGTACATCAGCATCTCAGAGCATGATTACAGGTTTATGGGTCTATCTATCTGGCCGTGATAGTGATAACTATGATAGAGGACACTTCATCTGCTCCAATGTGTATTTTTTTTTACTCTTGTCCAGATAGATGGATGTGTTGTGGGTTGTTTGCAATAGTCTATTTTCTTCTTTGCACAATAGGCTCGTGTTTTGACAATAGTATTTGTGCCAGGTGAATTTAAGACATTGTGTTTACGGATTGTATTCATTTTGCTTCGTTCCTCCATCATTTTCAGCAACCTACAGGATTCATATCTCTGAGAACAGAGTCTCTATGATTCTGGAGTAATACTTCAGGTGTGCGCAGGAATATTTCATGTTATTTAGAATGCTGCTGAAGAATAGTAGCTATTGTTCTACCACAGGGTTTTGTGACATTCAGAACTGAATCGACAATGCCTTTTAAATTCCTGCTGAAATTGAATCAAGGAATTATATCATTATAATTCAGATTTGAATGTGAGGAAGAATGTTTGAAAATTAGATTCAAATTAAATATAACTTTAAACAGGGTTATTATAGCTAATTGAAACCAAAAACATAAAAACAAATAAAAATAAAAATCTTGAAATAGAATGAACGTTACCTAAAATTAAATAAAATAATTTTATTGTAGCTAGTTGTCAATTTCAATGTCAATTTCTTATTTTAGTTCAGTTTAACTTGATGTACTAAAATAACTAAAACTAAAACTGAAATACAAATAAAAAATTCTGGAAATATTTTTTAAAAACAAAAACTAATGAAAAACACACACACACACACACACACAGGTTGTATCAGTTAGCATTTAATAATTTCATAGGGCGTTAACTATGTTAACTGATACTTCCTTTTTGTGTGTCTGTATTTATAAGTGTGTGTAAGCAAATGTTTAAATGAAGACTATTAATGCTGCAAGATTGTTCATTATTAGTTCGTTAACTAGTGTTAACAAATTAAAATGTTACAGAAGAAAACTTCATTTCCCAGAATTCTCCATTTTACTTACAAATAATTAAATTTAACTTATATAATATTATATTTTAAATTATAATCAGTATCATTTTTTTTATATTTTATTTTATTAAGATGTATTTTATACTTATATTTTATGATTGTATCTTATTTATTTGTATGAAATTGCCCTGGAACATATTTTGCGGCGCTGTATAACAAAAATGAAATCTGTTTTGACGGCTTTGTTAGTTTTGATGCTATTGAACATTTAGAGAAATGTGTCTCTGTCATGTTTCTTGCATATCAGGATTATGAATGTATCATAAATTGAAAGGCAGCCAATTCTGAATTTCACCCAAACCTCTTGTCCTAAATTAGATTCAGATCACAGTCTGAAAGAGTCAATCCAGCTGAAGCCGAAAGAACATGATGACAGTATTTACTTTATAACATATTCATGAGTCATAAATCACATCAGAGGAATAACGCTGTCTAAGTAAACTGCTTTAAATATCTAACTTTCCACCAAAAGTCACAAAGCATTAATATTCATGACAGAGGTTTGTTTGGGTAAAAGATGAAACAAAGTGTCCTCTCATAAAATGAAAATGAATTTTAAATGTATTATCAGCAGCAGTCTTTCGGAAAACATTACAGTCAGTCTGCTGTCTGGCCAGGCACTCATAATCTTATCTTTTTTATATTGCATCATATTACGATGCAGCTTTTCCAACATAAATACATAACTGAATAAAGTAAAAAAAAAGAAAAAAAAGAAACATGTCTAGGAAATGACTGCACGACTAAAGCTGGTCTGAAAACAGTACGAAATGTTGCATTTTATCTGGATCTGTGTATTTGACATGTTGCATAATGTTATCATGTAACAAACGTTATGTAATTTTTGAGAAATAAGATGCGACAAAGTTTTCCAATCACTTGTTCAGAACGCTTTTCTGGATTTGTGCTGGTTAAGTGGTCCATTAAAAGCTGTTTCAGTGGAATGAGGGACTTTTAACATATGTTTACACCAGATTATAGAGCACAACATTACCACACCAAGATTTACGGCGTACACTTTTTTTTCCCCCAAACGATTTAACAAATCCAGGCTTAAAGGAAGCTCGACAACTCAAAACTTCAGTCATTATATTTTCATTACTGTTTGGTTTCAAAAGCAAAATGATGGGTTTGATAATTTTGCAGGTTTGAGATTGAACAGCAGACGAGAGAGCTGATGAGTACATGTTGAAGAAAGCTGTCAGGGGAAATGGTCTGTGGGGGTAATCAAATTGTCTTCAAAACCCATCAGAAATGATTAAACCACAGATCCAGTGAAATTCATTAGCCGTGTTTATGCATTCCAAAAAACGATCTTCTCCAAACTATCAATTTAGATCAATATCAATATTTACATGTTTGCATTATTTATAGTAAGCCAATTATGTTCCACATCTTCCACTTGATTTGTGTTTGCTACCTCACCCAACCTCATCAGTTCATCACCAGAAGAACAGATAATGTAGGCAATTCTCTTAAATCTGTCTGTCTGAAACATGTCTCATTTTGTTCATTTGAGTTTGCATATGTCCTTACATTTATCTGAAATAATATGAGAGCACTTCTTGTGTTTGCAGAGTAATTAGTTGCATGCATTTGCGGTTAAGGTGATGAATAAATCAATTTAATTATATATATTTTAAAAATGTATTTATGTTGTTTTAATTTACATGCAGTAGTGCATTATTTGTTTATATTTATTTATTTATTGTTTTATTATTTATTATGCATTGTGGTTTAGGTTGTAATTTAATTTATTTATTGTTTATTATTATGCATTTTGGTTTATGTGATAAACACGTTTATTTATTTATTGTTTTATATTATATGCAATTATGTATCATTTGTGGTTTAGGTGATACATGCATACATTTATTTATTTGTTTATTTATTTATTTATTTATTTATTTATTTAAGTTACATTCAAGTGATTTTGGTGACAAATCACTTTTATTTATTTATTGTTTTAAATTACATGCACTTATGCGTCACTTGTGTATATAATAAATATATTATTTATTTATTTATTTGTTTAATTTGTTGTTTGTGATAAAGAATTATATATATTTATTTATATATTTATTTATTGTTTGTTTGTTTAATTGTCTGTTTTAAATTACATGCAATAATGTGTAATTTGTGGTTTAGTTGATTATTATTATTATTATTTAATCCAATAATGCATCATTTGTGGTTTAGTTGAGAAATAATTGTATTTATTTATTTAAATTGCATGTAATTATGTGTTATTTGTGGTTTAGGTTGTATGTATGTAATATATGTATGCATATGTTCGTTAGTTTGTTCGCTCGCTCGCAGTTATGTGTCCTTCACAATAAGACCAGGAGTGTGTACTATTAAGAGATGACTTTTTATTTTATTTTTCTATTGAAAGTGAATGGTGGAGGTAAAAGCTTTGCTTGAGGTGAACAACCTTCATTACCTTAGAAATAAAATGTAGGATGTCAGTCGGTATCTTCCTATGATGTGACGCTCTCTTACCACAGTTTCTGAAGCACTTAGTACAGTCTGTTTCACTCAGGTAAATCACACTGCAAAGAGCTTTCACTGGGTCATTATGCTGAATCTACATATATAACAGACTGAAGGAAATCTAACAGACTGTGTCAAGGCCATTTTCATTCACAATAACTTTTGCATTCTGCACCACATCTGTTGTAACACCTGAAAAAGTGAGATACCGCTAATGTGTAGGTAATTACTGTATATCTACCTCTTGTTTCTTTGTGTTTGAGTCTAATGCACTAAATCACTGCAGCCCCACACAAGGTTTGCATTGTATCTATAGATCAGTGTGTACTTTGTGACCGCTGAAATGGAGATTATTGATGAGATGACCAAACAGGTAGAAAAGAAGTTTCATTATCTTGACTACTGCTCTATTATGGGCACCCTCGGAGGACAACATATGGTAGTATGTTTGTATGCAACTTCTGCATATCATTCAAAAATGATATATGATGGTCATAAAATATGCATGCTTGTCCCAGACCTTTCAATGGCCCATTTCATCCATAAGAAATTACACAATATCAATTATTTTGCATATTTATTTAGTTTCTCTGCTGAGCTGTGTGCTATTATGCACTGCAAGTCCCTTTAGATAAAAGTATATGCCATATGCATAATTGAAAATGTCTATATAAGCAAGGAAGGGCTTCTGTGTTCAAAGACACATTTTTTTAATTACACTGTGGTTCTTGTTTTATTGGTAACACTTTACAATAAGGTTATTTCTGCTCCTTACGTGAGTAACATTGGTTTAGCTGTTAACAGAATGAAGATATGCTGTTGTTGTAATGTTAGCTGTAGTAACAGGACAGGTTTGAGTATCATTGTTTGTCTGGAGCTGCTGGCGACTAGAACCAACTCGTGCTATACTCTTGTGTACTGGATGTTCAGTTTTTGTTCTTCCTTGTCGTTCGTTCGTCATCTTCGCTTTATTTTTCACGAAGCATTATTTTGCTTTGCTTCAGCAATAGACATCCACTCTTGCATTGCGTGTTTGTGCATTTTGTGGGCGTAGCAATGAATGGAGGGGTGTGATTGTTTGGGTTGATTTCAAATATCAACAATGTTTCTCAGTAATCATTTACTGCACCTTTAAAAGACATGGGGCCCTATTTTAACGATCTGAAACGCAAGTATCACGTGCGAAACGCAAGTAACTTTGTGGGCGGGTCTCGGGCGCTGTTGCTATTATACCGGCGGGATAAATGACTCTTGCGCCCGACGCAAATCTAAAATGGGTTGGTCTGAAGTAGCTTCATTATTCATAGTGTGGTTTGGGCGTAACGTGAAATAAACCAATCAGAGCGACATCTCACATTCCCTTTAAGAGCAGGTGCGCTTGTTCCATGGTGGACTGCTATTTTAACGGCGGATTTGCCAGGCTTATTGTTGTTGCACTCTGAATAACATAAAATAAAATCACATATGCATATGTGATCATCATTTTTTATTTTATTTCAGATTGCAATATTTAATGGTGAACTGTAGATGACACATATCATGGATCAGCTCATGACTTTTACCTCTCACCCAGATGGCCAGAGTAATTCATTAGAATCATGTATGAACATCTGCTCATATAACATGATAGTGGTGAGCTTTAGAGAACACTTAAAATTAGGGCTGTTGATTATGATTATGATATGACTATAATTAATCGTGATTATATTTTAAAAATAGAGTACTAATTATAATGCATATTGTGTATTATGTTTTTTCTTTTAGACCATTTTCCTTGTAAGCTTAGTTTTAAAGCTTTGCAAGTTAAATTTTATAATAAAAAATTTGTGAATTACTTTTCTTGAGGTTAATCTGTAAATTAATTACTACAGTTCGTCTAATTGAATATGCTTTTTCTGGAATCATTGCTGAATAAAATGGGTTGCGATAATGCGATTCTTTCATTTTGACTTTAAAGGTGCACTGTAACTTTTCTTTTCTTTAAAATGAACAAAATGTAAAGAACACAGTCAATACATCATTAATCCTTCTTCCAAAACGTGTTTTTGTCTTACCCTGATTGACTATGGTAAGCCTATAAGTGTTAATATTTTAGACCTGTCGGGATGGTTTTCGTTGGAAATTGCATACATGCGTAACTCGCCCATGCGTGTCGCGTCATATCTGTAAATAGAGAAAAGTTGCTTTGGCTACTTTGACGTGTGTCTGGTGTGTGAGTGGCAGAGCTCGTAATAAAACCAGAATCAACATCGGCTTGGCTTTTTGGAGATGGTGAGAATTGAGGGATTTAAAATGTTGGCGTTTTTATTACTCAACAGGTGAGTAAGGTGTTTTATTAAACAGATAAATTGCCATATGTAGCTGTCTTCATTGTAAAGCATTATCTATTGTGAAGGCTCATTTCATTATGGTTGTTGTAGCGCTGTGCTGGAAGTTATTTATATTCAAGGAAGTAGTGTGTCTGATTATGGGTTAAGCTACTGTAACGTTCTTATCTAGTCATCTTTAGATCCTTTCCATTTACACTGGTTACATTTTTAAGTGAATGTTTTATGAACATATTGGGATGAACATATGAACATTCATGATAGTATTGGGATAATCGTTCTATCTTTTTTTAGTCATAAGAAATAACCATATTCATCCGCACAGTCTCACAGAGCCAAAGCACAACCAAAACATTCACCAAAGCATGCCGGTTTTTTTTTTACCGCTAGAGGGCCAAAAGTTACATAGAAGTGCATTAAAAATTATCGGTCTTAAACATATTTATTAACCCAAAAATTTGGCAGCCTTACTTTTATCATAATCCACAGAAAGCAAAGCATATCCAGCATTATTATTCTACAATGAATGGGTGTTCGTTCAACAATCACTCAGACAACAAACAAACAAACAGATTAATATGCATCTGAGAAGAATTTGCATTGCTATCATGCTGTTTATTGTAAATGTTTGAACAGGAAGAGTCTCAAAACACTCAATAAATATTGGGTCTGCGTTCCTGTTTATGCTTCTGTTTTGCAGTTTGACAGATACAATGTTTAACCTGTACATTTTTCAATACAACCACTGCTGTGACACATACTGAGTCATATCTTAACAACTCGCAGGGCTTGTGGTGGAAAGCTTCTCTGTGTTATTCACCAAAGCATCCAATTACCATTACAGGCAGCGTTACTTTGACATGTAGGGTTACAGAAAGCCCAGGTGCAGATGTGTCCCATCACTTTTAAATGACACTTTTGTAGTCTCATCCATGCTTGCCTTGAAATAACATTTCCGATCATTGCTGTGAACTTTCACGCATTGTTTTAAAACATACCAGAGGAAAATGAATAGCTTTTCAGTTAGCTCCTCAATGTGTTTTAGTTCTGAAGTGTCACAGTAATGCTTTGCAACAGAACGGTAATTGTTGGTCCTTGTGTTCCTCACATTCATATCTAAACCTTTGGTAAGCAGAGAGGGATTAGTTCTGGGTGAGAGGGTCTGGAGAGAGCAGTGATTACTGAAGAAACCTTGAAGGGATTGTTCACCCAAAAATGAAAATTCTGTCATAATTTACTCACCCTCAAGTTGTTGATTGAGTTTCTTTCTTCTGTTGAACACAATAGAAGAAGATATTTTGAAGAATGTTGGTAACCAGACAGTTGAAGAAGCCATTGACTTCCATTGTATTATTTTTTTTTTCCTACTATGGAAGTCAATGGGTACCATGGGGGGTGATGACATCATTTTGATGACATCATTTTCATTTTTGGGTGAACTGTCCCTTTAACAAACGCTCCTCTCAACATCAGTGCATGCTTTTCATGTGTTGGTTACCTTATGATGTGAAACTAGATGGTGGATGGATTATTATTGCTTGGTATCTCAGTTAAAGGGTTCATCATCATGCTACTTTAAAAGTTCATTGTTTGTTTATTGGGTGTAATAGAATATATGATAACATGCTTTAATGCTCAAAAATACATTCTTTTTCACATACTGTATCGCAGTACCTCTATTCCCTCTATTCTAGTTCTACAAAGCCCCTCCTTCTGAAATGCTCTGATTGGCCATGCTGACCCAGTGTGTTGTGATTGGCCGAACAACTCAAGCGTGTGTTGAAAATGTAATGCCTCTTACCATAATTGCAAGCTTTCAAGGCTTTCAAGGCTTCTAAAGCATTTGTAAACAGTTAATAATGTCATCAGTTTTGCCGTATCAGTTCAGAGCCAATGTGATGTGAGATTCTGAAAATGCGGATAGATACAGACTGGATACTTGGGTAGATGACATATCATATCATGACATGATGTTGATACTGTAAATATAAAGACTTTAGCTTACACTTTCTATGAATGTATTAGGGAATGCTTTAGGTGCTGTAACTGGTGGTGACTCTTTCTTTTAAGCTTATCGTCATGTTTAATCACATTTTTGCCTTTACTATAAGTCATTTAAAATGGTCCTGTGGTGTGACAAATTACGTTTTTAAAAGCACAAGTATTCCAGTCTCTCAATTAATAAATGATAATAAATTAGTTTTAGATGAAGTACATGGTGTCACATTGCAGAACATTTCAACTTGCTTAAAGCATTTCATGCCAATAGCCAACTAACCATTCATAATGTATTGTAATGCCTTGCAGTGCACCTTATTATCAATTCAGTGTTCTCATAATTATAACCACAGCTATCATTGCTCTATTTAAATGTATAATGTGTTAAAATGCATGTTTTACATCATGTATAATAATGCATTGTACTCTTTAAAGGTGTAAACATGAATATCCAAATGTATTTTTTTTTATATAAAGCATACATTTATTATAACTGTGGCTGCAGTAATTTGTAACCCTGGATCACATGGGAAGATTTTTTGAAATTGAGATTTATACATCATCTGAAAGTTATATAAGCTTTCCACTGATGTATTGTTTGTTAGGATAGGACAATATTTGTCAGAGATACAACTATTTGAAAATCTGGAATCTGAGGGTTCAAAAAAATCTAAACATTGAGAAAATCGCCTTTAAAATTGTCCATTTATGTGTGCGATTGTGCTGCATTCACTCACACAAATAAATATTTTATATATTTATAGGAAATCTTCATGGAACAATGATTTTTGGCATAAAAATAAAATAAAATTTTTTGACCCATTTGTCAAATTTGGCTATTGCCACAAATATACCCGTGCGACTTGTGACTGGTTTTGTGATCCAAGGTCACGCATGTACAGTATATGTGTATATGTATGTGTATATATTGTCTTAATTTACAAAAAGAATATCTTGTTTATCTAAACAATGTCTAAACAAGATAAATGCTCTTTGCAAAAAAGATAATAAGACAAGGCCAAACAATTTGGGCGAGAAAAAAAAAAAAAATTCTGAAGTAAATGAATCTTGAATATTCAGATATTTTTACTGGAATACAAGGCAAAATACAAAACAAAAAATAAACAAATTGGTTGCAGTGTATCGCTATAGACCAATAGGCTTCATAATAAGTGCTGCCTTTATTTTTTAATCTGACTAAGTAGCATAATTGTTAATTAAATATTCCAAACACACTCTTAAGTGTGATCTCTGTAATTCTTCCTCATAGCGGTTTAACCGTGTTCAGACCCACCACAGACAGGAGAGGGATTATGCCACTTTGAAAGAGGCCTGTCGACTGAAAGCTGTAATTAAGTTCCAAACCTTCATTGATCTTCTTCGCTTTCTCTCCTCCTCCTCTTCAGTGCTAAATAAATAATGTAGCTCCACTGAGCTAGTATTAATTGGACTTCTCTTACGAGTCTGTAGGGCTCGGGTTGACCTTTGGAGGAATCTGTACGGATCAGTCCCATGGAGCTCGCTGAGATACACACCCCAGGCAATTAAGCGGGAAGAGGGTTTGACAGGGGGTCTGTGAGGGGTCCAGACAGACTTTTGTGCGGTTGGTCAGTAAGCACATTCGATATTCGATTCATAAATAGACTGCTATACTATGGCCAGGGTATAGGCACTGGTTTAACCTTTTGTAAAAATCTATTTAAAAAAAATAATATGTGAATGCATTATGGTAATGAGAATGGAATTTGTCTTGAAAATGCCAAAGAAAAGCTTAACTTGTCTTTATTTGACATCACGGATTTCTCCAAAGCGGCTAGATACATAAATTAATAACTTTTTTTATAACAAAAATGAACCATCACTGAACTCACTGGACGCTATTTTCTTCTTGAAACAAAACTTTGTTGCATTATTTTCCTGTTATCACTGTAAAGCTGATTTGAAATAATCTGTATTGTAAAAAGCGCTATATAAATCAAGGTGACTTGATTGACTATTTATATAATGTTTTTATTTTTTGGGGGATGAAATGTGACCTGAGCAAGTTTGGTGCTAGAAACCTTGACTGGACATTGGGGAACAGAATGCTACAAAAGTGTAGTATGTGTATAACTGTATATGTTCCCTTTTGAATGGAAACTTGCACTTTGTCCTAGGACACTTTGGGGATTGCCTCCAGCGTGACCAATGTCTGAAGCATGTCTAAATGTATAGTCAATAGTTCTAGGAACTATGAAAAGGTTCCTCCGGTGCGAAAGCCCCTAATATAATTGGCCGGCGAGCCAGTAACAGAAATAAGCACAAATGTCATGTTAAAACACCCCAGACCAAGAGGGTTAAATGTGTGAGGGTGATTGGATGAATTCCCACAATTCTCAGTTATTATTATTATAAATAATATATTTTATGTTTTTATGTAATATAAAATATTTTTTTTATATTTTTATATATTGTATTGAAGGTAATAAAATAAATAAAACAGGCTTTTCTGTTTCATATATATATATATACAGTGCTATGCATAAGTTTAGACACCCATGCTAAAGTTGACTAAAAAGAGGAAAAAAAAAACATCTTTTGGAAATTGAACTTAATGCCTTAATTAAACAAATTAGGAAAAATCCAACCTTTAAGGACACCAATTTTCTTTGTGAATGAATAATGTATCGTAAATAAATAAATGTTCTTCCTTAAAATACAGGGTGCATAAGTCTGGACACCCCTATGTTAAATGCCCATAGAGGCAGGCAGATTTTTATTTTTAAAGGCCAGTTACTTCATGGATCCAGGATACTATGCATCCTGATAAAGTTCCCTTGGCCTTTGGAATTAAAATAGCCCCACATAATCTCATAGCCTTCACCATACCTAGAGATTGGCATGGAGTACTTTCCATAAGATCATCTCTCAATGCAAATCAAACCAGCTATTAGGCTAACTGAAATAAAACCATGCCGATCTCTAGGTATGGTGAAGGGTGTGTGATGATGTGGGGCTATTTTAATTCCAAAGGCCAAGGGAACTTTATCAGGATGCATAGTATCCTGGATCCATGAAGTAACTGGCCTTTAAAAATAAAAATGGGAATTTAACATAGGGGTGTCCAGACTTATGCACCCTGTATTTTAAGGAAGATCATTTATTTATTTACGATACATTATTCATTCACAAAGAAAATTGGTGTCCTTAAAGTTTGGATTTTTCCTAATTTTTTTAATTAAGGCATTAAGTTCAATTTCCAAAAGATGATTTTTTATTCCTCTTTTTAGTCAACTTTAGCATAGGTGTCTAAACTTATGCATAGCACTGTATATGTGTGTGTGTGTGTGTGTGTGTGTGTGTGTGTGTGTGGGTGTGTGTGTGTGTGTGTGTGTGTGTGTGTGTGTGTGTGTGTGTGTGTGTGTGTGTGTGTGTGTGTGTGTGTGTGTGTGTGTGTGTGAGACATGATTGAAAGGTCAAGGGACATGCTTATCTCCATATTGTGAGAATAACGAAGGTCCTAGCATGTATCCGGAACAGGAAGTGGCAACACAGAATGTTTTCTGTCATGCCGTTGTGTTGAACTGAAAGATAAATATATGACAGTGGGCAGAGCGAAGGGCACCGCTGTCACACCCGCGCTTCGTTCATCACTGGCTGCTTAGAGATTAATGGAGGCATCTTAAATGACACTTTAAAGAGGTTATCCTCTGGCAGGTCCATCTTCCTCTGCCGTGAGTCACACACAGAACCGCTCTGGTGAAAGCAGTGGAGCGTCTCTCTGAGCCCTAATGCTGACTGTTGGTGTCAGTTATCTTTGGCTTTTTTTGGGAGTTTTACTATCAGTGGGGTTTAGATTCCATGAGCACAGGGGTACTATCCCTGCTGCTTCACCGTTTAAGTCATTTTCGGGATTGTAGAAAATCCTGGATTTGATTTGTTACACTTCAGCACTACCACTATCTTTGTAGTAAGACACAAAATGAAGGGAGGAGTAAGAAATACATTCCCTGAAACTTCTTTTATTAACTCAAACTTTGACATTTCATGGCAAAAAATTAAATTAAAATAAATAAATAGAAATTAGAAATTACATGAATAAAATATAATTTTTTAAGGAAATAGTTTTGTATTGTGACACTGTATTTTTAAGACAATTCCAATTCTCATTATGCATTCAAGCATTATTTTTAATTCGATTAAACTCAAAGATACTTCAATAAGGCAAACTTATTATTATTACTATTTTTATTATTTAACAATAATTATAATATTTTATATTTCTATTTAATATTAAATATATTTTTATATTGTAATATATTATATTTTTAATACTCTTGATGATCCTAAAATCAAGACAGTTTCCCCCATTCTCGTTAACATATGCATGCAAACATAATTTTTGATTATTAATTCAATTAATTAAATATTATTATTTAAATATTATTAAAGAGTCTCATTAATTCCTCATTACTATAATATATATATATATATATATATATATATAGAGAGAGAGAGAGAGAGAGAGAGAGAGAATATATATATATATATATATATATTTTTTTTTTTTTTTCAGTGTTATATTTACATTTAGTCATTTTTATATACTTTTATATTTTATATATATATATATATATTATATATATTTTAAGTACATTTTATATACTTATATAGGCTACTTTTTCCTAAAATAGGCTTTTCTTTATATTCAATTATAATCTCTTATTTATTGCTTTTGATTTTGACGTGAAATACGACTTGAACATGTTTTTGTCAGGTTTGTGAGATTTGCAAGTAATCATGAAGCAACAGAAAAGTATTTCTAATTTTAAAAAGTATAAAATATGGCCCTTTAATGTTTTTGTTTGTTTGTTTTGCATTTGTCTTGTGATATTGCTAACAGTGAAAGATATTAGAAAAAGCTGATTAACAGAGGCTGTATGGTTGTATTTTATAACATTCCATTCATTTAATGCTTGCAATTTAATCAGTTCACTGCATAGTAACATTTACGCATTTAGACTTTATGAGTGTTTATATGTAACACACATTCTCTGCGTCTTTTTTATATGATTGTATCACACAATAAATTGAAAATTTCAATTACTTTTGGAACTGTCACAATTAGTACATCTCTCTGGACATTAAACATTATTGAATTTGCATTGTTGAGCTGCTTCTGAGACGGATATTCAGATATTATTTAGATTTGACACTTGACATTACACTCACATATTCACTCAGCCATTTGCCTGCTATAAGAGGCTTAGTACAGATTGCACTGTCTCCATGTAAACACAAATGCGGCTTTCTTCGTGTCTCTGCCTGTTGTTCTTAGATGTAATCATAAAAATCCTTAAGCAATCCCCAATGACCTCACATCAACGTCTTATGTAAAGCTGGGGAAAGAATAGCAAGTCTCTCTTAGCTTTCTGACCCCCAACATCATTTTCATTGTATTCAAATTGGTTTTAGCATGTAAGAATTTCACTTTTGTCAAATTTTCACTAAGTGTCCTGATGTAATCTAAACATCCGCTTAACACCCCGATTACTCTATATTTTCATACATGCTTTGCATTTCATGCTAAGAAGCTTTAGTGTTTAAAAATGAAGCCGGAAAACAAAAGAGTTATATAACATATCGGAAGTACAGTGCGTGTGTAAATATGATCTTTCGCATTGTTCTTAAAAAAAAAAAAACAGCTCACATTTGGCATGAAAGGATAAACAGGGCCGCTTATTCGAAAGATGATTGACTGTCAATAGGGTTTTTATGATTTGGAGAATTAAAGAACACTTAAAAGTGAAATTCTTACATGTTAGAACCCATTTTAACTCAATGAAAATGATATTGGGGGTCAGAGAAGCTTGCTATTCTCGGTTATGGGGAATAAAATCAGCTAAATTATGCTTATACATACAGTAGATAAACAAGCCCTGCATGTTTGCGCATCAGTCTTTTCTGTTTTTTTTTTGTTTGTTTTTTTGTTTGTTTTTTGTGGTGATGTGGAAAAGTATTGATTTTACAGGCGTATGGCTGGCTTTGACCTTTTTTGTGTCGTCATATAAACCATTTAAGCAAACACTGAAATGTGTGTGTGTTTGTGTGTGTGTGTGTGTGTGTGTGTGTGTGTGTGCAGTGCTATGGTGTTGTGGGTAATTGCCAGAGCATTGCTATGAGGTTGGTAGCTAAGGTGTTAAGATTTTTTCTAAAGAATTTTTTTAATGTTTCACTGTTCCACAAATATATATTGTTTGCATACATTTACACAATTGGCTCCTTTAAGAGGAGATATGTTATGTTATATGTTTATTTCGAGCAAGTGATTGAGCTTTACTTATAGAACTGAACTTATCTGCAGTCTCTGAAATGTTCCTTCATTCATTCAGGCCTGTCCAAAGAAAACCGGAGCTCGTTTTCTTGTCATGTGTCATTGTGTGTCCAGCAATGAGCAGTGGAGAAAATAACTTTAAACAGAATTATCTGAGCCGGTCAGACACAAGATTGTAGCCAAAGGAAAGCCAGAAAAAAAGAACACTTTTTCCCAGTGCCAATGAAGGGGAAAGTTCACTGATGTCTTTGGATTGTTTTGCTGCCTCTGGCACTGGATGACGTGAATGTGTGCATGGCATTGTGAAATCAGACGAATACAAAGCCAATTTAGAGCATTAGGTTTGTCATGGGTCACCCAGCAGGACAATGACATCAAAGAATTTAAAAACACAAACGTGCATTTCAAGACATTGTTAGATACTTTGCGGGGCAGCAATGAATAAATATCTAAATACATTTAAATATTAAAATAGCAGATTTGATGGCACCTTTCCAATTTCTTCATGGACCATTGGAAGTGTTTGATGGTTGTGGATTGGAGTGTTTGAAGTGTGAATATCTCACAAACAAAAACAATGGAACTTATGCTTAAAAAAAAAAGAGAGACAAAAATGTATCATATTCGTAAGACATTAATCACAATGAAGGGAACTTTGTACTTGTCCTTTACCTAGACCAACAGCAACTCCAAGAAACTCTATCCACAGGAAAATACCAGATGAATTAAGAAATATTGGTAAAGCATAAATCACTTTCGCGCCGGAACACTCCCTCAGCGGGAATGAGTGACAAATCATCCTGCAATATGACTGGATTTAATAGGTGAAACTGCGAAAACGGGAGTAAAACAAACGAAACGATTATCTTAAATTAGGCATTTGGACTCAACAGTGATCCTTACAACTTACCAAGGAACCAGTGGTCCATGGAAATACATTAAGTTAAAACTGTGAGTGCTTCATCTGCTAGACATCTCTATAAATGCAATATAGGTTGATCTAAATCAGGATGATCACTTATATCATTGTTATATCATCTTATTACATGGCTTGGTTGAATTCTAATGTAGAATGCGGTCTGTTATTTCTTGATAACAGACCGCTGCTAACTATAACACACCGTTGCAATGAAAAACAGAGCGTTGCTATGGACGCAGGATTCTAACCGTAGAGACGGAACGGACTATTTACTTTAGTGGAAGCAATACAATCGTTTTTAAATCAATAAACTCCTTTTTAAATCAATATTTTGTGTCAAATTATTGATTTATTTGGTAGGTAGCCATGTAATAAGCAGGATAATGTAGAGCGAGGCGGTTTATATAGCGAATACAACCCCTTCAGGCTGATTCAAGAGCCCTCCGCTTCACGTCAGGGTCCTGATCAGCCTGTCAGGGTTGTATTCGCTATAACAACCACCTCGCTCTACATTACCCCTTACATATCGCCCAGCCCTAAAACTTGTTAAAGCACTATACACTCACCTGCCACTTTATTAGGTTCACCTGTTCAAATGGTCGCTGACGCAAATATCTAATCAACCAATCACATGGCAGCAACTCAATGCACTTAGGCATGTAGACATGGGCTGCACCCGAAAACTTAAAAATGCTGCCTTCGGAGGATCCATTCCAAGGTAGGACGGCATCAAGGCATGTCCGAATCCAATGTTAGCTTCACTTCCTGTCTCCTGAGATAAATTCATCTGATCCATTTGTGAAGGCAGCATATATGTGTCCTTCGCTGCCCTTGATATCCCATAATACAATGCGTTCCATTCAGCTAGAAAAAGAAAGATGGCATCTGAAAGTGGCGGTTGTTGGTCAGTTTGTGTGTACATGTATGTTTTTGACAAACGCTTTCCACTTCTGGTGTAATTTCTACCAAGAAATTACTACTGTAGTTATTAAATATGTATTTAGTTCTCACCAAAGCTCTCTTTATTTTGCTGTAGATCATTAAACTGTTACGCTGCCTCAGAAGTCTATCCAAAATCCCATTTGTGAGGTACCTTCATGCGCAAACGCTGCCTGCAAAGTCATTGCCTATAAGGCAGAGAGGCAAAGTCAGCTGCCTAAGATTTCAGATGCAGCCATGGTCAAGACGATCAGATGAAGTTCAGCCTGAGCATCACTGAACAAACAACACGTCCAATCTTGAAGCAGACGGGCTAATAGCAGAAGACACCCCAGTGCCACTCGCGTCAGATTAGAACAAGAAACTGAGGCTACAATTCACACGGGCTAACCAACATTGGACAATTGAAGATTGGAAAAAAGTTGCCTGGTTTGATGAGTCTCAATTTCTGCTGTGACATTCAGATGTAAGGGTCAGAATTGGACATAAACAACATGAAATCCATCCTGCCTTGCCTTGTATCAACGGTTCAGGCTGCCGGGGTGTAATGGTGTGTGGGATATTTTCTCGGCACACTTTGGGCCCTTTAGCACTGACTGAGCATCGTTTAAACACCACAGTCTACCTGAGTATTGTTGCTGACCCTGCCCATCCCTTTATGACCGCAGTGAACCATCTTCTGATGGATACTTCCAGCAGGATAATGCGGCGTGTCACAAAGCTCAAATAATCTCAAACTGGTGTCTTTAATGGCCTCCACAGTCACCAGATCTCAATCTGATAGAGCATCTCTGGGATGTGGTGAACTGGGAGATTCGCATCATGGATGTGCAGTCGATAAATCTGCAGCAACTGTGTGATGCTATCATGACAATATGAACCAAAATCTGAGGAATGTTTCCAACTCCTTGGATTTATTAAAAAGAAATTATAATAAAGTGGCCAGTGAGTGTATAAGGCATTTCATATGACATTATGACTTTCTGACTTTCTGTAAAGCTTCTTGGAAATGACGTGTATTGTGAAACGCTAATATATTTGACCTGACGCTTGCTGGTACTTCAAGATGGGATAAAAAGTCAATGGATATTCTGGTTATTTTAATAAATGTTGAAACTTTTAAAGATATGGTTAACTGGCAGCTGTAGACAATACAGAGTTCTGCGCTGTACACAATCTATTTTATTAACTCATTTGTCCTCCTATCTATTTATCTATCTAAACTTGCTTTGTAAGGAAATATGTGTTTGTCTAACATTATTTACAGTTTCACAGAATATAGGATAGTAAATATTTAACTGTGTTATCAATACAATTAATAAAGTAGGGTATAATTTTATCTCAAAATTAAACATATCTGACACAAAACAGTAAATGCAAACCCACGTTTGCTGCTTTCTTCAGTCTGTAAAATGATAGCTCTGATTTCTTGTTGAAATTATTTGTAGAGTCAATCGCAAAACTCTTTCCCATTTTAGATGTTTTTTTTGGGGGGGGGGGGGGGACCCGCAGTCCAGTGGACCCGCAGTCCAGTGGACCCGCAGTCCAGTGGACCCGCAGACTACGGCAACAGTGTAAAAGTTTTTCAAACTGCGGACTTGACAGCAGGTGTAACCGCAGTGACTCCCGCTAATGTGATAACATGTGCACACCCTCTATTCCAGTATAAGTATTTCTTGTGCACTTCCACCTCAGTGTCACCACACATTTCATTGTGACTGAATCACATGTGTTGCAGTGCTTTCCGTTTGCTAAAACAGAATTAGGGCTTCTTGTGTTCCATCTATTCATTAGTCTATGTAGTTGCATTGGTCTTTGGCCATTGCATCAAGCATCCAAGCTTAAATTGCTTCTGTGGTTGGATTTATGTACCGGTCAGGGGGTATGATTAATTGCACTCATTTTTTATTGAATAATTATTATTTTTTTGCATAATTAATCTCACTACATTAATGTGCAGCAGTGACAACCCTAGTAAACATTCAAATATATCTAATTTTGTTCCTAGAAATGGAGTTTAATCTGATAGATACTAATACTGAAGAATGGTGTAAAATCTGGGAAGAGAAAGAGAAAAGATGAGTAAACATGAAAGAAAGTAGAGGAAGGTGGGAAGGGCGTATTCTTGTCCTCACTTGCTCTTTATTCTAAGTCCTGAGATGTCAGAATAATCGCAGATGGAAAACTGGACCTTATTTTACCTTTTAAAAAGAGTCTTATCTCGATCAGGAGATTTATGCACTAATTCCAGGAAATCTGTTTGTGATACTCTTACAGCAAGGCTGTCTTGGCTTGATTTCGTTGACATACAATAGAAAAGTAAAAGATTAAAATGAACTCATTATACTCAAATATCCATTGAATACCTTGTTCTAAGACTCTGAAATTATTATAGTGAAAGCCATGACAATGCTTTTTGGGTACTGAGTAATGGCGGGGAAGCTATATATTTTTTTATTCTCTATTCTCAGAAAAAAGCCCTTAAAGGGATACTCCACTTTTTTTGGAAATAGGATCATTTTACAACTCCCCCAGAGTTAAACAGTTGAGTCTTACCGTTTTCGAATCCATTCAGCTGATCTCCGGGTCTGGCGGTATCACTTTTAGCATAGCTTAGCATAGATAGATCATTGAATCAGACAGGACCATTAGCATCTCTCTCAAAAAAATGACCAAAGAGTTTCGATATTTTTCCTATTTAAAACTTGACTCTTCTGTAGTTACATCGTGTACTAAGACCGACGGAAAATGAAAAGTTGCGATTTTCGATGCTGATTATGGCTAAGAACTATACTCTCATTCCTGCGTAATAATCAAGAAACTTTGCTGCCGTACCATGGCTCCAGCAGGCGTAATGATATGACGCAGCGCCTGAAAATAGGTCTAATAGGTTAGACAAACTTAGTCCCGGTCACGTTGGAAGTTACCGAGCTGGGGACTATTTTCAGGCGCTGCGTCATATCATTACGCCTGCTGGACTCATGGTACGGCAGCAAAGTTTCTTGATTATTACGCAGGAATGAGAGTATAGTCTCTCTTTGGTCATTTTTTTTGAGAGAGATGCTAATGGTCCTGTCCGATTCAATGATCTATGCTAAGCTATGCTAAAAGTGGTACCGCCAGACCCGGAGATCGGCTGAATGGATTCGAAAACGGTAAGACTCAACTGTTTAACTCTGGGGGAGTTGTAAAATGAGCCTATTTCCAAAAAAAGTGGAGTATCCCTTTAAGGGTTAGTTCACCCCAAAATGAAAATTCTGTCATTATTACTCACCCTCATGTCGTTCCAAACCCGTAAGACTTTTTCATCTTTGGAACCCAAATGAAGATCTTTTTGATGAAATCTGAGAGTTTTCTTTCCCTCCATTGACAGCTATGCAACTACCACTTTGAGGCTTCAAAAAGTTCACAATGAGATCGTAAAACTAATCCATATGAATCGGGCAATTTATTCAAAATTTTCTGAAGAGACATGGTCACTTTATATAATGAACAGATTAAATTTAGGCTTTTATTCACATATAAACATTTATCAACTCACACATTAGATTTGGTAAATGGAAGCTCAAGCATGTTCGCTTGACGTGCGAGAACCAATGAGGTTCATTCTCTTGTTACGCAGCACGTTTGAGCTTCCAAAAACTAATGAGGTTCATTCTTGTGTTACACAGCATGTTTGAGCTTCTGCAATATCCAATGAGGTTCATTCTCATATTACGCAGGACGTTTGAGCTTCTGCAAGAACCAATGAGATTCATTATCATATTATGCAGGACGTTTGAGCTTCTGCAAGAACCAATAAGGTTAATTCTCGTGTTACGCAGCACGTTTGAGCTTCTGCAAGAACCAATGAGATTCATTATCATATTATGCAGGACGTTTGAGCTTCTGCAAGAACTAATGATGTTCATTCTCGTGTTACGCAGCACGTTTGAGCTTCCAAGAACCAATGAGGTTCATTCTCGTGTTACGCAGCTTTTGTACCTTTCTGAGTGTTTTTTCTATATTCTTAATTGATTATTTGTTCTTAATGCAGAATGTAAATAGTAGGTCATAAGCCTATACCTACACAAATATATTTCTTAACTCATCACAACTAGTATAAGTTGTAACTTAGCCACAGCTGGTGCAACCTTCCCTAGAGTATAATGTGTATATGTAGAATACAAAGTGTCCAATCTGTCTGATACTAAGTTCATTATAGAAGAACTTGTGAAGCATGCAGTGGACGAAGGCAGGCCATTTTTCTCAAGGTAAGCTAATTTATATAGCAGCAATTGAAAATCTAATTAAAAAGACAAAATTAAAAGGAGAGAAAGGAAGCGAGAGGAAGACAGGGGCGGTGTAATTTCAACTTAATGTGAACAAGTCTACATTGTCTTTATTCCAATGTGTTAATGAGTTTTGGACAGCAACGCGGGGCAGTTCCATCATGGATATTGTCTTTCTAGGCCGCTGATGAGAATGAGCTGTCACAGGCTTTTAACAGTAACAGTGTCACTGTGCAGGAGGATGTATATCTGGGCTTGGACTCAGTGCAGAGGTCACCGCGCACAGTAAGCCATGATAGTGGAGCTTTGCGTGGCGGATCTGTGTCATGTCGACAAATGACGGGGGATGGGATTGTCTCATCGGATTGTGTATGAATGCTTGTTAAACGAAAAGGATTGCAGTGGAGGAACAGAGCCTGTAATTAGTGCAGAAATGCTCACCATTGATCCTGCATTTCCTGTCCTATGAGATTTATGTTGTATGAGTGTTATTGGAAAAGCTTTTTAAAGGACAGTGGAAATATGTGAGTCAGCATGTCAGAATATCTATCTATCTATCTATCTATCTATCTATCTATCTATCTATCTATCTATCTATCTATCTATCTATCTATCTATCTATCTATCTATCTATCTATCTATCTATCTATCTATCTATCTATCTGTTCTCTCTGTCTATCTGTCTTTTGTTCAGATAGATCTATCTATCTATCCATCCGTCCTTCCGTCCGTCTGTCTGTTTGTTTGTTGTTCTATCTATCCATCTATCCATCTATCCATCTATCCATCTATCCATCTATCCATCTATCCATCTATCCGTCTGTCTGTCTGTCTGTCTGTTAGTTTGTTCCGTCTGTCTATTTGTCTTTTGTTTATTCTATTTGTTTATCTGTCATTCTGTCGTCCGTTCGTTTGTTAGTTTGTTGTCTGTCTATTTGTCTATTCTTTTTTTTTGTCTGTCTGTCTGTCTGTCTATCTATCTATCTGTCTGTTGTTCCTTTGTTTTTTCGGTCTGTCTATTTGTCTTTCGTTTATTCTATTTGTCATTCTATTTACCATTCTATCGTTCTGTCCACCGTCTGTTTGTCTGTCTGTCCATCGTGCATAAAAACTGCATTTTTCTACCTGAATTTTAGGCTTGTGTATTTTATTAGATTTTATAATACTTCGACTGATGTGTCATGTGATATAATAAAAATTGGAAAAAAAAAAATTTGGATATGCGTGATTGGATAAATGGAGATCTCTTGAGGAATTTGCAGTTGGACGGGAGCTTC
>CM038624.1:43877488-44109988 GCA_021554675.1 Leuciscus idus
AACATGAGTATGTTCGGCTCAAGATATCTGTTATAGATAAATCAATTTCATTTATAGTAAAACCAAAAAGGTATTTTCAGTGTAATATTCTTTAGTTTGCCCTTGCATTTATTGACGAATATGTCAAGGGGATCACGCATTTACTGACTAATTTAATTCTATCAAGTTGTATCAGTGTTAAGTCTCACATTTGGTTTATATCCTACATCAGACAGTAATTCAGAAAGACGCTGTCCGTGGTCCTGAAATCAAGAACATAAAGACTTGAGTTTAGTTCAGCTTCCTGTTTTGCTGTTTTCAACCCAAAGAGGACAGCAGAGCTTTATTAGGGCACTGTAGAAAATGGTTGCAACACATTTGTTCTGCATTATCCATGGTCTAATTAGGATTTAACAAATAACTTGATGATGCTTGTTGTTGTGCTTGCACTTGTGAGTTCGTGAGCAGATCTAACTAAAGATCACATCACAAGAAGCTCTGGGAGGTGTTGAAAAACAGCAGTGCTCCACCCATACAGCAGCGACTAAATCCGTAAAGCTCAAAGGATGGAAGCAGCTCACTGCACAACTCTCATCCGGCAAGCGCAATGCACTCTAGTGTCATTCTTTGCCACAATGCAAAAGGTATTGCATTAATTAAAGTAAAAAAAAAAAAAAAAAAAAAAAAAAATAGGTTGCAGTGCTGTGTTTCATGCGTGACCCATCTTGTGTGTTTCCTCACGGTGTGCTTTCTCACAGGAGTTGTGATGTTGTTTAGGATGCCAGGTGGTCACGTACTTCTCACTGTTTAGACCCATTGGGTTTCCGTGGCCCCTCCCGTCTCGCTGAGCTAACCTGATTGAACTGAAAACACATTAAATATTCCATCATAGAGAGACGGAGAGCGTTAAGGATGAGAAAGAGGGGTAGTCTAGTCGCGCAGATGGTTTTGCTGGGGTAGAGAGAGGGAAATGAATAAGATGTCTTCATTTCCGTACTGTGTTGTGGGAAGGTATTGGTATTTGGATGATAAATGACATATGTTTTTGTTTTTTTTGCTGTGAATCCTGTAATTAAAGTAAGAGCAAAATGGTATTGAGTGGTGACAGCCCACTCAGAAAGCTTTTTCTCTCATTCTCTTTGTTTGTCTGATTTTTGCCTCTTCTAAGCTGTAGTCATCTATACAGTATATGATTAATTTCATTAATGAGTGAACAATAGTATATAGAAAAACCTTTGTTATTATTGATTATACTTTATTATTTACTCACCCACGTCAAACTGTTATCTTTTCAGTAGAACCAAAAAAAAAAAAAAAGAATGTTTATGCTTTATGAATGTTTTCTGACTCATAATTAAGTGATTGAAATACTTCTGGCTTTAAAATGCATGACACAAATATATATTTATTGTATGTTTTTGTATTGTAATATGCATTGTAGCTAGATCTTATGTGCGCATCTATCTTTTTATTTTTATACACTTGCACAGTGCATTGGCAGAATATCTGATTTTATCTGAATATGATCTGATTAGTCAAAGAAATACTTGATCAATTCATCAATTATAAAAATATCCATTAGTTAATGCCCAAGTTCCTGATGACATGACTGTCAAGCTTCAAAATAAAGACGAAAAACACCATAAAGTCATAACCAAAAAAAAGAGAAAAACTTAAATGATCCACTGAAAATCTTCCCATCTGCTACAACTCACAAATTTAATTTGTACTTGCTTTCAAATTAAAATATGGCACATTCTGAGACAACCCAGCAGGTTTGATATCATTAACACCGATGCCATTGATTCTTGCCTGAAGGAGAATTAGAATGGCTTAGAATGACTTACGGGACATACGGGTGAGTATAATGACAGAATTTTAAGGAATTTTAATTTTAAAGTATGTGCATATATTTGTGTTGTAATCTTTCTGTAAAGTAAGTGGCAAATAATACAAATCAACACCAAAGACAAAAGCAGAAACCTGGTGAAGATGGTTCTCTATAGTGAGTTTAGAAGCACTTCAGTCAGTAGACATGGTTAACAGAGATGTGTGTGTGTTTTAAGCTTGTCAGAATAGCGTTTTTCTCCAAGATGTTCTTGTTTCAGAAAAGCAGTTTTCCTCGAGTCCATCAGAAAACGTATTTAAACTGCGGAAAACATTCCAGCCTGCAGCTCTCCAGCAGAAATGGGGGAAGCTAATTCATTGTGGTGAGCTTTCAGAAGAAGGCTTTGTGTAATAACTTTCCTTTAGACTGTCACTCTCAACCAGACCCTCTTCAGAACCATACATATTTACACAGACGGCAAACAAGTCATTTACACTCTACTCTCCTATTATCCAACCAAATGATGAGGATGATCAGAATACATGGCAGACTCTCAGAGAGCGCTCTGTTGGAAGGAGACTCATTCTGCTGAGAGGTCTCTCTGATACAGAGCTTCATCTGCTACTCGCAGGTGTGAAGAAAGAGGATCAGCTGTTATGAAGTCGCATGGGTTGACAGGATGAATCATGCTAGCTATGGTCTGGATAGTGCTGGGATTTCAAACATCACAATAGGGCTGGGCGATATATATTTTTTCAGTTGTGTGCAATGATGTGTACGTCTGCTTAATTTCGAAAGCATCACAGTCAACCAATCAAGTCAGCCTGGATTTTCACCTGCCATTTATACTGTGTATTTAGAATCAGTGTTATTTGTTAAATTAAATAGATTTGTAATTAATTTTTAATTGTTTTTAATTGTATTTATTCTTAATTAAATTTAAATAAAAATATATTTTTTGTATTTAACACAAGGCAATGAGTATATTCATAATTAAAAATACAGTATAGGTAAACACATAATTTAATACACACACACACACACACACACACACACACACACACACACACACACACACACACACACATATATATATATATATATGCATACATACTTTGCCTCCTCATTTTAAAACACCCCCACAAGTATATTCTCAAATTTTGAGAATAAATATAATGGGGAATACATTAATTATATGTATGTATATTTTCATAGAAAAACAACAACAGCTATGAGAATAAACAACAATATGTTACCAAACATAAAACTAATATGCATATATGCCTTTCACTTTGGTGACTTCCTGAAGGAAATAAAGTATCTTCTCTCAAAAGAAAGATCAAATAATGTTTTGCTCCAGTATCTCAGATTTTGAGAGAAATCACGTGTGAGTTTCTGAAGTGATCTCAAAAATATCTCAAAATGAGATCTGATTTTAATGAGATTTCAACATGAACTCAACTTGTGAGTGTGCGGCTTTGATTTGATTGCTCTACACTCATACTGTGTGTTAACAATTGGCTCTAATTGTGTCTATTTTATATTTCTTTTAGGATTTTAGGAGGGATGTCGCTGATACATAATGGAATTCTCAAAATATGTTTAACTTAAGTCTCATGAGCTATGAAAGAGCAACCTTAGAGCAAATTTCGTGTGGGTTTGTCCCTGACACATTATGTAATTGAATGGATTCCAGGATGATGGAAACACATTGAATAATATAATAAGAATCCTGAAAATATCAGCTTCCTGTATCTTGTAGGCTTCAAACTGTCAAAGCTGTATGTGGCTGATGCTGCGTTATGCAACATTTGTGGATTCAATCTTTCTCAAAAATTAATAATTCCATCGCATATAGTGGGAAAAGTATTACAGGCGTGGTGAGAGACTCAATAGACGCTCATCAAATCCCTCTAAATGAACTGAATCCACTGCAATAGGTTCATTTATCCAGGTAATCTCACATACTATTGCATCAGACAAGCTCTGTGTTCAACCGAATGACCGAACCGCATCAATCGAGTGACCTTTCCTAGATGCAGTTTAATGATGCTTTGCAGTCTTTCATCGACATAGGATGTCTTGTGAATGACAAAATGAAGATATTGTTAAATTTGAAGTTATTCTTAGCAAAATAAGCTTAAAAGTCATAGTTGAAGGTATGAAATCACGTTTCCAGCTGCTGTAACTTCTCATTTTATGCAGCTTTTGACTATTAAAATGCTTTGAGCTATAGCGTGGAATGAAACTGGATTAACTTTTGCGTGATTTCAAATTGAAATCGAGGAGGAATTAAATATTTTAGCATCGTCGTAATGGGTGTGGACCATTTTATGAAAATCCATTGTGCAATTTTTAATATCAGAGTTCCAAACATTATTATTATGGATAAAAAATGATATTTCCTGAATTATAGGGCAGTATGATCAAAATCACAGTATGTGTAATTTTATATAATTTTACATCATATGTGTATACTGTGAATATGTGCATGTTTGTCTGTGTGTATACACTCACCTAAAGGATTATTAGGAACACCTGTCAATTTCTCATTAATGCAATTATCTAATCAACCAATCACATGGCAGTTGCTTCAATGCATTTAGGGGTGTGGTCCTGGTCAAGACAATCTCCTGAACTCCAAACTGAATGTCAGAATGGGAAAGAAAGGTGATTTAAGCAATTTTGAGCGTGGCATGGTTGTTGGTGCCAGACGGGCCGGTCTGAGTATTTCACAATCTGCTCAATTACTGGGATTTTCACGCACAACCATTTCTAGGGTTTACAAAGAATGGTGTGAAAAGGGAAAAACATCCAGTATGCGGCAGTCCTGTGGGCGAAAATGCCTTGTTGATGCTAGAGGTCAGAGGAGAATGGGCCGACTGATTCAAGCTGATAGAAGAGCAACTTTGACTGAAATAACCACTCGTTACAACCGAGGTATGCAGCAAAGCATTTGTGAAGCCACAACACGCACAACCTTGAGGCGGATGGGCTACAACAGCAGAAGACCCCACCGGATACCACTCATCTCCACTACAAATAGGAAAAAGAGGCTACAATTTGCACAAGCTCACCAAAATTGGACAGTTGAAGACTGGAAAAATGTTGCCTGGTCTGATGAGTCTCGATTTCTGTTGAGACATTCAGATGTTAGAGTAAGAATTTGGCGTAAACAGAATGAGAACATGGATCCATCATGCCTTGTTACCACTGTGCAGGCTGGTGGTGGTGGTGTAATGGTGTGGGGGATGTTTTCTTGGCACACTTTAGGCCCCTTAGTGCCAATTGGGCATCGTTTAAATGCCACGGCCTACCTGAGCATTGTTTCTGACCATGTCCATCCCTTTATGACCACCATGTACCCATCCTCTGATGGCTACTTCCAGCAGGATAATGCACCATGTCACAAAGCTCGAATCATTTCAAATTGGTTTCTTGAACATGACAATGAGTTCACTGTACTAAAATGGCCCCCACAGTCACCAGATCTCAACCCAATAGAGCATCTTTGGGATGTGGTGGAACGGGAGCTTCGTGCCCTGGATGTGCATCCCACAAATCTCCATCAACTGCAAGATGCTATCCTATCAATATGGGCCAACATTTCTAAAGAATGCTTTCAGCACCTTGTTGAATCAATGCCACGTAGAATTAAGGCAGTTCTGAAGGCGAAAGGGGGTCAAACACAGTATTAGTATGGTGTTCCTAATAATCCTTTAGGTGAGTGTATATGTATATATATATATATATATATATATATATATATATTAGTGGTGGGCCGTTATCGGCGTTAACGTGCTGCGTTAACGCGAGACTCTTATCGCGCGATAAAAAAAATATCGCCGTTAATCTATTCTCCAAGTTGGGTTGGGAGATGGCTCTATACTACACAAGCTATGATGACGCAATCTACCCGCGGCCGCGAGGTAAACCCGGCTGCAACGCATATTCGTCGTCATCTTAAGTAAACACGGCTGAAAGTGAAAGCTGGTGAAAAAGATCGGTGCAACATCCATTATTTGGACTTGGTTTGGGTTTAAGCCGTCAGACGAGCAGCAGCAAACTATATACAGAGTGTGTGGGGTAACAGTTCGGTAAGTTAACACACGACTAATCCGTTCTACCACCTCAAATTCAAAATGAAACATGATATCACTGAATACCAGCGCGCGTGTATTATTCCCATTCCAATATATCTTAGTGGTGTAGCACATAATCTCGATTTTAAGAAACGTTGTTGTGTTTCTTTTTAACTGAAAAGACATCAATTAGACAATATTCTAATTTAAAATTTGGGGTTTCATAAGCTCCAAGCCATAATAAACATTAGACCTACTTAAGTCTCTGCAGCTAGTGTACTTAAATTTTATTTATCTGCAAAATTATGTTGTATACTTACAGTTTTGCACAATATATGTTCTCAAAACTACATACACCCTTTAAAAAAAAAAGACATTTAGCAGTTGTTTAGCATGGGTCTGTGTAATCTGTTCTGAAATGGTTTTATTATAATATACTGTATATCGTTATCGCAAGAGGCTGCAATGTATATCACAATATAGATTTTAGGCCATATCGCCCATCCCTAATTGATAGCCTATAGTAGTTGATAATAACAGGCCTACCTAATGTTGCCTACGGACGGTAACAGTACAGTAGTAACCTTTTACAGTCTATGAGTAGAACAGCTTTCTCAAGCAGTTTGTGATGCATTTTGGAAACAGGAGATGAGCCCCTGGTCTAATGCGCCACCTGGCTTGAGAAACCCGTTCTCAAAGACTTACTTTTATAGTCATTATTTGGGTAGCACACATATTCTGAATGCCTTCGGCAGAATTCAAATGAGCCATTTTAATCTAGATTAATACTAGATTAATTTCAAAATTAATCTAGATTAATCTAGATTAAAAAAATTAATCTATGCCCACCTCTAATATATATATATATATATATATATATATATATATATATATATATATGTACACACACTACTGTCAGAAGTTTAGAATGGTTATAGTTAATAATTATATTCATTTTAAAGAAGTCTCTTATGCTCACCAAGGCTGCATTTATTTTATCAGACATACAGTAATACTTCATTTTTATTACAATTTAAAATGACTGTTTGCTATTGTAATCTATTTTAAAATGTAATTTATTCCTGTGATGCAATCAGCATCATTACTCCAGTTTTCAGTGTCACATGATCCTTCAGAAATCATTCTAATATGACGATTTGCTGCTCAAGAAACATTTCTTATTATTATAAATGTTGAAAACAGTTCATATTTTTGTAGAAAAATCAGCATAATAAAACGATTTTTGAAGGATCATGTGGTAATTCAATGGAAGCTTGTTTCTGCCACAGAATAAAAAATAAAAAAGGTAATTGCAACTTTTTATCTCACAATTCAGACTTTTTTTCTCGCAATTGTCGAGCTTATATCTTGCAATTCTGACTTTTTTCTCAGTATTGCAAGTTTATATCTCGCAATTCTGACTTCATAACACGCAATTGTGAAAATTATAACAGATTTGTGAGATATAAACACGCAATTCTGGGGAAAAAAACGTACAGAAAAAGACTAGAACAAAAAAAATTGCCGAAATGCGAGATATAAACTTGCAATTGCAAAAAAAGTCAGAATTGTGAGAAAAAAGTCATTGCGAGACATAAACTCGCAATTGCGATTGTTGCAATTCTGACTTTATAACACACAATTGCGACTTTATATCACGCAATTCTGAGGAAAAAAAGAAAAAAATCCTCTGAATTGCGAGATGTAAACTCGCACTTGCTAGAAAAAAGTCTGAATGTTTAGATAAAAAGTCGCAATTACCTTTTTAATTTTTTTATTCAGTGGCGGAAACAAGCTTCCATATAATTCCAATAATGTAGACATAACTAATTTGTGATTTCTCACTTCTTGTTTAAGTGAAAAACTATTGTAAACATCATCATCCTCCTCATCCTGTGTCCTTGTTTTTGTGCATTACTGCATGTACCTCGCTGTCATTTGTAAATAAAGCATACGCCTGCATACTGATAACCTCATAAATACACCTACCACATTATAAATGGTAAAGCAAATTTGGCACATTTTCCCCATTACCTGCGCTGAACACATCGTACCGTCCAGCTCTGTTAATTAGTGCTCCTCCTGGGCAGGTACAGTACTGTTTGATCAACAACTTTTGTCTGCATTAAAGTCTGCATAAACGATCATATGTAAATGTATTTCAGATATTGCCTGTGAGGAGGATCTAATTGCGGTGAACACGGTGCCTTGGAACTTACAGCGTAATTGACAAGAGGTGGACATGCAGTAAAGCGTCCCTCTGAGGATTAACTACGACTCTATCTCTAGACAAACACCACTTTCTCCCTTTCAAAGCAAACACGTATAAAGCTTTAAGCTAACAAGTGAGCCTGTGCTTCTCTTTCAAGCTGCGGTGGCCATTCTCTTTTCTTAGGAAAAGAATTCATGGTGATTCATGTTCAACCTCTTTTATTTTCTCATTATACAAAACTCGAATATGAACGCTACAGAACGCCATTTTTAGCTGAACACGCCCATGGTAATGAAACATTTATTCTTTAATCTGGAGAGGAGGTCTCTGTAAGAAGCTGAATAGAGTTCATGATGGATGAGCTGGTAAATAGTTAATTAGACAGAGCACAGGACGACCTTAAATTAGGTGCATGACTGGAGCCTTTGTCTGGATGATAAGTCAGTGTTGTTCCTCCTTCTTTCTTCCATCTGTCTCATCTTTTTTTTTTTTTTTTTTTTGCATTTCTTTGTTTGTTCCTATCCAGCCACCTTTACACTCTGTTTCTTCTCTGCTCGCTGTCACCTTTTTCTCTTTATCACTCAGGCAACCGGGATTTTTTTCAGACCTTTAACACCACGGATCCATTAGTGACAATCTTTTAGCATATCTCTTAGAAATCAGCACTATTAGAGTGTGAGAGCCACAAGGCTTTGGATTCAGACTTTGACAGAAGGTCGTTATGATATAGATTTATTCCTCTGGTTTTGAGGATTTTCATTAAATCTAATAGAATTAGAGGGCCAAAGTGTGTGTACATTTAGATTTGCCTAGTCAAAACAAAACTGACTTTGGAAAATAACCCACTAGACAATGGGTAAAGGGGAAACAGAGTTTTACAAGTGTATAAATATGTTTTACATACGTTTTACAACATCTCAAGAACATATCTGGATCACAGTATCACAGTAAAAAAAATAAAAAAAATAATGTTTCATAAAGAAAATCAAGTCCGTTTTTAGGACAAATATATATATATATATATATATATATATATATATATATATATATATATATATATATGCATTTATGTAATACAAAAAAACTATAATATAATAATAATAAACTTTAATTACTTTATTGATAAAAAGCGCTATAATAAGCTAATTATTATAATATTAAAATGATCAGATAATTATATTACAGTACTGTGAATCTAATTGGAATAACCATTTGTTTATTTATTTAAAATCTTCATCTGTGTATTACAATAATCTGAATTTGTGGGGCAAATAATTTTCCATGTTTTATTCTCATTAAAAATATCTATCTATCTATCTATCTATCTATCTATCTATCTATCTATCTATCTATCTATCTATCTATCTATCTATCTATCTATCTATCTATCTATCTATCTATCTATCTATCTATCTATCTATCTATCTATCTATCTATTATCCAAAAAATCATATTGGACCAATGCAAAATATAATTACTTATTTGTCTTCTTTTTGTTTTGGTGACGTTTTTTATTCAATGAGATTCACCCATATATGAAGTTCTGCCATGAAACTCTAAACCAAATCTGCTTGCAATCACATCATTCTCTATAGGGCACAGCTGATTGGTTCCTGCTGTATCAGTAGCCAATGAGCTCGCTGCTCAACTTTCAAATACTTAGTCAGCATTTGCTGTAGCAGTCGCAGCACACTTTCAGAAACCCTCCACCTTCCCCAGCTCCACCTGTATAGATCTGCTACGGGTAATTCATGTACTCTATATTGTACAGTAGCAGCATGTTTTTCTTGCTCACAGTAGCATGTCATGTTTGTATTGGCAGTAGCAAGTCCTGTATTTGCTCAGCAGCAGCAGCTGTGACAAGTCACCTTTATTTCTAGAGCGCTTTTAACAATACAGATACGTATTGTTACGGTGATAACAGGAAAATAAAGTTTGTTTGGCTGTATAGCAGCTCTAGAAGAAAATAGTGTCATTTTCCAGTTTAAATAAGTTCAGTGTTGATTAATTTCTGTTGTAAAAAAGTTGTTAATTTAGTTAATTTATCTATACAGCTGCTCTGGACGAAACAGTAATGTCATCGTCCAGCTCAGTTCAATTCTCATACAATGATGCCAATGCAAGCAGATGGGTAATATTGTTGAATAGTTTAGCAGATCTATTCCGCCAAGACCAAACATATCAACACTGTCACATCCATTACCAGGACAAACACTCCAAGAGTTTTCATGACAGAAACATATTCATCTGGAGCTCAAGGATGCAGTGGAGATAAGGCACAGTCAACCACAGTATCATTTTACATTAGACTATTGTTGCGAAAGAGTTGGCTCTTGTCTGGATCGGAGACTAGCATGTGTTTCAAATGCTAAACAAACTCACTTGAGATATCACATAAAACCTTAGCGTATCACACTGATATTGATTCTTTCGGTGTTAACTGATACTGCTCAATAACACTGGGAATTTAATCAAATATGGACAAAGAAAGACTGTGTTTATCTTCTTTGCTTCTTTCTTCCGGCTTTAAATAAGTATATCTCTTTAGATGAAAAAAAAAAAAAAAAACATTCTCCAAAGCTTCTTTGGAGAAGAAGCCCCTTATAAAGAGATTTTTTTTAAATTTATTTTTTTAGAACAGCAACGATACTGATTCCTTTTACACTTCTTCTTTATAAAATTCAGAAGTGCAAGTATTGCTCATCTTTTTCCATTGAGGAAAGAAAAATCTATGATTAAGATAGAAAAAGAATCACAGACAGATCGACAGAGAGAGAGAGAGAGAGAGACGGATGGCTAGACAGAGAAACAAAGGCACAAAGTGAATGGCTGATATACCCATCGGAGGAAAAAACACTAATAAAATGAAACAACAAAAAAGTGTGAAACAGAATAGAAGACAAAAGATATTGTATTTCATCATAAGTATAGTTTGAAACAAGCAATGTATCTACATTAGGAGTCAGGCCTGCATGGGGAAATATATTCAGACCATCATTCGTCTGGTTGGAGAGGA
Organism: Leuciscus idus; assembly: GCA_021554675.1. Taxonomy (NCBI): domain Eukaryota; kingdom Metazoa; phylum Chordata; class Actinopteri; order Cypriniformes; family Leuciscidae; genus Leuciscus; species Leuciscus idus. Next base: position 43,888,606 of record CM038624.1, read on the forward strand.
CCGAAGCGTGGCAGATGAGAAGGCAACGTCTGACAGTGAGAAACAACACGGATGTTTCACTGGATCCGAGCAAATGACTTACACACGATTACGGAGATAACCACCTTGATAGAACTAAGGGCATCATTGTTATGGGTGATTTTTCAGACACTGTTCACTTAGGTTGCTTGTGGGAAGTGAATGAGATGAACTCAGTGCAAATATTCTGGTGCATGGCAATAGAGTTTTCTGGGCGATTTCAAATGCATCTGTACAGACATAAGATTGAATGAAAAATAATGACAAATCTAACTCTAAAAGTCAAAACAATTCCAAGTTTCTGAAGAAAACTAAAGAAACCTTTCTTTTCTAGGCCTATGCAAAACCCACAAACCCAATTCTAGATTGTTGTTGCTGCTCTGCTGTTGCTAGGGTGTTCTGGTGGTTGCTAAGTGGTTGTTAGGGTATTCTGCGTGGCTGTTATGGCTGCTATGCTGTTGCTGTTTTGGGTGGTTGCTAAGTGGTTGTTAGGGCTGCTATGCTGTTGCTAAGTGGTTGTTAGGGAGTTTTGTGTGGTTGATGGAGCTGCTGTGCTGTTTCTAGGATGTTCTGGGTGGTTGCTAGGTAGTTGTTAGGGTATTCTGGGTGGTTGTTAGGGCCGCTACGCTGTTGCTGTTTTGGGTGGTTGCTAGGTAGTTGTTAGGGTATTCTTGGTAGTTGTTAGGACTGTTATGCTGTTGCTGTTTTGGATGGTTGCTAAGTGGTTGTTAGGGAGTTTTGTGTGGTTGATAGAGCTGCTATGCTGATCCTAGGATGTTCTGGGTGGTTGCTAGGTAGTTGTTAGGGTATTCCGGGTGGTTGTTATGGCTGCTATGTTGTTGTTAAGGTGTTTTATGTGATTACTAAGTGGTTTTGGGGAGTTTTGTGTGGTTGATAGAGCTGCTATGCTGATCCTAGGATGTGCTGGGTTGTTGCTAGGTCGTTTTTAGGGTATTATGGGTGGTTGTTAGGGCTGCTATGCTGTTGCTAGCGTGTTTTATGTGGTTAAGCTTTGTGTGGTTGATAGAGCTGCTATGCTGTTTCTAGGATATTCTGGATGGTTGTTTTTAGGCTGTGTGTCCACCAAAGCGTTTTTTTTTCCTGAGGCTATAGTATTTTTTCAAAACTGGAAATGTTTTTATTTTTTCCCGGTTGTTTTCAATGGGAGCGCCATGTTTTCAAAATGCCAGCAGCATGACGAGGCGCTGAGCGTCTATTTCACGCTGAGTGCTCAGCGTTATTTTACCAGTCGCCGGGAGTTGGGTAACTCTGAATAAAATGCAGTACTTATCACTGTCACTTTTTACCCAGCCGTCCAATCACAGTGGAGGAGGGGCGGGACAAATCCATCACTGACCAACCGTCACATTCTACTTGTACAACGTGGACACACGGCCTCAGTGTTGCTATGATTTTCCGGATGGTTGCTAGGTAGTGGTTAGTGTATTCTTGGTGGTTGTTAGTGCTGCTGTGCTGTTGCTAGGATGTTTTGAGTGGTTGCTCAGGCTGATTGGTTACTTATTAGAGCCTATAGAACCAACCATCCATTGGAAATTCTGCACAAAACAGTCAACTAAAATTCTATCTTTCATTAAATAGAGAATGCACAGTGGAAAAGCTGTCTACTGTCACCAGCCTTGAACCAAGAAAAGCCTTGACAGTGCACAGACTCCACGAACACGGCCTGGGCGCAGAGACAGACAGGTACAGACACGTACAGACACACACGGACAGGCTGTGCTCTTTGCTGCACACAAAATGAGCTAGAAACACCTTTCTAAAGCTAGACTTTCTGACCTTATGCCCTTATCCCCACACGAATTAAAAACACATTGTTTCCCGGTTTGTAAAGAATCTAAGAAACTCATGTCTGCTGCTTGAATGTGAGGTTTGAGTGTGAAGTCTTGTTTACTGAGAACCAGTGGGACACAAATGTCAAGCTGAAAGTGACCTGCGTATTAGATAAAATACACTTTGATTCTGACCTGGTTTGCAAAATAAACTTGAAAGTTAACAGGCACACTTTACTTTCTGTACATAGATTGATGCTGGGTACACACCAAAAGATAATCGGGCTGATTTTGGGCCGATTTCCCCCCTTCCGACAATCCTAGCTATGTCCCGATTATCTTGATGGTTCAACAAATTATCTTATCAGATTGTCCCTTGGTGTGAGGTGTGTTAAGAGTGTCCGAACCTGCTCGGAAGAACGTCGAAGCCGCCCCGATCGTGAATCAGAAATCCTGATGTGTGGGAGGAACTCCGAGGACAAACGCGCGCACGTTCTGGAGATTATCACGTGAAACAAAACAATATCCAATCAGAAAGCGAGATGATGGAAGACACGGTCATTCTCACACACACACACACACTTGCAGGAAGCTGAGTGTTAAGGGTTCAGTGAGGTTCTATAGAGGGATTAAATAACTTTTTATAAAGAGACAATAAAGAATGAATATATTTCTCTATAAAAGGTTATATATAATGGTGGGTACAATGGGTTTTTTCACGTGAATTTTCTGTGAAAATCATTCCAAACACTATCATCGCAATTTCTTCCTGCATATAATCCGCCATGCTTATTCTGAAGTCTCGCGAGATTTTGCGAGATTTCCTGTGTTCACAGTCGAGACTCTGGTTGAAAATCTGTTCGTGTGTGGTGTGCTGTCTTTGTCACATCATGGCGCACCACACACTATAGGAGCAAAATGCTTAAATCTATGATTTTTTGTCCTCATGTTTGTGGACATGAAAAAATCTTTTGGTGTGCACCCAGCATAAGTGTGTCAGAAAACCCACGCTGTGTGAATGGAACTAAACTGGATGACTATTTGTCACGTCATGTTTGAGAGAGTGTCTAATGTGTGTTGTGTGTTTTCATGTGTGCTTTCGGTAAATTCGGTAAGCGATGGATGGATGGATGGATGGATATATGGATATATGAGCTGTGTGTCATCTGAAGGTTTAAAATCCAGTCACTGCTCCCGTCAGACTCAAATGCTCCGCTCTCCATCCAGATATAAAAGCTGCTGTCGGATAATGAAGATTTGACGGATGAACTCGCAGCTCGATTGGACTTATGTTGTGTCAAAAGTGATAAGACAAAGTTTCAGAGTTTAAAGTTTCAGTTTAATGGATGTCGCCATCTTTGATATTACTTTTGCCACTGTCGCTATAGGGTAACTGGTTAGAGAATATGAGCCTGGCTCCCATTGCACATTCATACAGACAGTATTTGAGACGATACTGTGAGTTGCTGTGTGAACGGGGCATTTCAAGACTCACACCTGTAAGTAAATGCGGTGTCAATCCCAAAAACTGATCATTGTGTAGCCCAGATTATTTGGGAAATATTCAATATTTACTATTGAATACTGAGATCATGTGCAACAGTAAATGGGCAAGACAGAAATACATTTAAGTAAAAAGACAGTAAACGACAGCTCATTTACAAAAGTAACATTAAGCCGAAGAAAAACATGACAAACATCTAATAAATGAAACACTGGCATGTTTTATTCCATTAATGAACTCTCTGAACACATCATCAGATGCTACTTCAAAAGTCTTTTTTAATGAAACACACACATGCAGATAAAAAAAAAAAAAGAAAAAAAAAAGAAAAGCCAGATAACTGCAGGGTTGAAAAACATCACGTAGACTTCCAGTAATTAGGAGATTATATCCACATAGCCGGAGAGGGGAGGTGAAATCACTCAGCTCTTCTCAAACCTCTAATGGGGTCAAAAACAGCTCGATAAATCCAGTGCTTGGCTTTCAAATCCACTGCAAGCGGGGTGAAAGGGAGCGATGTAGGGGCAGCAGAAGCAGTCGATAAGGGTACGGATGTTAAAGTCAACAAGAAATCAAAATTGACCACATTGACTTTCTTATTACATGTTCCTGATGTTATGTTGAATCTTTCATCATTTCAATGAATGTGATCACCATTAATTAAAAATATGCAGTTAATTCGTTTTTTTATTTTTTTATTATTGATTGACAGCATTAATATGCAGTGCTGGTCAGAATTATTTGCCCCCTTGGTAAATATGACAAAAGATGACTGTAAAAAGTAAATCTGCATTGTTAATCCTTTTTATATTTTATAAAAAAATTATAATAATAATAAAATAAAAAAATCTAACCTTTAATTGTGGGGGGAAAATCACATTATGAAACAAATGTTTTTCTCCAAAACACGTTGGGGAACAATTATTTGCCCCCTTTTATTAAACACTTTTTGCAACCTCCTTTTTCCAAGATAACAGCTCTGAGTCTTCTCCTAGAAAGCCGGATGAGTTTGGAGAACAGAGACTATTCCTCCATACAGAATCTCTCCAGATCCTTCAGATTCCCAGTTCCATGTTGGCGCTTCTTCTCTTCAGTTTCAGTTTCCTAATTTTCTATAGGGTTCAGGTCAGGGACTGGGATGGCAGATGCTTGGTTTTGTGCTCAGTGACCCATTTTTGTTTTGATTTTGATGTTTGTTTTTGGATCACTGTCCTGTTGGAAGATCCTAATATGGCCTGTTATAAGATTTCTAGCACAGGCTGTCAGGTTTTGATTTTTTATCTGTTGGTGTTTTTTTATCCCTGTATGAACCAAACCCATCTTAAGTGTTTGCTGCCAAAAAAGCTATATATATATATATATATTTAAATCTGACCATTGGCAAATAATTGTTCCCAATGTGTTTTGGAGAAAAACATTTATTTCATAATATGATTTTCCCCCCACTTTCAATTCTTTTACTTCAATAAAAGGTTTGATTTTTGCATTTTTTTAAAATAAAATATCAAAAGGATAAACAATGCAGATTTATTTTTTACAGCCATCTTTGATCATATTTACCAAGGGGGCAAATAATTCTGACCAGCACTGTATATATACACACACAACAAATATAGAAAATAATATGATATTGTATACTGTACTTAATAAATATATATATATATATATATATATATATATATATATACTGTATCTCTCTCTCTCTCTCTCTCTCTCTCTCTCTCTCTATATATATATATATATATATACTGTATATCTATATCTCTCTCTCTCTCTCTCTCTCTCTCTCTCTCTCTCTATATATATATATATATATATATATATATATATATAAAGTACTAAAAAATAAAATAAATGTGTGTGTGTGCGTGCGTGTGTGTGCGTGCGTGTGTGACCGTTTACCAGACAGTAATTGACAGGACTTGGTGTGGTTTGTGCAGACTATTATTGTATGTATACCATAACATGACAAATTAAATGTGACCATAGTTTCCCTGGTGGAATGTCCATGATAATGTTATCGCCACTCGCTTACGTCTCACGAGGGCAGTCAAGGACGTGGTGGCAGGACAGGTTATAGATCTGTCTCTTAAAACTTGCCATTGGTACAGTTTTATGGATTTTCCAACAGTGAATGACATTGTTTGTCCACACATCACAAAAGGAAGCTGGTCCAGTCATGTGAGCTTTAGAATATGTTTTTGTTCGTTTGTTTTTTAACTCAGTGTGTGTTTTTAAGCTCGAAGGTCATCCATTCTTCTAAATGTACTGACAAAAGAAAGGTACGCTGTTGGTGTTTCACTTTCCGTTTAATTGTCTGTCCAAGTCTCCAAGAAACACAATTATTTCAATAATCAACATCAGAGAACGAGAAACGGCCACTGTCAGCAGCTCATTTTCTGCATGTGAACAATCTTCCATTGTCATTCAAAGTAGAATTATTATAGAAAGAATCCATTTCATTCTTATCATGTCTAAACAGCTTTGTGGATGGCTTTTACATATTTACTTATTTTTTAAATAGCCAGCATCGTTCCTCAGGCAGCTGTGGTGAAAATCAAGCTTTTAATGTTGTTTAAATGTCTATGTGGTGTTTTTAATATGCTTTAAGACAAACCATGTACAAATTCATAAGTCAACACCATTGCTGAGTATTTTCTCCTTAAAACTGCAGTGAACCAAAAAGACAGTCTCAAAAATGCGTTTTGAAATCATCAGTGTTTCTTATACGTCACAAACTACCTTGCAACCAATCACATCAACCTGTGATCGTCAACGAGTGGATCTCTGAGCTGGCGTGAGTGAGTGGAGGCGGGGCTAATTTGCATATTCATAGAACCACGTATACTAAATGAGGCAAGGGTGTAGAGTTACATTCAAGCTATTTTAAGGCATGAAGAATTTTTTTCACAGGAAAAAAACATCTAAATATGTGATTTTGGTGATCAAGATGAATTTTAAGGGATACAGTTATTGAATAATAAAGTACCACCTTCCATTGTTGTTGTTGTATTGCTGTACCTGTTTATGATACCTGCTACATCTTGGAAGTCTAAACCTTTACCGTACAAGTCTCAGATTGTGTGAATGTACAGGAATGTTTAAGCAAGGTATAAGTAGTGTAGAGCATTTGATGTGACATTGAACTGTGGTGCTCAGGCAAGATATTTGACTTTTAAAAACCAGCTCAATTCTGGGATGTTTACTCTTTAGTCACTTCATGCATCTTGATCAATTACATTTCTATCTGATTAGATATTATTCTTGGCAACACTGGCCAGATTGCCATGCGATTTGAATGCGTCTTGAACGGCATTTACGCTTGATATGTTCAGAACTGGATAATTGTTTTTGAAGTCTACGCTCTTAGTTAAATAAAGTTCTAAATAGAACCCTATGGGTTCTTAACAACATTTTTAAGAACCCTTTATGCCAAAAAAGGTTCTATATACTGATAAATATCTTAAATGATTGCATAATACTTTCATGTTTAAAATGTTATTTCTTTTTTCTTTTTTTTTCTAAATGTTTATGAGATGCAATAAAAATGACTCGAAACAAAATTAATTAATTCAAATTAAATCCTTAAAATGATCCCATGATGGGAAACCCTAAAAGGTTCAACTGACAGAACCATTTAAGGTTCTATATAGAAGTTTTTCTTCTAAGAGTGAAATACCTATTTTCCAATTCCATCCCCCCATCATTATAACGGTTGCACATTTTTACCCTTTTCTAGGTAAATGTTACATAATCAATATTCATGATCCAGATTTTATAAATTGCATAATCTGTTCCTCACATTCTGTTGTACTAGTATTTACCCCATCGTGTGGAAAAGCTACTTGTGATGAACTTTGATTTATGGTGGATATCAGTATATGTTCAAAACAGATTTAGGTAGCAACATGGCCTTGCTAATTCAGCAGAAAAGGGCTGTTGGATTTACCGGTTTAAAAATATTTTTGTTTTGTAAATTACAGTTTTAAATTGTAAAATGTTCAGGTTGTTCTGTAAATATGTTTACATTTTTACTGTATTTTTTACATAATTAATCTGGCAACCACAGCTGCCAGTTTTATTTCGTAAAAAACAACAGATTTTGTTTTTACAGAAAGTAAGAAATGTTTTGCCATAAATTATGTTTCCACGATATCAAGGAAAGTTACAAAAGCACAATGTCTCGCTTCAGAGGTCAATATAGAATCACACACACACTGAATGCACGAGTACACATGAAAACACAAACACCACACGCCAGCGGCATGCATGTTGGCATGAACACACACACACACACACACACACACACACACACACACACACACACACACACACACACACACACACACACACACACTCTCTCCCCCCTCATTTCCTCTGAAGCACACAAGGCTGAGGGTGTAATCGTCAGTTAATTACTCTGCTCTTGACCTGTGAGCGAAAGGAGTCGCTTTGGTGCTGCTATCTGTATAAAACGCATTAGTTCAAGCTTTCTCTAATTGCTTTAATTAGTCATGAAGGAAGGCCTGATCTGCTGCTAATTGATAACGACTTAAATAGAAGGCAATGGTTTGATAATAATGAGATTTTCTGACGAATTTGGTGAAAATGTTGGTCCATCCATCCATCCATCCATCCATCTATCCATCTATCCATCTATCCATCTATCCATCTATCTATCTGTAACGGGGTTCAGACAGATGTTATGGGAAGAAGGAGGCGGGAACCGGCGAACATTCAAACATATTTAATAAATAAATACACAAATACAAAAATGAAAGTAAAAGCCAGCAGCCCCTCACGGACGACTGCTGGCAACACAAACAGAAACAAAACATGAACTAAAAATCAGGCCTGTCCTCTCTCGCTCTTCACTGTCGTCGCTCCTCCTTTATGCTTCCGCTCCTCCGTGAGAGATGCGAGACCGGTGCGTCGCGCACGTGCCGCTCATTATCAATCGCGCCACCGGCCTCGCGCCGTCCTCCCACGGCCCTCGACCTCGTCGTGCTCGCCACATACCCCCATCACCCCTCGCAGGCCGGGGGGCACCCACGCGACTGCGCCTACTCCCCCCCCCCCCCCCTCCCCGGGGGGGGGACCGATAACGGCGGCTGCTGTACCTGGGCTGGGGGTATGGATAGACGAGGTACGAGAGAAAGGAAACGGAAGCACGAGGAGCGACAGAGACGAGAGAGGGGAGAGAGGAAAAAAAAAAAAAAAAAAAATTCTTGATCCGGTTCCCGGACACACTGCCGCTCGGTCCTCAACCGGCTGAGAGTCACTCGCGGTGCCATGCGATGGTACTGGACATTCGTTGGGGAACGGCTCGACGCTCTTCCGCCTCCTGGCGGCCGGCGGTGACTCCTCCTGTCGAGGGCAGCCGGCAGCGAGTTTCCCGTTCCCTGCTCCGCCCCCATCATGGCCGACGGCAAGAGGCTCCGGCCCACGGCGAACGGGAGCGACTCCTCCACTCCCTCTTGGACGGCAGCCACCCCTCCTCGATCCAGCAGCACGGTGTCGAGCTCTCCGTCCCACCAGATCTTCCATCGCTCCAGCACCATCGCCTCGGGCAGCAATCGGCGGCCGTCGCTCCCTCGTGCTGCCCGACCTCCTCAGCACCGCGATCCCCCCCAGCAGCGAGGGCTCTCCGACAGCGTGTCACTCCTTCTTCCCGGGTTTCGGCACCAATGTAACGGGGTTCAGACAGATGTTATGGGAAGAAGGAGGCGGGAACCGGCGAACATTCAAACATATTTAATAAATAAATACACAAATACAAAAATGAAAGTAAAAGCCAGCAGCCCCTCACGGACGACTGCTGGCAACACAAACAGAAACAAAACATGAACTAAAAATCAGGCCTGTCCTCTCTCGCTCTTCACTGTCGTCGCTCCTCCTTTATGCTTCCGCTCCTCCGTGAGAGATGCGAGACCGGTGCGTCGCGCACGTGCCGCTCATTATCAATCGCGCCACCGGCCTCGCGCCGTCCTCCCACGGCCCTCGACCTCGTCGTGCTCGCCACACTATCTATCTATGTTATACAGTGTTAGAGAAAATGGTCACCATAAAGAAAAAAGGTGTTATTGATTTTTTTTTTTTTTACACAGCTCATATGAGGATGAACAGGCGGAAAAATAAACTGCAGAGAATAAGGGAGTCTGGAAAAAAGGAAATGTGTAATTGCTAAAAACATCTGAGCTTCACAGTCGTAGGTGTTCTTGTTTGCATATACAATATTTCTCATCTAATTTTCTACTCACATGTATCTCTCTTCCTCTTTCTCTGTAGCAAGGTCTCCAGGGAGAGGGAGGTGTGTGTGTGTGTGTGTGAGACTGCGGGTGTATGTTCACCTGGATGAGGTGAGCCAGGTGTTCATTGGCCTCATGTGTTTGTGTCTCTCAGTATTATAAAAATCCAGTGGGATGCCGCTATGCTGTGCTGCACATATTCAATCTGCTTACACATTTTTGCTGGGAGATATCAGACACAGCAAGCCAAAAAAGACAAAACCTGTCAATTTACCATCACAATGCTACAGTATAATTAAATATTAACTTTAATTGGCTAAATCATTTGAGACTGAACAATCAAAAGACATTATTTAAACTTTGCTACAGATGTCTTAACCAACAAAACGTCAACTTCAAGCAAGGATGTAAAAATACATTAAATTTATGAATAATTATAAAATCTGGCTCATGAATATTTATTATGTAATAAAAGGCGGGTAAAATGGGGGCTAGCAACAGTAGCATTCAGTTCAAGGGGCCTTTTAAAAAATATCTCTTAAAAGTCATAAAATTTAATTTGAGTTACACCAGTAAAAGTCATTTCGAATGGTTTTGCTATTTATCCTGATTTATATGAAGTCAATTTAACTGGTTCCTAAGACCATATGATACTAGAAATATTTATGTCCATCAAATTCTAAATTAAAAGTAAAAAGATATTAAATAAGACAGAGTACCTTTAATTTATTTCTGAGTACCTCTCAGTAAAAAAATAAAATAAAAACATATACGTTGCTAAAGGTATATTTAATATACAGTAAATATAACTTTTCCTTTTTTAAATTACCAGCACACATAAATATATCATCATGATACATGCCATGATATAAAGTCACTCGTAGTGTGATTGAGGTCATACCACCCAGCCTAAAATGCTTAACTGGCGCTAATTATAGACACTCTCAAGATAAGTCAAGTTGAATGTGTGATCCACAGGGATGGCTGAATTCATATCTTGTCTCTGAAAAAGTCTGTCAATTATTGATGCAGCCCTTGCTTTTGTCATGTTAAATGTAAAGAGCTTTACACCGTGCTCCGACACGTTGAGGTTTTCTTCTGGGGTTTCTCGTCTCACGCTGATCTCCTTGTGTGAGGCTGTTCATCAGGACGGAGCGATACTGAGGCACAGCGATAAACAAGCGGATCTGATCAGACAAGATTAGTAAACGCAGACTGAAGCTCTTTTCTAAACTGTTGAGAACTGCCTATCTAGACAGCATTTTTAGGCATACTTCTGACATGAAGGCTGTTTCGAATGGTAGATACTTGGTAACTTAGCAAAATTCTGAATTGAGGAATTGGCATCTTTTCATTAAATGAGTGTGAATTGGTTACACCCACAGAAAGTCTAATTAGAATTGGAATTGGAATGGCTAGATGAATTGCAATTCAAATAAATGTAACACAGGTAATGCATTCTGGGAAATGAAGTGTCATTCCACCCCGTTCCGCAGACGTTAATGTATATAATATGATGAGAAAAACAAAGAAATAAATACATTCTGTAGGTGTAATTTCAAACATCTATCTATCTATCTATCTATCTTGACCAAATTTACTTTTCTAGTTGAGCATCCTGTTTGATACTTCAATTCACATATTCACATTGAAATCAGAATCTGGAATTGAATTGAAATTGGCACGCAACAAATTCTTACATTTACACGACAACGATGCACTAAAAACATAAACATTTTTAATTTGCGTACAGATGACAACATTGTTGTCGAAAAGTCCCGTTTACACGATTTCACGAAAACGACTAATAACGCTGTATTATGCGTGCCAGGCCAGTAGTTGGCGACGTCATATGCGCCTATAGACTGAACATGTAATTCGCATGTGCATGTGTCACCCTTTTTACAAATTTGCGTTTTTGTTGTTTACACGGAGAAGATAGCGTTATTGCTTTCAAAAACTTGCACTTTGAAACCCTTTTTCAAAAGTTTGCATTTTTAGGCCCCCAAAGTACCCTGGTAATCCAGAGTTCTCGCGAGAGCACAAGTTGAATTTGCTCAGCGAGTTACTCTGGTGTCGAGTAATGATGCTCATTAAATATGCCCCTCGATCTGAGCTGCACCAATCACATCGGGTTATCTGATATAGGCGGGCCAGAGGCGAGCTAAACAGATGACGACAGCGCTGTGACGTCGAAGTCATTAGTAAACATTGCAAGATGGCTATGGATGAACACCAGTTGCTTGAAACGGCTTTGGCCGCTACAATGAACGAGTTAGACTTGGCTTTTTTATCTAAAAGAGGAACAGAAGACGGCGCTCGAATCGTTCCTTTGCAAGAAGGACGTTTTTGCTGTTTTGCCGACCGGATACGGCAAGAGTCTAATCTACCAGTTAGCTCTGCTGGTAGCTGGGGTTTATTGTTGTGATTGGTCGTAGTGTTATCCAATTGCGTGCATTGAGATTTTCAAATGCACGCTTGGTGCCGCCCCTCGACGGCCGATTTTCATTAGTCGACGCCAGAGCATTAATCTTTTAGATTTAGGTCTGGATTTCCAGGCTACCCCCAAAGTGCTGTTGTCGTGTAAATCAACGGGCAAAACGCATAAAAAGTTTTCCGTTTTTAGTTGAAAATTGAGTTGTAAACACCCCCTATGACATTATTGCATGTATACTTTATGTAGAGCAGGATTTCGGCAAGTTGATGAAAAAATTATAATTAATTATTAATTAAAAAATAATAACACTTTAAAATTATGTGTGTGTGTATATATATATATATATATATATATATATATATATATATATATATATAAATAAATAAAAATATTTTTTTTCACCTGTATGTCAAATACCGATATGACTTATCCGACATAAAAAAAATGAACATGTGAATGTGTTGTTAATTTGATGACATATTAAAAGGATAGTTCACCCAAAAATGAAAATATTGTCATCATTTACTCACGCTCAAGTTGTTCCAAACCTTTATGAGTTTCTTTCTTCTGCTGAACACAATAGAAGATATTTTGAAGAATGTTGGTAACCAAACTTTTGACAGTAGCCATTGATTTCCATAGCAGAAAAAAAAAATATATAATAATACAATGAAATACTTCTTTTGTGTTCAACAGAGGAAAGAAACTCATACAGGTTTGAAACAACATGAGGGTGAGTAAATGATGACAGAATTAGAATTTTTAGGTGAACGATCCCTTTAACTTAAGAATCATAAAGTGGATTGGCTGACAAAAAAAGTTTGGGAATCCCTGATGTATTTTAAACAAAAATGTTACATTATTATGCTTAGTAAACAATCGCATTGCTAGTTTAGTAACATGCCAACATCAATTTTGAGTGGAGTCTCCTGTGGGCATCGCGTGAGGAGTATATATGTGCCATGCTGAGTCGCTGTCGAGAGCGTTCCAAATCAGTCACTTATGAGGTTCCATTCCAGTTAGGATGCAGACAGTGACGCAGCTCGCACATTTTGGAATAAATCAAGAGTGTCAGAAGAAGAGAGAGAGAGAGAGAAGAAATTAGCGATTGTGTGTTTGAGATGGAGATAGACATTGATAAAAAGAAAGGGTGGAGGAGAACGGGATGTCAGGAATCTGATCAAAGACCGTAGCAGTGTGAATATTCATGCATGTCTTGTTAAAGTCCAGTATGTGTTGGCCTATTTACCAGAGAAGTGCAGAGATCTGCCTCCAGGGTTTATTTTCAAATATCTCATGGCCATTAAGAAGTAATGGGGCTTAAGACGGTAAACCATCACATCGCACACCGACCCGAGTGACACGCAAGGACAGGGAAGATCGACGAATCGAAGCAGGCAGGCAGAAAGAGAGGCGCCTTTGTAGAAAAAGTCGAGGTAATTCAGCACAAGGGTAAATAAATAAAGGAGGAGAATAGCCACATGATGGATGGATGGATGGATGGATACATGGATGGATGGATCATGTTCGCGTCTTGACGGAGCTGACGAAGCAGGATCGACTCATTCGGTATTCCGGAGGAGAAAAGCCAGGGATTCTACGGCCAACTCGACTCATCTTCAAAGAGATATTAACATAGCGCCGGGTCTCTTTTATCTCTCCTCTAATTTCAAGGATGCCAGCTGAAATTAAAACACTGCGATATTGAAACAAGACTAAAAATATACAAAGAGAGGGGAGGAAAACAGGGCGAGGAGGAAACAGGCAGCCCATGGTGCTCAGGAAGCAAGCGTGCTCGTAATGAGCTCTGCTTTATTACGACCCGAGCCACAGTCAAAGGAAGCAGCAGGTGGGATGTGGGATTCGGCATTACCGGGATCGGGTGGAGATTATGATCGTCAAGAGTTCAGATTGCAGGAGTGACTCAGTTCTTAACTCTGCCTACTATATGAAAGAATAAAGTAAAATGCCTTAAAGGGATAGTTCACCCGACAATGAAATTCCTGTCATCATTTACTCACCCTCATGTTGTTACAAAGATGTATGAGTTTTCTTTCTTCTGTTGAACACAAAATAAGATATAAAAAGAATAATAATAATAATTTTGGTAACCAGACAGTCTCTTTGATTACCTAAATTTTTTTTAGGTATCTTCTTTTGTGTTCAGCAGAAGAAATAAATGTATACAGGTTTGGTACAACTTGAGGGAAGTAATGACAAATTTTCATTTTGGGTAAACTATCCCTTTAAGAAGAAATTACTTGACAATACTCATCCTCAGATGGGACGCCTACATTTCATGTCATATATATATATATATATATATTTATATTTATATATGAGTGCATCAGCTAATTTCTGGAAAGTAAAAAAACACTAGGCCTATTCGTTTTTGTTCCATAGAGATATCAGTAATAAATATTTTATGCTTTTGAAAGAAGTCTCTTATGCTTACTAAGGCTGCATTTATTTGAAAAAATACAGTAAAAACAGAAATATTACGAAATAATATTACCATTTAAAATAACTGTTTTCTATTTTAATGTATTTTCAAATATAATTTATTCCTCTGATGATCAAAGATAATGTCATCCCTTAAAACTCATCTTTGATCACCAAAAGTACATATTTAAAAGTTTTTTCCTTGAAAAAAATGTCTTAATGCTTTAAAATAGCTTGAATGTAACTCACACCCTTTCCTCATTTAGTATACGCGGTTCTATGAATATGCAAATTAACCCCGCCTCCACTCACTCACACCATACAAGGTTTGTGACATCAGAAACACCAGCGATTTCAAACCGCGTTTTTGAGACTGCAATGGTGTTGACTTATGAATTTGCACATGGTTTGTCTTAAAGCATAATAAAAACACCACATAGACTCTCTCATTTTTTTTTTTATCACTGGGGGACTTTAATATTCCATTCACAATTCTTTATGGGCTGTTTACATGAATCATTTTGAATGGCATGATTTAATTTCCTCTGAAAGACGTTGAGTACATAGCCTTGAACATTTGTCATTTTTCATATATATGTTTTTTGCTTCAAATCAGTTAGAAAATGTTGTGATTCATCTCAGAACTGGTTGGTTTGGCTCAGGACTTAGAAGTAATTTTTTCAATATATTTTTTGAAAAATGGGGAAATACTTTGAGGAGGTATCAAGGACGCTGGAAAAGTGGGCCATCACTGTTGCGCTCTATTGCCCCCAAAAATTGGCAAGCACAAGCTGAAATTGTCCATTTTTTAGTACATCTGAAACCTGCCTTACTGGATTTGGCAAAGTTTGTAATATCAAAAATTTTGAAAGAAAGAGTTTTGCTTGAGGTTCTACTTGGAGCTTGTTAAATAGATGTGCTCGAGCAGAACTGTTTGTAGAAAGTGTGTATGACCAGAATTTCTCGGTAGAATATTTTGCATATGGATGCAGCAAACCTTTTTACTAGTGGATATATTTTACTTGATACTAAGTGATTCTAAGTAGACGACTGTATTGATTATAATAAGAGCAGTCTAGTTTTTCTGTGTTGCTAACTTTCAGTGTAGACCTGAGAATAATATTCTATTTTAGTGAAGTCTATGTGTATGCGCACACGGTTGTGTAACAGCCACAACATAACCCAAATACCAGCTGCACTCAGAGACGGCTTGCATTTTCAAACACGCATTCATATTTTATAGCAGCTTTTCTTTTAAGTTAGACTGTTGTATTAGACTTTTTTTGACCTTTGAATTGTTCTCTCTTTGACTTTGCATGCATGTACATAGTGCACTTGTAAACATCTATGGATTTCTATTGTATAACTTTGGCTCTGCATACTAGTCATCTTTTGGCATTTATATTTTAATGAAGATATTGGCCTTCATATGAAGATATCTATTCCAAATGTTACAAATTGCATGTATGTAAATCATGACAATTAAATAATTAAACACATGTCCTTGATTGACAATACAGCAAAGCAGTGCCTTAATTATTATTACTCAAAATACCGTAAAAAATACAGTGGTAGTACCATGGTAAGGTGATGTATCAGATAGCTATACAATTGTTCTTTGATATAGTGGCGTTCACACTGACAATTATAGTATTGAAGTCTATAAATACCATAGTATTATTATGGTAAATATCATAAAAAAAACATGGTATTATTTGAAGTATATTGAAAGACCATGGTTTTAAAGGAGAACTCCGGTCAATTTTAACATTGAGCTAATTTTTTTTTGTAAATTTGGAGTGCTGTCAGTACAGAGAACAACGACAAAAATCGGTTGTCGAAGTCCACAGTAGTCGATTGTCTATAACGTGATAACCTATGCGCGTGAACTCGACAATCGACTACTGTGGACTTTGACCGAAAACAGGAAGAAAATACAGGTATGTGCGCTGGCTGAATTAACTTCAGTTTTATTCATATCTTTCACATCTACTGCAGTCAGATTCACCGCGTTCACTCTGAAGGAATCACTCACAATGGCTGGGCACTTGTAATGACACAGCAAGGATGTTAAGAGGCTAAAAGGTTTAAAACGTGCCCCATTGAAGTCAACAGGGTGCACATTTTAAAAAGAGGATAACACGGTGTAGGCAACACCGATTTTTGTCGTTGTTCTCTGTACTGACAGCACTCCAAATTTACAAAAAAATGAGCTCAATGTTAAAATTGACCGGAGTTCTCCTTTAAGTAGTAAATGTCCAAAAAACATTGTTCCCCAGGGTACTTTAAACTTTAAACATAGTATTACTTTAGTAATTGTAACTTTTAGGTACTTCAAATAATACTGCGGTATTACTATAGTAAGTGTTTGAAATAACATTGTTTTTAAGGTAATTCAAATAATATCATGATTTTACCACGTTAACTGTCAAATGAGCCTCCTTACTCTTACAAATAATACTCTAGTATTCAAATTCTTCAACGTAGTTCAAATAAAATTGTGGTATTAATATAGTAAGTGTTCTAAATAATATTGTTTTTAAGGTACTTTCAATACTATGATTTTACCATGGTAACTGTCTAGCTATCCTTCTTATTTAAGATACTTCAAATTACACCATGGTGTTATTATGGTAAAACATGGTTATTCGAGGTATTTCAAATAATACTTTTGCTTTTACATGTTCAAAATAACATTGTTTTTAAGGTACTTCAAATATCATGCTTTTTTTTATTGTGGTAACTGTCAAGCTAGCCTTCTTATTCACAGGAACTTCAAATAAAACCATAGTATTATCGGTGATTGTGCAAATAAAAAAATAAAATAAAAAACCTTATTATAATTTGAGGTATTTCAAATAAAATTGTGGTTTTACTATAGTAAATGTTCAAAATTATTAATTATTCAAAATAGCCTTCTTATTCACCGGAACTTTATTATTTATTGTGGTAAATGTCCAAAAAACATGATTCATCAAATTATACTGTGGCAATACTACAGTAACTGTCCAAAATAACATTGTTTTAAGGTACTTTAAATGAAATCATGATTTTACTATGGTAACTGTCAAAATAACGTTCTTATTCCAAGACACTTCATATAATACCATTATATTATCACGGTAAATGCACAGAAAACCATAGAAATACTTTTTGGTAGCACTTTATTTTACAGTCCTGTTCCCCATGTACATACTATGTCTTATTATAGTTAATAACTGGGTAATAACTAGGTACTAACCCTGAACCTTCCCCTAATCCTAACCTTAACCCATGTCACCTTATATTAACCAGTAGTACACTGTAAGTACACAAAAGTGCGCACACTGTAAAATAAAGTGCAACCTACTTTTCTGTTGTGGTTGAGAGATACAAAGATTATGTAAACAGTCCTGAAACGAGAGAGAGAGAGAGAGAGAGAGAGAGAGAGAGAGAGAGAGAGAGAGAGAGAGAGAGAGAGAGAGAGAGAGAGAGAGAGAGAGAGAGAGGACGACGAGTAGGTGTGTGTGTGTGTGTGTGTGTGTGTGTGTGTGTGTGTGTGTGTGTGTGTGTGTGTGTGTGTGTTTATATTACGTGTGTGCTCAGGTCCAGAAGAGAAATTCTCAAAAGAGGATTCTCCAGAGCCCACTGAATATTGATGTTCCACTCCTTTATACAACACTTGGCTTTTATCTCTCCCTCTCTTTCTGTACACCACCTTTAAAAGTCGTATATCCACCTATTGATACAATGCAGTCTAAACCACCATTACAGCTCACATTCACAGTGCGCCACTGCGGCGAACATGTAGAGAAAGCCTCTCTCTGGCTAATTACTGGTCTATTATCCTGTAACACTGAAGGGGACCATTACATACACAGAACATGCAACTGAGAATGCAGCATTCATTTATCAGAGGCACACACACACACATTCACACATAGTCAAGTCTTTTATCAGGGCTCTTAGAGTTTATTTGTTGTTCCTCGATGCAAAAATCCCAGTTAAAGCTGTAAAACAGCTCCGTATTAATTTGAAATTCCTTGAAAGTGTCCTTGCATAATAAATGTTGTGAATGCATGAGCACAGAACCAATTGTTTATCCATCAAGCAGCAGAATTATTAAAGGGGGGAAAACATCCTCGTAGAAGGCGAAAGTATTCGAGCAGCAGTTTCACTTAAAGCGTGCAGAGTTGACGTTTTAGCTAGTACAGTAAAACACCCCAGTGCATTAGACGTCAGGAGTCAGAGATGCTGGAAGGTTCAGGATATTTTCCATTATCTCCTCACTGTTTGGGCTGATGCATTTCACTGACGCCATTATAATGGCTGAATCTCTTCCATTGTAAGAGAAAATCCACCGGATTTAATTGTGAGTGTTTTTGATTGAGTTGCGAGGACGTGATGTTGTGGACTGGTCTTTCTTCGGTGTGGTGGTTTAATGTGAAGGTAATGATCTGGTGGTGGATAGAGTTTGATGATTAAGAACAGATTGCTTGGCTGGAGATCACAGTGTGTATTTCAAGGTACATGAAGGATCTCAGTAACTGATGCTGCTAGCAATGCCAAAGCTGGGAAGGTTTGATTCTGAGGGAACACACACACACCGATAAAATGAAACACCTGCTAAATGCAAAAACATACTTCATTATGTATTCCGTCAGATATGTGACTATTTTAGCTAGAATAGGATATCTGAATATTGAATATAGTATAGCATATTCCATGTACTTGTAGAAGTATAGTTCATACACTTCATCCCCATACAGTTTCTCTATTCATTTGTTTAAAGAGAGAAAAAAAATGCAAGTTCTTGGACATGGCAATAGTGTAAACCTTTAGTTTTCTTTCATACCGAATGAATGTTTAATAAACATGTACTTTCCAACTTTTCTTATTAGAATCAAAAGTAATACAAAAAATTCTAAATTGAAATCGGAAGTAAATCTATAAGTTTGATTTTTTTTTCTTCACTTTGCTAATGCCTTTATCCAATGCAACACACAGTCAAAAGTTTGAAATTATTAAGATTTTAAAATGTTTTCTTTGTAAGAAATCTCGGTCACACTTTAGATTAGGGTCCAATTCTCACTATTAACTAACAAAAATACGACCTTTGCCTCAATAAACTCCTAATTACAGCTTATTAATAGTTAGTAAGGTAGTTGTTAAATTTAGGTATTATAGGGTTAAGGGATGTAGAATATTGTCTTGAAGAATAAGGCATTGATATATGCTTTTTATATACTAATAAACAGTCAATATACTAGTTATATGCATGCTAATAAGCAACTAGTTTATAGGGAGAATTAGATCCTAAACTAAAGTGTTACTGAAATCTCTTCTGCTCACCAAGGCTGCATTTATTTGATGACAAATACAGTAAAATAGTATACAGATTCCACAAAAATGTTAATCAGCAAAAACTGTTTTTAACATTGATAATAATATGAACCATCATTCATAACTGATCAAAAATAATAATTGAGTGGCAAATCAGCATATTGGAATGATTTCTGAAGGATCATGTGACACTGACGACTGGAGTAATGATGCTGAAAATTCAACTTTGCCACCACAGGAATAAAGTATATTTAATATGTTATATTAACCCATGTATTATATAGTATATTATGATAGTAACCCATGACTCTTGTTAACATCTTGCTTTATCAGTTGATCTACAAGAGCTTTCCCTCATGAGAAGCTGTAAAGTATTACAGGCCACTCTAACAGGCGAAATGTAGTTAAACTAGTCTTCCAGTACCAAAATTAATTCCCTTTAGGACAAAAAGAAATCTCAATTTGGCCAAGATCAATGTGACAGAGTCTGCCTATGGAGAACCACTGCTCTGTGGTTTCTTCAATTCTTCAATTAGAGAACCTTAATTGCTAACTGACTTTCCTTGTGTGGCTCTCTATTCGTTCCTCTAATGCTTCCGGGCACGTACTGCACTCATCCTGACTTTGCCGTGTCTTAGGATGGTCTTATCTCGCCCTCCCTTGCGAAAATCTTCTCTTTTTTTCAGTGAAAGTGTGAAGAGTTTGGAAGAAATGGATGTGCATTATTGATCCCTGATGGGAAATTCAGAGCAAAATAGCGGAAACATCAAATGTAAAACACACAGCTCAGTCTTCCTTGTGCAAGACATCACAGAGCGAGATAAAAGAGACACGTGCAGTGTTACTCCAGGCCCGGTTGACAGCTCAAAGTAATGTGAGGGCGGGCACAACTGGGAGAGAAGGAAGTGTTGTAACGTCTGATGGCAAGAGGCAGAAAAGTTCCCCAGTAGTGCTTTTTCTTTTTTATAACACTGTTGTCGAACAAGCCAGTGGCTAAAGGTCCTCCAGGACGGAGTGTTGCATTTTCCAGGATGGACTGAATTTCCCCAGCATCATCTTCTGTGCCAGTGCTTCCGGAGAGCCCAGGTGAGGTCTGATAACACAGCCGGCCTTCTTCATCACTTTGTACGGATTCTCAAACTGAACTAGTGTTGCTCCCTCTGCACTACATAAAGTACTCTGGCTCTCACAAACCGATATAACATCTCTAACAGGCTGCTGCACACATTAAATGACCCGAGTCTTCCCAGGCAGTGGAGTCTGCTCAGACATTTTCTCCATGATAGAAATCTGAAGAGCAGCAAGTGGATGTGGATATTTAATTGCTTTTAAGCAACAAAGAGAATGCAAATAATTCATAATAATTTTGCTTCAGGGTATAGCAAAACCTACTTGTAGAAAAAAAAAAATGGCCTTCACAATCAGACATTCAATATTACCATAATGCATTGACACCAATATGCTAAATAATTAACATGACATTATTTTATGTTGTCATCTATATTTTTGAGTTGTAAATTTGCATCCAATGTGACTAAAACAACAAAATACGTGAAGTGTTTTCTCCTTTATTCTGGATGTCGATAAATCTATTTATTTATTTCTTCCTATCTTGTTTTATTATTATCATTCAAAAAGTTTGTGGTCAGTATTTTATTAAATTTTTTCAAATTATTTTGAAATAAGTCTCATGCTCACCAAGGCTGCATTTATTTGATAAAAAAAAAAAAAAAAAAAAAAAAAAACCTGTACATTCAGTAATATTATGAAATAATATTATAGATTTTTTCTATGTGAATATATTGTAAAATGTAGTTTATTCCTGTGATGGCAAAGCAGATTTTTTTGCAGTCTTCAGTGTCACATGATTATGTTAATTATATTGTTTGTATCAGTGTATATAAATAAAATATTTGTACTCATACACACTGAAATATTATATTATATATTTGTATCATTGTATATATATATATATATATATATATACACACACACACAAAGACTATTCAGAATATTCCTTGAACTTTTTTTTGTTTGAAAGCATTTTGCTAGTTAAAAAAAGAAAAAAAAAGTAGTTTGCTTTTTCCAGTAAAATCATTGTGAATATGTGATGAACAATTTGAGATATTTACCAACCCTAAACACTTCTCTCTATATTTTGTTTCTATCCATCTCTCTCTGATCCACCTGGTGTTTTTGCGTGAAACATCGACCACAATGATGCAAATCCCTTGTCGCAAACACTCATGCACCTGCAGCGGAGCAAACAAATAGGTCTGTTTATCTTGCACTTATATAAATCATGCAATTCTTTTCTGGATTATCAGGTTCGCTCTTCTCTTTTCTGATGTGCATGTGTGCTCTGTAGCGGATTAGTTGCTCTCAGGCGTGAACCGTAGCTTGACCTAATAGCCTAATTGGCCTTCTGAAATCTGTGAAAGGGCAGGTAATCACATTAATTTCGTGAACTGGATTTAGTTCCCATTCAAACACGGCAAGACTTGTGTGAAAGTGGCTTGTGCCTTCATGTATGAGATGTAAGTGCTTCTTTCAGGATGGACTGTATTAGGGCTTTTTCAGATCAGTGCCAGTGTTCCGCAGAAGCGTGCCATCCATTTAGCATAAAAGGAAAAGAAAAGACTAGTGTGCCTTTCAATAGTCTCTGATTTTGCCATTCAAGTTAATCAAATAGGACTGATGGTGATTTGCATGATCTCTGCGGATTAAAGAAGCGCTGAATAAAACAATCATTTTCAACCGAAGTTTGCTAAAGCTTTATTGACCAGATGCACTTCATCTGAGTACTTTCTGAAATATTTTCCCCTCTTTTTTTCAGCTGAACCAATTTGTCACGGCAGAGATGCTGAGATAATAGGTTTAGGTATCACGAAGAGAATCTCAGCCTTTGTTTGCTATGCTTTATTGAATCATAATGAGTAGAAGAAGATGAGGGCTAGAGATGGAGAACGATGGCTGAGCGCCCATTAATAACCGCTGATCAAAAATCACTCACTTCCTGGTGGAGGAGAATCAAAAACAGCCAAGTTTGGCAAGCATTTCCCTTGATATCTAATTATAGACCTAACCCTAATAGTATCCGAGAGAGCATCTCAAACACGAAAAAAAGTTATGAATTTTCACTTTTTGCATCACGATCAGAGAGAATGAGAACTGGAATCTTCGATGGTAAATAAGTAGTTTGGAAAAGACCAGCTTGGAGAATTTAATTGTTTCAGAAAGTGCACAAATAAATCATGTTTGCAGGAACCAGGCACATTCGAGTGCTTCTGAGGGTCAAATAATCATAGATGGATGGATGGATGGATGGATGGATAGATGGATAGATGGATAGATGGATGACTGATAGATTTCGGCATTCTCTGAGGGCCTAGAAGGCCCTGATGGACTTTAAGTGGTTGACAATGTGATAATATGTGATATATGTTTTTAAGTCTTCATAAATGACTTTGGAGATGAACGGGTTACGTGTTATGAGTTTTTGCTGCCCTGTTTGTGGGGTTCTGAGTGTCTTTCTGTAGGGACGGTATCTGTTTCTCCACTAAGGGAAAAACAACAGTGGAACATATGAAGCTGTCAGGGAAAAAGCAACAGCATCCCCACCATTCAAAGCACAATTACAGACAGAATATTTCCAGGGACATTCATATTCATAAAACGGATTGAGCTGTTCAAGACTGATTCACAAAGAAATTATGAATTATTGACTGAGAGTATTTTCTAGGTGATATACGACTCCACTGAAGCGCAGAGGCTCAGTACCGCATTATTGAAAACAAGTGCTCATTCCCCAATATGTCTCTTCAGAAATGTATAATAGAACTCAATTTCTTTGCATTTGAGGCATATCCTTTTGAATCCTTTATTATATTAGGATACAAGGATCCACAAAGGAAATTAACAGCCAGCTGCATTCATCTCCTTATTACGAAGACTTTTGACAGCTTGAAGAGTCAGACACAGTGAAATTCCCTGGTCAAATTCAGTCCTGCAAGCTAAAAGTGGAGTCTGTGCTTCATATTAGCTTGTGAAACTTAGTTATGCAGAATTAATGCTAAATCTATATGTGCATTTGCAAAAGAAGACGACATTATGTCGCTAGTGGCCATGAGTCTTCTGAGAAATGCGATTATTGATCACATCGTATTTTTTTTTATACCAGAATATTGATTGTGTTAAGCATCTCTTGACACCACTTTGTAAGGTCAAGAAAAGCCTTTTTTTATGTAGACAAGTCTGGTTTACATGTTTGCCTATTGGCATGTGAGATTTAGGTTGTTACGGGTCTTTAAGCAAAGACAAAACAACTGACATGCAACACCGGACACTTTCTCTCCATTGCGCACACCTATTTCTGACTGACCCAACCACTGACCCACAAATTGCCCTGGACTTGAGGCCTCGCTACAATGAATAAACCATAAAGAAGGTATTTATTACCTCTAGATCAAAGCCAGTGGCAGGGTATAATGATGAATGGGCGATGGAAGTCAGTGAATGTGCTTGCCGTGGCCCTCCTTGGTAAAAACGACACCATTCATTAGTTAGATGGCTACAGCTCGGAGACTGGTCTTAAAGCATGCGAAACACTGAGTAGTGGGCTTTGAAGCTTTTGTTTTTTAACCGTAACTCAGGGCATGACTCAGTTAAGCCTCTGTGATTTCACGCTACGCACAAGGATCGCTGGATCACTCTTTTGATGAGTAACTGCAAGTCTCACATAGCCAAATTTTTGACTAACAACATCGCTGAACACTTAGACCACCTGACTGACATTTAAAGCAAATTTTTGACTCACATTTAAAGCAAATTATTTATATTTATTTATTTATTTATTTTACAAGACGTCTAGTTAGACGTTGATGCCAAAAAAAGGTACAAAAGCTGTCACTGGGGTAGTACCCTTTCAAATGGGACATCTTTGTACCTAAAGTGTGCATATTAGTATCTCAAAGGTACATATTGGTGCCAATAGTGTACATATTAGTACCTAAATGGTACATATTAGAACCTTTTGAAAGGATACCATTCCAGATTTTGTAGATTTTTTTTTTTTCTGAGAGTGCACAGTAATTGGTCATGATCTCATTCAAATAATTAAACTGCATTGTCGGTTTGCAATCGAATATATACATAAACCTTAAAGGGGTCATATAATGCCATTTTTGTACAAGCTAATATGATTCTTTAGGGTATAAATTAAAAGTTTGTAATATACTTTAATTAAAAATTCTCATTAGTATTGTAAGAAAACACTCATTTTACCTGGTAAAAAACAGCTCTGTTTTCAGCACGCCATTTAAGTGCATGTGTCTTTAAATGATAATGAGCTTTGCTCACCCCGCCCCTCTGTTCTGTGCGTACACCGTTTCTAACACAATAACACAATAACCATAACGCGGTGTTCATTATAAACGGGGATTATGAATTATATTGAGAACGTCGTACATAGAAAACATGCCGTAATGTACTCTGAGTGTAAACAGCCGCATTCATCGTGAAGCGTGCAGCAAGGATTTGCAAAGATTAATATATACATCAAAATGACTGCTGTGTTCCTTATTACACCAAAGAACAGAACGCCACAATCGCTTAGACGCCATTCTTCTCCAGCATATCAATGCACTATGATGACGGATAGCTTGCTCACGAGCGAGGGCGGGTCTGTGTTGAAACGCTGCTGTCAATCACAATCGTGGGAGGGGCGTCGATTTTGTGACGTCACAAAATCGAACGGCTTGATTTCAGAGAGGGTCAAACATATAAGGAGATAAAAAAATAAAAAAAACACTGGATGGATTTTTATCATTTTATGATGGTTGTGTACAGGCACTGCCAACACACATTTCAGTACAATCAACTTGTAAAAGTGGATGTACCATTATATGACCCCTTTAAAATAATTTGTGGAAATGTTGATCACAATCTTTGTCTGTTCAAGGATGCTGAACCAAAGTGACGGTAATGACTTTTACATTGGTAGAAAACAGTTCTATTTCAAATAAATAATTGCATTTCTGACTTTCTATTCATCAAAGAATCCTAAACAATGTATCTCTGTTTCCACAAAAATAATAAGCAGCACAACTATTTTCAATACTGATAATAATAAGAAATGTTTCTTGAGCAATAAATCATCATATTTTAATGATTTCTGAAGGATCATGTGACACTGAAGACTGGAGTAATGGTGCTGAAAATTCATCTTTGCGTCACAGGAATAAATTAAATGTTCAAATATTTTATTATAGAAAACAGATATTTTTAATTGTAATAATTTTACTGTATCAAATAAATGCTGTCTCTGTGAGCATAAGATACTACCAAAAACATTACAAATTCGTACTAATCCCAATTTTTTTAACGGTAGTGCATTTTTGCACAGACATAACTTATGTCTGCACATGGATATGTAGTTACTTGCTACTAAGGCTGTGTTCAGACTGGATTTTTTCTCAAATCTTTTCAGGCAGAGTCTCCGCACTTTTAATTGCAAGTGTTCAAATAGGATGTGTGTGTCCAGACATAACCAACCTATCTCCATGTGTTGCTTTTGTAATGACAAAGGTGTACCCACGTATGTGACGAGGCTTTCAAAACAGATGCAGGAAAAACGGAGGTGCATCATCTCACTCTCCAAATAAGTGCCCTGTCAAATCGCAGTGCAGAACTCCTCTGTGACAAAGAAATACGCCGGAATCTTTTGACATACCATTTGAACACTGTATGAATATCCTTGCATTTCTGTCAACATTTGACGCAAAAGACTTCCAGTTTGAAATCCAATTTGAGCAGCCAGAGCTATATCTGCAAAAATCTGATTTGAATCGCATTTCAAACGACCTCCAAATGTGGTCTGAATCAGATTTGGTTGTTGTTATGCTGTGCAGACTTTCAAATACCCATGGATAAAATCTAGATATGCAAAAAAAAAAAAAGAAAGATTTTTGCTGCCAGTCTAAAAGAAGCCTAAGTGCCTCAAACAAAACTCTTTTCAAACACTAACCTGGTAAACTTTGGCAAAATCCAGTGAATAGTTCTTCCTCAAACTCAATAACTTGTAAGAATTACTTCATTTTTAAGTGGACTGGTTCACCCACACTCCTAGAAATTGTGTACTACCAACCAGGGGTGCGTTTCCCGAACAACGACGTAACTCGCTGCTTAACTACCATAGTAAGATGCATCGTTGAAGAAATCAGGCTAGTCACGACTGTTTCCCGAAACCGTATTGTCGCAAAGTGGTCGTTCAACCACGTTGGTTTATGACGTCACGCACGTGGTGGAGTAATAACTTCTTTTAATGAATCTGTTTGGGATCGAATTAACGCTAGATGTTTTGCTATACATTACAGACATGGCATCTGAGGACTATTTCTCATTTTTCTCAGTTATTTTGCTTTATTTCCAAATTCAATCATAGGCTCGTTCTTACATCGTTCGCACATGCACACTCTTCAAAAACGCTGCTTTAAATCTCTTGACAAACTAAAAGACGTAAATGACATTTGTATGTATTCTAAATAAAAGACAGGTTTTACTGAATGTCAGCTTGCTTATTTTGCTCAAGATAAGGATTTATTAAGTCCACATGTCATGCAAACTAGAAACTATGCTTCTAACCAGAGAGCTGTCGCTCCAACTACACAACTTTGCGATGCTGTTTGCGAATGTTCATTAGAACGATGGTTTCGGGAAACACTGACTCGTTGAACTATGCTGATAACGACGGAACTTGTGAACATAGTTGGCTAACGATGCTTTTGGGAAACACACCCCAGTCAGATAGGAACTATCAAATTTATTTTTCAGTTCTTGCCATTTTTGTGTGCAAAAAACATCAGACGGTCAGTGAATGGACTGAGGGCACCCATAGTTAGACTGGCTGTCACAAGCATTGAGAATATCTATGAAAAGAAACTTTAATGTTTGCAACAGGCTGAAGAAGTCACTAATAAGCAGGAACGGACGAGTCAAAAATGGGTCCGTCATCCCCTGCAGGCCATTTCGCTTCCCTTGACACCATCTTGCCATTAGAAAAACAGAGGTAGTGCAGATAAAATCCATAAGCTTTAGCTCCCACTGCAGAATGTGTCAGAACTGTGATGGGTGTGAATTTCACACTGCATCTAATTGCATCAAGATATGAACAAAGCACATCTTGAGTATGTGAATGTTACGTCTGGAGAGGGATGTGCTGTTGGTTGTCTTCTGTCGACGAATATATATGCTATAGATAGATAGACAGACAGACAGTCAGATAGATAGATACAGTAGATAGATAGATAGATAGATAGATAGACAATGTTAATATATATATATATATATATATATATATATAATTGATGGAAATCTGCAGAGTTCTGTGGTCGTAGATTCCATGTGGGTCTGCTAATGAGATCTAGTCCATCTTGCTTCAGATCCATGGGAGTTTCTAACCACTTCCAGCTCCTGCTGCTCAACACAGTGGTACTGCTACAACTCAGTGAAAAATTACCCACACTGCACTTCAACGTGTATGTGTATGTCTGCAACAACAAGTTTCAATTTGATTTGTGCCATAATATATATATATTATATATATATATATATATATGCTAATGCTTTACAATGATAATCTTTACAAAGATTCTAAATGTGAAAAATAGTTAATGCAATGCCTATAACATGAACAATGAACAATACGTTTACAGCATTTCTATATATACTAATACATTTGTTACATAAGTGTGTAAGTTGTGTGAAACATGAATTAACAGTGAACAATTCTTTTTTAAAGATTAGCATTTTTAATAAATTCTGTAGAAAAAAAAATTCATTGTTAGGTCATAATGCCTAACGCTTTAACTTCTTTGTTGCAGTATTATGAGGCCCACTGTGGTTAAGGTGTGATAAATGTTAAAAGCAGGAAGAGATATTAAATCAAACATTGTACAAATCAGATATAAGCTGAACGGGTTTGAGTTTGTCATTCTTTGCATAACTCTCGTCCATGTGTCGTGAGACATATGAAAGTTTTCCTCAAGCAACGTTTTGCATTAAGTGGCTTAGATTCTGTAAATGGATAGAGTGACTGCATATTAAACCACTAACTCACCAACTCAAAGGTATTACATAATTCATAGGCACAAAATCATATGATCAGGCATGTTGAGCGGAGGGAAAGTTATCTGCAGGAGATTGCAGCGCGGGGGAGGGGGTCATTTATATTTGAACTGAAGTCCTCTGGGGAATACCGTGAACACTAGGGGGCAAACTTGAGCTTCATGCACACAATTAGAATGGCAGCAGAAAGAAATTGAAAAGCCACTTACAGAACATCTCTCACATCCCGTCTTGTCCTGCCCTCTGCCTCTCGCTTTGTTTAATTTGTGGCTCCACCTGCCATAGATTCACATTCATAACCTCTTTCTGCGTTCTGCTTCTTTAGGTCTTCCTCGTATTCTCAGTAGTAGTCTTTCTCAGCAGTTGGCTTTGTGTGTGTAACTGTAGCACTCCAGGAGAAGTCACTTGGATTTCCCAAGCATTATAGATGCATGACGGTTGAAGCCTGACTGAGAGGTCTAGGTTTGCGTTTGCACTGGCTGATTTCATTTGCATTCATCTTGGATGTGCAATGTCAGCTCAGGGCTCTGATCAAATTCTCAACAGACTTTGTCTACTGCACTCTCTGTTTAAAGGTTAAGTGTGTCATTTCTATGCCACTGGTGTCGGAATTGAAAAAAAATATTATTTTTTTTCATACAGGTTTCCCAAGCACTTTTGCTGTAGGTCAGACTAAAAGATTCTGTCCCAAACTAATTGGTCGAGTCAATAGCTATATTTGCACACAAAGGGCCCTATTTTAACGAACTAAGCGCATGGTTTAAAGCAAGTTCACTTAGTCCGAATCCCGAATTTAACCACAGGAAAAATGGTAGACCAGCGCATGGTTTAAAAGGGTTGTCCCTATTCTCTTAATGAGTAATGGTTGTGTTTTGGGTGTAACGTGCAATAAACCAATCAGAGTCTCATCTCCCATTCCCTTTAAAAGTTCCCTTTGTGTGTAATAAGCAGAGTGTACGTGCATTGTGGACCCGCCTTAAGGCGCACATTACTAATGCAGCCTTTATATAACAATTGACTTTAGACCAGGTTTTGTTGGTCAATGGCACAGTCTATTTCAGTTGTCTCCAAATAGCAACGCTCCAACAATGCACCTGAACACACCTGGTTTTCAGACCAGCAGCCCATGGGTGCACAAATGGGCACAGATACATTTGCTATTTGAACAATGTGGCGCAGGACGTGAGATAACTGCGTCGGCCTGAAACTAGCAAAAAACACTTGCGTCTTTTCTGGCGCCACATTGCGCCGGGTCTTAGCCTGGGAAAACCCAGACAACTTCCGGCAAATTTAGATTTGCTCTGCAAGTAGTCTGGCAAAGAGCTCATTCAAGCCCATTTCTAATCCCTCGAAATCGCGGCACCAATCAGAAACGTTGGGGCGGGCTTTACACGATGACGATCGCTCTGATTGGTTTTAGGTCTATCCAATTGCGCCCAGAGGCATTTGAGCGACGTCCGTTGGTGAAGCGCAGCAACTTTTAAATGCATATTAAAATTGCAAACACATGAAAGACCCACTGGCAGATGAACGTGCTACTACATTTCTCTCCGAAACGGTAGGAAATGAAAATAGATTTAATAGAGGATTTTAACTGTGACAAGATGATTGACAGGGCAGTTTACGTGACAGGATGCATGCGACAGATCCATCCGATAAAGATGACGAAGTAGAATGTCCCAAAGCTTGCCTACTTTTTTGCTACACATTCAAAAGAAAATACCTTTTCTTCACAAAAAGAGTACATACTTTTATGGCGTAGTGTAACTTAGGCGAATTGGGACGCAGCATATGGCTTTACACGATGACGATCGCTCTGATTGATTTTAGGTCTATCCAATTGCGCCCAGAGGCATTTGAGCGACGTCCGTTGGTGACGCCTCTTTGGAAATGAGTTATTAATGAAGCTTTGCCAGACCATAACTCAGTTACTACTGAGAATGGTCTGGTTTTAACCAGGCTAGCCGGGTGTATGAGGGCCCAAAATTGCGAATTTAACTTGTGTGCAAAATTGGAATATTGTATAGAACATTAGCAAATAAAGCAGCGTACTTCTGGCGTTTGGATGCTGGTGTTTGGGAACGCAATCTTGTGAGACGCTTCTGGGAGGGAAGGCAGAATTTGGCTCAGGCATTTCAGAATGATCAAACCAACACTTGACATGTTGTGCGATGAAAATGGTCCGCTGGTTAGTCCAGTTATCCAATCACATCCACTGTTGAGGCAAAGTCAGTGTTTTGTTGCGAATCAAGGGATTTATTCAGTAAACGTGTTTCCATCGTAGCTATGCGCATGTCTTCTTATCAGATAAAACAAATGATCCGCCTCAATTTAGCGCATTTTTAGAATGTATGCACATCGCATAAAATCACAGTAGGTTGATGGAAACATAGCTATTGATAATAAGAAATGTTTCTGTTTTTTTATCAAATAATTGCAGCCTTTACTCAAATATATCCTGTTTCACCCCACAGAGCCAGTTGTTTAGTTTTGTAAATTGCTTACAGGATAATTAAACGTGCTGTGACTGTGATATTTTGGCTAAGGTGGTTAGTCTGGCCTGGCTGGTATGATTGCACATTTAATTGCAGAGAAATGCAAACTTTAAAGCAAATACACCTAATTAAATCACCCCGAGTGTTCCACTGCATTGAACGCAGCTTCATTAAACAGAGTCACAGGAGTCGCCCATATTAGAGGCACAGGGGAAGCTTGACTACGTTTTAATGGCTCAAAAGATCCGGGGAACTGCTCCCAATGCAAAATAACAAAACGATTGCCTAACCTTTCCACTAATCTCTGAATTAATTTACCTATGAATAACAGTATGGAATATTTAAACTAAACTTTGGTTGTCCTTGTCTTTATCCGTGGCTTGGCTTCCTTCACTCCAGCTGGTCTAAATGTCAGGAAGAAACTAAATATGTTTAGAGTGGTAATGTCGTTTTCACACTGCATACACTTTAAAAGAATGGCTTAAGTCAGTGTTATACTGTATTGTTTGAGTAAAATGTACATTGCAAAGTAAACTACATCTAAAATTACTCAAACTTTAACTGGCTGAGTTAAAGGTACTTATTTTACTTTGTTAATTTTACTTAACTTAAGTAGATTTTACTTAATTCCACATGTGAAATTTACTTAAAAATATGCAAGCAAGAACTCAAGTAAAGTAGTTTTTTTCAGTGTAGTGAACTATCCCTTTAAGAGTGCTATACACTGATATTCAATATCAACAGTTTAAGAGAAATCAATAGTATATAGGGGGAAAATGAACCCAAACAAACACTACCGTGTGTGCTCTTGCGTGGTGCGATTAAAGACACGGTCGAAAAGTTTTGCCAACCTTATGTTCAACCACAGGCTTGTTCTATTCACACACACACACAAAGGTTATCAAATCTTAAGGTTCAGCAAAAGACCAGAGATCTTTAACGAAGGTCATTTTTCACTCTGCCTGCTAGTAAATCTACTGTAGCTTAATATTCTTTGTAACATGGTAGCTGGTGGTACATTATAGGTCCTTATTTTCAAGGTTATCTCAGGGTAATTCCAGGGTTATTATAGTTAACTAAAACAAAAGCCATTAAAAAAATCATTACTAAAAATAAAATAAAAATAAACGTATTTTGTTTCAGCTAGTTGCCAAGGTAAATTTCTCATTTTCATTTAGTTAAATTTGATGTGCTAAAATAGCCTAACTGATAAAAATGACAATAACAGCACTAAACCTTGAACTAAAGTGAAAATGAAAAAAAGAGACTAATTCAAAACATTAATAAAAACTATAACAATATCTCATTGATAATAAAATAACACTGCTTCATATCAGAATATTGTTCTGTGGATTCTTTAAAAGCACCAGTACAAGCAAAGTGTTCTTTGTCATCAGGCTATAATACTGTACATATCTGTTATACAAGTCAGCACTGTGCAGCAAATTGACTTTCCACTATCAAATTCTGGGTCGAACAAGCGTCCATATTAGTTAGCATAAATCAAACCTAGCCTGCACTTTCCACTGATGCTCATTGCTATTAGAAGCTACACTACACCTAACAGCACTCAGTGGAGCAGCGCATGCTAATGCGAGCTGCAAAAAGCGGACCGTGTCTGCCTTTTTAGTGCTGATTTGCATGTCTGTTTAATTCCATGATGCGGCAGGCTTATTAGAATTAGCTAGTGAAAAGAAGTTTCACTGCACCTTAGAGCACACACCTTCCCCAAGAGATGAAACTACTTGGAGATGCTGGATAAAACATGGCAGATTGTTGTTCTCATGGGCTGAGCTACTCATTAGTGAGACATTAGTGCAGAAACCCTCAGTCATGTGGGTCATTACGAAAACAGGTACTGCAGAAACACATGGAAGGATGACAAGGCAAGAAAAGGAACAAACTATTCCCGACAGAGTGAAAGTATGTCCTGTCCACATGCCCTCAGTCTTAGTAATAATATGTGGGTAAACATCCATATCTATCTATCTATCTATCTATCTATCTATCTATCTATCTATCTATCTATCTATCTATCTATCTATCTATCTATCTATCTATCTATCTATCTATCTATCTATCTATCTATCTATCTATCTATCTATCTATCTATCTATCCATCTATCCATCTATCTATCTATCTATCTCTGTCTGAAAATGTGTCATAAAATGTCACAATGGGGGAAAAAATCTTAATGTTAAGTGTCTTAATCTTTCTTAAAACAATTTCTTATTTTATTCAGATTTTTGGCTGTAAAATGTGTCCCCGAGCATGTATTTGATAGACTCCCCCTCTCTTATTAAATCCGTTTTGGCTTAGTAGTAACAATAACTGATTTAATTTATTTTGTTTTGGCAGAAAGCGACTGTGGTACATCTTTATAGAGCAGTTTTACCCTCTATAATATTGTTTAGCTAGCAAATACTTTGCTCTGCAAATGATTCAAAATGTAGAAGTGAAAATGCAATGGGGATGCTAGCAGGATAGTTTTCTCGCTTTTGTTGAGTAAATACTCAATTAGCAATGAATATTAATAAGACATTGAAATGCTCAGCTTTGTTTTCACTGCTCTCAGATGAACTGAAATTGCTGTCTGACAACGAGCTGTTTTTGGATATAAAAACACATTTAACTTGTGAGTACAGCTGAGGGCAGAATGATTGTACATGCTGAGCCGCAGGGAGCTGAAGTTCATGCAAGTGTAGCCAAACAGTGTGAGGTGAGCTGAAATCATGACTGGACAGCCAGACTGTTGATCCACCTTGGCATTGCTCACCTTTTTTTCTTTTTATTTATTGGACAGATAAAGTGGGATCAGAATCAAAATCTGGTTACCTTATTTTGATAGACATTCTACTAAGTAACTTTGCAACTACCAGCCATTAGGGTATTAGTAGACTGTAAGGATAGGGTTCAGGTAAGTAGAATAAGTTGACAGATAAATTTGATCTGTACCTATATACATTTTTCAAATGTAGTCTTTTAAAAAAGGCATCTGACATAATAAATTAAGTGCAATGTAGTGTTGTCAAAAATATAGATTTTTCTATACATGTCGATACTGACATATCTGAAACACTTCCCATACTCATTTTCTGCAGAATAGATACACGATACTAGCTCTCTCTCTCTCTCTCTCTCTCTCTCTCTCTCTCTCGCTCTCTCTCTCTCTCTCTCTCTCTCTCATCTCTCCGACAGCGAGTGACACACAAACCCGCCTCCCTTCACTCACTCGTTTAATTTGCTCCGGATGAATATTGTTGGTGTTATGGGCTTGAATTTCGGCGTGGGATTACACATAATTTTACTCATTCCCGCAGATTCTGTGCTCGCACCCAAAGTGCAACACATAAAGCCGCCTCTCGGTACCAAATTGAGTTCTTTTTCGCTGCTTATTGCGCTTAAACAGTCAAATACACACAAAATAATGTCAAAATGCCGGTCTTGGCGAGTATTCACGTAAACACAGTCAGTTATGTTTTAAGTGAATGTAAAGAGTTGAGAAAGAAAACGCATGTGTAACTGTATAATGGATCTGTGCGTCATGTGACAGCAGGCTAATATACCTGCTGCCAAATTAATATAAAAAATATCTATATATCAGTTTTTCCTCATTGTATTGATGTCAAAATTGTGGCCAGTGAAAATGCAGATTGGCTAGTAACTTTGGAAAACCACTAGCCACAGTGGCTGAAGAGCAAAATAGTTAGTCAAGCCCTGTTACTAACAGTGTTGAAAACAATTGTGCTGCTTAAAGGTATAGTGGAGGATTTTCTTTTTCCGGGTGGATCATCAAGACTATTGGTCCTCCTAATTGTCAATCATTCTGGTGATATGTTTACGTAAGGCCATCGTACGTGCTCGTCCCTAGGTAAAACCCCACAAAAAAAACAGCATTTATTTGATATAAATATCTTTTGTAACATTATGAATGTCTATACTGTCACTTTTGATCAATTGATTGCACCCTTGCTGAATCTTCCTTCAGATAATAAATAAGTCTGCAGCACATGCGCTAACCTTTGTACCACATTTCCGGATTACTTCTTTTCTCGGAAATGCCACAGACAGAGTGCAGATAGTCAAGCAAGCCGGTATCATCCCCAAGTGTTTATATCCCTAACCGATCTGTCTCGCCAGCGTATCGCGCCGCTTATCTGATGGCCACCCCTGTAACGCAGTCCCTCTCGATCGTCCTCATCCCTCACCGCATGGACCTATCAGAGAGCACATCTGCCTCCACCTCTGTTTCACTGTCACAGCTGAGACAAACACACAGCTTATCAGCTTTCCGCGCTGCAGATATGACCTTTAAGAGAAAAGGGTGAGTGATCCATTGAGAGGACTGATAGAGGACGACCACTTCATCAGCGAAAAAGAGAGACAAAGAGAGAGGAGGAGGAGGAAATATGCTTGTGAAAAGGGCACTAGATTCAGATACAAGTTGAGATTGTTCAGCTGAAGATTCAAGAGACAGATGTGAAGGAGAGTGGAGAGAGATCAGCAGCACTTTGAGGAGGAGATGGGCCACTCGTAGAGGAATTAATGGGAGGAATTGCAAAGCAATTGGCATGATGAGATGTATCGGCAGTAGAAATAATGTGTCCGTGTAATTTGGCAAGGAATCTGTTTTCTTGATGTTAAAAGTAAAAGGAATAGTCCTGGTCCAATACAAGTAAACTTTAATCCACAGCACACTCAGCTCAATTATCACAAGACATTATTTCTACTTGTCTCCTGTTTTATTTCTATAAAATATAAAGCAAAACTTCTGGGTTACAGTGAGGCACTTACAATGGAAGTGAATGGGGCCACTTCGTAAATGTTAAAACTTGCTTTTTTGTGCAAGTTATAGCCAATTTAGCACTTTTTTTATTTTTATTTTATTTTTATGACAGCGTAACATCATAAATGTTAAAATTGTGTAAGAATGACAAGAACTACTTTAAAGCTCAAATAATACAAAATATTTAACAGAAGAATTGAAGTGCTTATTATAAAATCATAAGCTTTAAATTGTATTACTTACATTTTATTAATTTAGTAATGCGCTTTTATCCAAAGCAACAATTTCTGTAATTTTTCAAAAATCCTCCCTATTCACTTCCATTGTAAGTTTCTCACTGCAGTCTTGATTTTTGCATTTTTATAAACATGAGGAGCGAGCCCAATTTCAATTTGTGTGTGTGTGTGTGTGTGTGTTAATCAACATTATGCCACAATTGCTGTCGATTAAGCTTAACTTGAATTGAAATATCCCTTTAACATTCTACAAGGGAAAATGCTTGTAGTCAAGTTGCAGCAGTGCATAATGTATAACATCATGATTAAGATAAACGATTATCAGTGCATGAATCAAAGTCACTCCAGAATGACAATGATTTTTTAATTATGTATCTACACTGGGCAGAGACAAATCATATAGAACAGTAACGTTGATTACAGTAACATTAACATCTTGTCTGCACTCCGACTCACAGCAGACGAATCATGTGAGACAAGTGGCTCTTATTTGCATAAAGTTACACTTGGAACTTTGTCAAGTTGCCAACACCCCATGTCGCACTCATTGGAAATTAATGACATCAAGTTCCTGTTTCGCTATCAGTGTGAACGGAGCTTTTTTGTTTAAGGCACGGTTGGTCATGCAAACTGCACCTAAAAAGATTCTCACGCCCCGTTTACACCATCAACGACTTTGTTGCTGCATGTCGCTTGTCTCTGTACTGGGAAGTCACTTGAGGGCATCCCTATGCTGTCACATTTTTTTGTTTTTATTGGTGATTTGACATGATATATCTATATTGATACAGTAACACTTTAGTTTAGGGTCCAATTCTCACTATGAAGTAGTTGCTCATTAGCATGCACAAGGATATTGGCTGTTTATTAGTATTTATAAAGCACATATTAATGGATTATTCAGCATGACCAGATTCTACATCCCTTAATCCCATAATACCTACATTTTACAACTACCTTACTAACTATTAATAAGCAGTAATTATGAGTTTATTGAGGCAAAAGTCGTAGTTAATAGTTAGTTAATAGTGAGAATTGGACCCTAAACTAAAGTATAACCATTGATGCATAACTTGGCAAGGACTTTTGGGCGATTTTGTTCTTTTAATCACAAGAACTGTGCCTACATGACATAAAGGGTCTATATGTAAGACGTCTCATGCACTAATCGCTTTTTTTATTGCCAATGTATGAACAGCCTGCAACGAAACTTAAAAAAAAAAAACTTAAAAAAAAAAAAAAAAAAACGAGAGGATGTCTATGGAATCCTGTAGACTTATTTTTATGCAAAGGACTTAGGACAAGTCGATGATGCATCTCAACAAAGTTATTTTTGTTTTGTTTATTTTTTTTATTGAGAGAAAACCTTGTAGCACATATTTACATAATTCAAACGTGCACTGTAAGCCCTAATGCTCAAAATAATTAGTTGGTTTGAGTAGGGCAAACCTAAATTAAACAAATTAGTTCAAACTAATTAACTTTGAGTATTTAGAACTTTATTTTTCTTCTGAGTTCATGAAACTGACACATTTTAATCATGATGTAACCAGGCTCCTCACCCATACCAGACGATCAGCACACATCACCCCTATTCTCCACCAACTCCACTGGCTACCGGTTCCGTCCCGAATCAAATACAAAGTGTTACTACTCACCTTCAAAGCACTCCACAACCTTGCTCCCCCCTACATCCGCGACCTCCTGACCCCTTACACTCCATCCCGCTCACTCAGATCCTCTGACCAAAATCTCTTGGCTATCCCCCGCACCAGACTCTGCACTCTGGGTGGCAGGTCCTTCAGTGCCTTGGCCCCCAAACTCTGGAACCGCCTCCCACAACCTCTTCGTGACTGTCCATCTCTTCCCTTCTTTAAAGCACATCTCAAGACCTTTTTGTTTAATGATCACTTCTCCACACCTAACTCATAGCTTGATACAAATAACTTGTCTTGTTGTATTGTTTTAGTTGTTGTTGTTGTGTTTCCTTGCCTTCCTACAATGTAAAGCGACCTTGGGTTTGAGAAAGGCGCTATATAAAATAAACTTATTATTATTATTATTATTATTATTATGATGACCAGTGGAGCATGAGCTTAGTTTAACAACAGATAGGCTATATGTTAAAGGTTCTATATTGTCGAACTCATTCAGCAATTGCTATGCTAATCAAAGCTTTGTGTTACCAATTAGCAAGTTAGCATTTACTGAATTAGCTAATTATAGCTAGTTATGTTTCCACTACTAAAAATATTTAAGTTGAGATTACATGATAATTTAAGTTAAATGTATGAGTTAGCTTACTCAAATACTCCAAGTTAAGAGCAATTAACATAGTGCAAAATAAAAATGTTTGTTCTGCTTACTTAAACTTTGAATTTCTTACCTTAAAAAATTTGAGGTAACTGATTACCTCAAATGCTTTGAGTTTTGCCAACTTATTTGGGTTTACAGTGTGTGGATGACTTTGGGATGTTTGTTAACAGTATATCACTGCTAAGGTGTTTTCCAGCTATTTTTACTTCTAAGCAAAAAACAGCAAAAACTTCACTGTGAGTAGATCGGGGCATTGAATCAATCACATTCGGTCTCTTATACGTTACGTATGCACGAGTGCGAGCACATGCAAAAAGTGGCCACCGGTGTTGCTAATAACAAGGGTTTCTGAATTCTACATAAAGCCCCTTTAAAATAGCATGCAAGATGGCGGCCAAGTGGACTGACTTGCATTAAAGATGACGTTAGAATGAAAAAGGGGCTCAAAAGAGGCCTTGCTCAAGCTTCATCTCTTTCTCAACACACTCAATTCTCTGCTGTGGGCCGTGAGCTTTGTCTGAGCAGTGAAGAGCAAAGGAACACAGGCAGGTAGTAAATAATGCATATGCTTTTCTTTTCTTTTTTAGCAGAGGCGTTCACACGCTCAGCCTTTATTCTCTGAAGTGCCCTTATTACAAAAAGTGCAAATTTCTGTCCTTGTTTTCTTGGGGTTTAGTCAGAAACAGGGCCCATCTCAAAGACAAAAACTATCCCAAGAGATGGGACTGTGCTCTGAACAGAAGAAAGGAAAGGAACACAGCTACTCAAGTTGCTGTATTTCACACTTGTTTTGGTCTGAACCAGAGAGTTCTGTTCCCCCCTTTACCCTCACAGGACTTTTTTCACATTGTACTTTTGTGTCCAAACATGGTACTTTGCATCATCAACGTGAGGACCAATGTGAACTAGCGACAGCTGTTTACCACTGTAGCTAGGTCACGACTCAGGAGGAGAAGACACCATTTTCACTATTCAAGTATTTTCCCTTTGGATTTGCAACCAGAACTTTGCATAGAACAACATTTGCAGCATGTGTTGCATGAGAATGTGAGCTGCTCTCAGAAGGTATTTTGTTTGGAGACAAACAGCAATAAGAAATACATTATCCTATAATATATGTAACTGGAAGCATGCAAAGATGTGAGTATCAGTTCACCTCCATGAGCCATATTGCTTTCATACTACAATCCACTCCTAAGTTCGTAATTTTCTTAATCAGTATTTTGTCTTGTTTATTTGTTTGTTTTTTCAGTCTGAATATCCTTGTGCAATGTACGTTTACATAAGCAAAATAATGCAATTTTTTTGCAAAGAACACATCTTGCATTAAGCTAGAAGCCTATTCTTTTTTGTACCCCTTTGACATTTTTTTTTTCTTTTTTCAAGCATAAACTTTTTCTTTGATTTATGCCTTTAACAAACAATAATGCTCGATGCCTGCCTTTGAAAAAAAATCATGAAATACAAACCCACCTGTTTATGGCTGATTACATCCTAAAACGACAAAGGTATTCTTCTGCACTGCCATTCAAAGGTTTGGGATCAGTAAGAGTTTTCTTTAGTTGTACGATTTTTGAAAGATAAAAAAATAAAATAAAATAAAAATCATACTTTTAATCAGCAAGGGTGCATTAAATTCAGCAAAAGTGACAGTACAGATGTTCTTTAGAACTTTCTATTCATCAAATAAACCTGAAATAAAATGTATCATGATTCACATGAAAATATTAAGCATATATTAACTGTTATCAACAATGATAATAATAAGAAATGTTTCTTGAGCAGCAAATCAGCTTATTAGAATGATTTCTGAAGGATCATGTGACACTGGAGACTGGAGTCAGATTTTTTAAAGGGTAGCTAAGGGCTCGTCCACACGGAGACGCGTTTCGCTGTATACGTATACATTTTTTATCGTATTGGCGTTTCGTCCACACGGATCCGGCGTTATCGGAGACTGAAACCGCTATTTTTTTAAACCGGATCCCAAGGTGGATAAATCTGAAAACGCCGCCCTTGCGTTTTCGTGTGTACGGCCAATCCGTACATTTTGTGAAACGATGATGTCATCACACCAAGTGTCAACTAGTCAGACACCGTTAAGTCACAGCAACTACATTTATGGTTTTTCATATTGTTCAACAAAGTTCTTGATTAAAAAAGAAAAAAGAAAAGAAAAAAAGAAGCTACTGTGCCTAACATTATTGTTGTATACAGCGCGCAAGGTTTATGCGCATGCTTTAAGTCTTCTTCTCCGTTTTTAGTGTATGTCTGTGGCAGAATTACAGCGCCACATACTGGTCTGGCATGTATACTACATCGTTTTGAGTCGGTTTCAGTGGTTTCGTGTGTACGCAGATATTTCTTGAGACGACGCCGTGTTTACGGAATTTTTTTTTGGAACGGGGAAAAAAAATATCGGATAGGGAAAGCTCTGGCTTCGTGTGGATGTGGCCTAAACCCCTGGTCAGAGCCTGACTCCACCCACTGGCAATATTTGAAAAATGCTGGAAAAGTGGGCAGACCCCAGCGGAGATAGAGGGGACGAACTGAGGGTCTTAACTCCAGCATCGCGATCGGCCGCGCAAGGGAGAATGGGGCCAGTGTCTGAGTGAAAATAAATACTTCCTCACAGGGTCGCAAGACGACGTAAAGTACATGCATCTGATGAGTTTTATCGAGTTGATGCCAATAGCGCGCCCTCTCTGTAGGCATATTCATATTTTGCCGCTATGTGAAAAAATCCAGCAAAATGCGCCGACGCGTTTGTCGACCCCAGAGGATTAACTTTAGCCTAACCATAAATTGTGATTAAAATATATATGATCACTCACATCAAGACGCCGCTGCAGTGGTGGAGTCCATGCAGGAGGAGCAGCGTTTGGCACTGCGTAGCTTTTCAGCGCGAGCTGTGTGGAGAAACCCATTTCTACTCTATCCTGATCGTTTTCAATACTCGCAATTCCAACTCCTGACTCGCTACAGTGGTTTTGACGAAACAAGATGGTTTTTATACCGCCAAGGGCGTGGTATCTCGTACCAAGGGCGTTGTGAGCTGGAACCTGCTTACGTCACGTAGTACCGCTTACGTCACGTAGTACCGCAAACATCCAATAGGAAAATTCAACTGCAGTAGCCACAGTTCAACCTGAAGAGGGCAGCACTCAGACGTTTTTACACCATATATTGTAGAATTAAAACACTTTATACCCAAATGTCAAAAAAGTTACTCGAATCAATGAACAGCACTAATTAAGCCCCATTCTTACAGATCATTAACTAAAAAAAGTTGGTTTAGGATTTAGTTACCCTTTAAAAATATTTTCATATGGAAAACAGTAATTTTACTGTTTTTTTATTCAAATTAAAGCAGTCTTGATAAGCATAAGAGACTTTTAAAAGTACTCAAACATGTTAAATACAGAAGTTTTCTTGACAGGATTTCTTAACTAGTGTGTTCTACTAAGTGGTTGAGAGGCCTGTTAAAAGGATAAGAGAAGAAGGGTGGGGGAGGCTTGTCCATGCTCCTATGTCGGTCCAGGCCAGCTTGCCGCTTTGCCTTGTAATTGCTGGCTTACAGCGTGGACGGCAGAAACATCAGAGCAGAGACAGATGGTTGTGCCTCTCACATCCCTCTCTGGAAGGGATTCAGCACGCAGGCTGATTGAATTCAAGTGTTGGGACTCTAAGCCTGCCTGCTGCCTCCATGACATATTCCAGCATAGGAAGGAGGGTATTTTCACACGGCCATTTGTTTCTCCCTTCCTTCTCCCTCACCTTCTCACTGTATGGCTTTTGAGCTCTTTATCGTTGTTGTTTCCTCGTTTTCCCTTCCTTCTCCCTCACCTTCTCACTGTATGGTGTTTGAGCTCTTTATCATTGTCATATCCTTGTTCCCACCCTTTCTGCCCTCTCTCCATTCCCTTACAACCCCTTTTTTTTTCCTTTCATTGATCATAGTGACAGTCATTCAACAAACGATGCCACCCTGCTTCCTCACATTTGGTGTCCCTGCAGAACTGAACTGCCTCTGTTAAACATCTATAGTAATATAATTGTGTGTGTGTGTGTGTAGTCCACTTACATTCTACTAACTATAAGTAACTTTGCAACTACATGTCAACTAAAGGGGGTCACACACCGGACGAGAAGTGCAGCGCCGCGTCGCGCAGCACCACGTCTTTAAAATTTGATCACATTATTCTCTGAGCGTACACACACCGCCGGCGCCATTCGGCGTCTGTCTGTCCCAGCTACGGTTCAGGACCTTGTTCAAAATCCTGCCGCGCCACATAGCGCCATT
Organism: Leuciscus idus; assembly: GCA_021554675.1. NCBI lineage: Eukaryota > Metazoa > Chordata > Actinopteri > Cypriniformes > Leuciscidae > Leuciscus > Leuciscus idus. The sequence continues at coordinate 43,931,627 of CM038624.1, forward strand.
TACATGGTTTTATATTACATTTACATTTATTTGTCATGTAGTTAATACTGACTTCACCCCTGTGCTGCAATATACATTTAGTTTTACATTAATTTACAGAAATCAGCTGCTTGAATGAAAATTGCTGATGTTATCGGATTTTCAGGTGATATTCTCAATTCATTCAGTTAACGGACGCTCTGAGGTAAAGTGTTCAGACTGCAGACTTAGCAACAATTGTATTTAATTGTACAGTACAATCATAACATAGTACAGACATTATCTTAATTCCATAATGTCCTTAAACATAACAATATTGCTGGCCATAAACTGAGAAAGTGCGCGTCCGATGTGCGATACCTCGAGTTGTCCTAGACGCGACGTGGCGCTGCGCTTCTCGTCCGGTGTGCGACCCTCTTAACTCTCATTTAGAGTATTAGTAGATTGTTAGGTTAGAATTAGTAGAGTAAGTTGACGTACTTACAAATTTACTTATAGTTAGTCAAATGTCTGTTGGGGAGCATCAAAATAAAGGGTTAGCAGATATTAAGCAGACACTCTACTAATACTCTAAATGACTGGTAGTTGGTATGTAGTTGCATAGATACTTAGAGTTAGCAGAAAAGTAGGCAATATAGTGTTACCAAGAAGAAGAAAAAAATAGCTGAGCCTGCCAAATATCACAATTCTATGCTGCTCTAAGTAGTTACCATGGTATTGCTTTGTGGTTGTTAGGGTGTTGCATTGTTATTGGTTGCCAGCATGTTGCTAGAATGTTCTGGGTGGTTGCTGTTTTTACTTGCTGGCCCAAGTCAAAAAGAGTCCAGCCATGTTTCTATGAAATTCTGGTCCCAGTTTTATCATCTGTCAGGCACAAATCGTAAATCTGATTGCTTCAAAAATCAACATCAGATGTCATCTCAACAAGCTGCGTGATTTGAGGCGTCATCGCATCTGTTGCACAAATGGTTTGCCATAAGTTTGAGCCTGGTTTCTCCCAAGGTTTTTTTCTCCATTCTGTCACCTGATGGAGTTTGGGTTCTTTGCCACTGTGGCCTCTGGCTTGTTTAGTTGCTTAATATCCAACAATGAGGACTGAACTGAGCTGGACGATGGCATCATTTTTTTTGCAGAACTCCTTTATAGATGAAATTAACTAATGTAATAATTGCTGATCTTCACAACGGAACTGAATCGACACCGAACTCACTTCAGCTGAACAAAAAAATGCATAATTTCCCTGTTATCACTGTATAGCTGCTTTGAAACAATCTACTTTGAATAAAGCGCTATATAAATAAAGGTGACTTGACTTGACTTGACTTGACTTGATACTTAAACTTAAATGTTTTGCCTTAGTGAGCACCATATCCAGTGTGCTGACAAACAGATTTGAAACATCACACACATTAAGGCTCCAATTGTAGCGATTCAAACTTGGGGCACCGAAACTGCGGCAAAACAGTGTGTAAAAGCACGGCCTAGACTTAATGCACCCTGCAGCCTGTGCAGAAAACTGAGAAGAGATGAAAGGAGTTTGCTTTTTTTCAGGTCATTTTGCCTCCAGGGTGTTTACGCCTGGTAAAGTGAAATAGATCAGTAAAGGCTGAGCTAGAATCTACGGATGATAACAGTGTTTGGCTTATCTGTGCATCGGTGTGAGCAATCCAACATCCTCAACCGCACAACCAGGGGATCTCTTGAATACTAACACACATCACTATTACTAGCTATGATTCACAACATTCTTTTCTCAAGTCTCTTTTTGAGCTTTCTTACACCTTGTCTTAGCCAGGCATGATGCTGTAAAGTGACAAGCAATGCCGATATAGTTTTTGCTCTAATCAGACAAGTTTTATAGGTCACTCTGTTTCTATTTCTGTTGCACTGTGCTGTGGAGCTCCGCCCCAAATGTCACTGGTTCAAAATCACACTGTATTTCAGCTTTAATTTAAGCATCACATTTGTTCCGACTGGATGTTGTTGTTTTACTGCAGCATTTCACTTTCAGTGAGGGCTGAAAAACAACTCGAACTCTTTGCAAGGTACATTGATGGAATGGTGAATCTCCCTCATTTATGCATTTTGTTGCATTGCATCTGAATATCTGAATAGATTTGAACAAACCTTTGAATCATTTTACAGCTGAGAAAAACCCAGTCTTACAGGAGAAAATACGCTTCAAACTATTTTTGTTGAAATTTGATTGATTTTATATAAATTTCCTCTGAATCCGAGCATATTTGAGTCAAACTCTCCTGTCATAAGATGTAGTCTGAGAAATCTGATCGACCAAAACTATGTTTTGTAGTAGAGCAGTGTTGTATGCCTTTATTTTTTAAACGTGGCTTGCTTGGTCACCTGGATAACTTGAGCATGAGAGTGTGAGATATGATGGAATAGTTAGCCTGCCATTGAGCCGTTTTGAAAAGTCAAAAGTGTTGCTTTGTTGACACAGCTGGGTAAGGAACTCAAGGAAAAAAAAAATGTTTTGCCACATAAAAAAAACATTGGACATTTCAAAACATTTCTCAAAGACCAAATAATCTTGACTATTCTATCCACATTTATTTCTTAGGCACAAATGAGTCCAGTGTTCATGTTGACAATAAAATAACAGGATGTGGAAAATCCGAATTCGGAAAGGCACGGGAAATGAGTAACGCATTCTACGGAGCCCCTAAAGGGACATGGTTAGGCTTGCTGTGGTAGTCGGTTACATTACAGTACATCAGATTTTACTTACCTATACACAGAGTACGTGTGATTGTGAATTCGAAAATTCAAGTGAAAAGAAAGCGTGCATTCAAAAGCGATTTCAATACCCTGCATATGTATAGTGGCTCCTTGATTCCCACAAATTATATACATTATATAAATTGTATTTTTTTTCCAACACCATGTCTCTTTAGGGGCTCCATAAAATGTGTAATTTCATTTTATGAACATTGTATTTGGCTTCGGGCACATCCCTAATGACAGTAGATATGTTTCCATCAACCTATTTTTACGCAAAAGTTTGGGATATCACATAAAAAAACGCAGGATGGAAACACCAAGATGTGCATAAATTTAAAAAATCTGCATAAAAAGCATATGCACTCAATTGAGCCGGATAACTTTTATTCCAATAAGAAGTGCATAATGCAATGCAATTTCATAACACAGCATCTCAAATGTTGGTTTGATCATTCTGTAATGAAAGGCAAGTATTTTATAATGCAATGAAAAAGAGCACCAGTGGCTTTCTCGACTGCAGCCACTTCCATTTTTATTATAGATTTTTTTTAACAAACTAAAGTGAAGATTTAGTTTTGGTGCAATATTTCAATTATGCACATACGTTAAATTTATAGCTAGTGCTATTTGTGTTTTTTATTTCTCCAAAGGCTCCAAAGATAATGTAGAAACTTAAAACATAACTGTGAAATGAAACCATAACCAGAATCGAATTCCCTGTATGATAATTAGGAGTCTCCGGCTTGATTTATAAGAAAGCTGAGAGCATGTCTAGGTGTTGCTATAGGCCGTGTGTCATGCTGTTCTGGCGTTGCTCATGTTTCCTCTCATCATAATTATGTGTACAAGGAGGAAGGAGGAAGCTTAATCTAGATTTTAGTCAAAAAGGAGTTTTTCATACCAGATGTGTTGATGGAGAACACGACTTCTAACACATGCTCCGCTCAAGGGCGTCTGAGTCAGCCGTGTGGCATGTGTGCAGTTCTGCTCTAGATCATATTTCAACATGAGCAATGAGATATAGTGTTTTCATCTGAATTTGTTCATATCCAAAGACACATGAACAGATATGTTTGCTTAGGTTAAATGTCCAAAGTCACTCTGCAGAGAGTCCACAAATTGAACTTTCTAGTATACGAATATAACTGAGATAAGATTTGAGACCTTTTTTCTGGGCCTTTATTCCACAGTCCAAACAAACATATTGATGTGTTAAACCTCAAAGGAGGATTGGTTATAAATTAGACTGAGCAGAACAATTTCTGGAGAAATGACTGCAAGAGAAGCATATGGACAGAAGGTTGTTTTTGAGTGTGGGCATGTTTACTTCTGCAACAGAGTTATTAATGGATGCTTGTGGGGATGAATCAACCACCCACAATTTGGATTCTCCTGTAGTTGAGGACATTTGAAAGGCAGCAGGGAAAAGCATTGGTAATGCATTTAATCTGTAATGTGCCATATTTTGAATATTTAGAAGGAAATAATTTAGGGTGGAGCTTCATTTTATCCATTAGGATTGAATTGGATTGTAGGTTGAGTGGACATATTAGCTATTTTTAATCCACTATGAATATGGCTATAAATAATAATAATTATTATTATTATTATTATTACAATTCAATGTGTTACTTGCTGGGGGTTTTTTTGTTGTAATTTACTTTCAGACATTACTTGCTGAGTGAAAAAAATTCAAAGTAGATTCTACACCATTTTTTTTTTTTAATGTTGTCTTAATGTTGTTTAATTAGATTTTGATTAAATATTATGAACAATATTTCAATATATGTTGTGTATATGGGCAGAGTACAAGCTTGAAAACAAGATTTGATTAAACAAACTGCCAAAATGAACTTGACTGCAGTCTGACCTTAATATTCCCTGGACACAAACAAACACACACACACGCACACACAGGTTTCCATGTTTTATGTTTTATATTGTACAAACTGTATATTCTCTCCCTTAACCCTACCCCTAAACCTACCCATAACAGAAAACGTTCTCTCTCTGTGTGTGTGTGTGTGTGTGTGTGTGTGTACCTGGTACGTTATGAGGACGTTATGAATGTCCCAACAAGGTCATAAATCACTATTACTATCCTTGTGGGTACATTTGGTCCTCATAACAAAGGGTTTACCAGGTACACACACACATACACACATAATCACTTTCTCTCTCTCTCTATTGCCCTGTCCCAAATGGCACCCTAAGTACTCGTGGTCTTCCTACGAATCCGCACTTTCGTAACGTAATGCCGCTTTGACTGTTGGGAAGAAGACTGCTGGGCTCTGCAAAAGTGCGCATTGAGGGTGCATATCGACCGCAGAGGGGGCGCTTGCGAGCACCCTTCTGAGGCCTAAAATGACAAATGGGACACCCTACGGTCTCACGGACTTAACGGAAACGCGCATGCGGCAGCCATTGCAAGTCCACAAGACCGAAAGTGCATATGAAGTGTGCCATTTGGGACAGGGCCTATCCCTCCATCTCTCTACACACACTACCTTTGTCTCATTACTGAGATCACACTTCATTACAGCAGCACACTCTCACTCCCCGTGTCTCATTAGAGTGTTTTAGGGCAGAGGCCAGCATTACTCAGCTGTTTGTAGATGACACACATTTGATGCAGGTCTGCTTTATCAGCAGCACACTGCATTATAGAGAACTTCTGCTTTCTCCAAAACAGTATACGCTACTATAATCTAGATTTGTTACATTTTCTGAAGGAAAAGTGTGTAGTGCATGACTTCAAAAGTTTTAAAGTAATACTTTTATTCAGCAAGAGAGCTTTAAATTGCTCAAAAGTGAAATTGAAGAGATTTATAATGTTACATACAGTAACATTTCTATTTCAAATAAAGGCTGTTGTGAATGCAAACCCTAATCCTCAAAGAAATAGATTGCATCATGGCTTCCAAAAAATATTTATGGTTTCAACATTGATAATAAGAATTTCTTTTGAGCAGCAAATCGGCATATTAGAATGATTTCTGAAGAATCATGTGACACTGAAAACTTGAATTTCAGCTTTACATCACATGAATATATATATATATATATATATATATAGAAAACAGTTCTTTTAAAATGTAATAATATTTCACAATATTACTTTTTGCTGTATTTTTGATGAAATACAGCCTTGGTGAGCTTTTTTTCCTAAAACATAAAAAAACATTTACCAACCCAAAATTCTTTAATGTAAATTTTTCAGTTTTTCAGCTTTCAAAATATTTAATCGGCTAGACATTGGTCTTTGTGAGCACTTGCTCCAGCATGATAAGAGTGTTTAGTCTGTCCGTTAAGGGGCCATTGATGCAGACGTTTGTACATTAACAAGTGTAATCAGTGTAATCATCTAAATCTAGTAACTCAAAAGATTGGTACTGGCATATAATGGAAATCTGGCCTGCAAGCTCTGTAAAATGATTTGTAAAAAGCCCTTTTCCACTAATCATTTGCGACTGAAAAGGTCATGGAAATCCAGTGGTCAAAAGTGTGGGAGCCTTGTACTACTAGCTCAGAAATGAGGTTGCATGTTTGTGCTGAATCCACAATGACTGCAATGTGGTTTATGTTTGCTAACTAAAATCAAGACAATAGATTTTCAATACCCGTTTCGCATAGGCCTTTAAATAACTGTGTCAGCTCCTTCACAACTTTGTGTCCTCACTTTATACACGCTCAAACCATTAACATAACGGCTTTGTTTACTGGCTGCATCGATTCAGAAACTTCCTAAAGAAGGATAAAGACAAGTGCTAAACAGGCTCATGTTTTGGCCTGGTCAGAGTCCAGATTTGAACCATATAGTGTATATTTGGTCTCATGTTAAACTCAAACGAACTGGGAGACATTTTCTCAACGACTCATGAACTGTTTGAAGTCATTAACATTGAGTGGAACAACACTGACTCTTCTTCCTGTAAAAAACAAGTTTACCCGCACGCCTTGAACTTTTAAAGAAAACAACAGTATTTGTGCAATTCTTGCTAATTTCCTAAACAGTGATTTGTGATTAAAATGGTTAAGACCATAAAAAGAGCACTTCATATTTATGTTTGGCTTGGCCCTTTTTATATTACATTCTATATTTTACATTACATTTTACATTATCACTGTAAAATTACAATACTAATCTTATGGCTGTCTTATTAATTTTCTAATATTAAAGCATGAAACTTTTATTTTGACAGAAAACTGCAAGGAGCCCTTAAAGGTGCAGTAAGCGATTTCTGAGAAACGCTGTTTCTGACCACACCCCTATCTTGATAGCCCCGCCCCCACATTCACAAACATGCTGTGCAGTACAGGCACCTCCCCCTCATGAGTGGACACTCCCCTTACTGATGATTGGTTACAAGTGTTTTGGTGCTCAGTCTGATCCACTTTCAACAGCGTTTCTCAACTGCACCTTTAAAGCTTGTATTTTGTTGATAAACGCTTCTCTTTACAAGTATGAGAGGATGTTTGGTGCATGTTACGTTCCCAAATGCACGTTAGAACAACCCAAAAGGGTGTTCTGGTAACATTTCAGCTGGTCAGATTGGGAGATGCGCTCACTGACTAGCTTAAACTTGCTATTTGTTGTAAATGTCAAAACAGAAGAACAAAACACACGTTTGACTCGGTCCCTTGTGATCTACTGCTGTTGGTAACCAATTAATCTTCCTGAAAATAGCACAGACACACATACTTTAACTTGTTCTGCTCAGTCATCTGCGCTCTCATTTCACAGATATACGCGCATTCTCGCACTTCCACCGACAGGACGATACTGTATAGCATCAGGCTAATAATTCAGCAGTGATGATGGAAAGCCTCTTGGATTGTATGCAGCTGAATCATTAGCTCCCACTTTCTCTCAGTCTGGGGTAATGCATTTTTACTCCCTTAGGCTGGCAACCTGGAAACGCAAAATTGAATTTTATTGCTAATAAAAGCTCTGGGAAAACGGGGGAAGACAGTTAGTCAATGCAAGGGAAAAAAGAGCATCATTTTAATGGCGTTGTGATGGCTCATTTGCCGTATAATTAAGGGAGGATCTCACAGAGAGCCTTCAATCAGATTGAATACACAAAGGAAGGGCTTTGGGGGAAGACAGGTGGCGTCTTTGAAGGGCACTGTGGAAAGGGGACGCTATTCGTAGGGTTTTCCCCAAACATACAGTGGTAACTTCAAATATCTAATTTGGCTGTTTATGAGACTTTATGACCCTGAGGTAACTTTTATCTTAAAATCTTCCATTGCTTTTATACATCTTAGAACTGTTGAATATTTGATATTATATATTTTACATATTTACGTATTTTTGTGTGGCTTTGTTTATTCTAACCAAGCACCATGTGAATTTGAAATGAATTTGAAAGTTGAATAGACTACTGTTAAAATGTGTAAAGGTTCATGAAAGTAGTCTCTTATGCTTAACAAGGCTGGCATTATTTGATCCACAAATACAGTAGAAACAGTAATATTGTGAAATATTACTGTTTTCTTATTTTAATATATTTTAAAATAATTTTAAACAATCATTTAAGTTATTCCTATGTTGTCAAAGCTGAATTTTCAGCATCATTACTCCAGTCTTCAGAGTCACATGATCCTTCAGAAATCATTCTAATATTTTGATTTGCTGCTCAAGATATATTCCTTATTATCAATGCTAAAAGCAGTTGTGATGCTTAATATTTTTTGTGGAAACTGTGATAAATTTTCTGTAGAATACAAAGTTATACTTAGAACATTATACTGTAAATGTCAGTACTGTAATTTTTGATCAATTTGATGAATTTTTTGGAATAAAGGTTTTTCAGGCTAGATCCACCAATGCACATGTGCAGTCCTAAGTGTCTTTCTATAGCAACTGGAGCTTCTAACGGCAGCTGCAGTGACGCGATGACTTTACCAATCAGCGATTGGCTCTTTTATTTAGAAGGCGGGACTTATTCTGGCATATTGCGTGTTGAATTTCCTCACGTTCTCCATGTATTATGAGTGTGCTGTCTTTGTATATCTTGAGTCTTTAGAGTAACTTATGGTTTATTTGTTACAGTGGAAGGTCAAGTCATGTGCATTGCATTGTGGGATACAGTGTGTTCTGTTGTATACTGCTCATTATAGCAAATGTGTGGCATTCCGTGCATACAGTGCACAGTATGGAAGAAATAGAAAGAACAGTATGGTTGTATGCGATAAAAGTTTTCTTGTTAAAGATCCTTGCAAATTCATCATTGCATTCTAAGCTCTCCAAACAAACAAATTAAATGATCAAAGTACTTTTAATCTTGAATGAAAAACTCTTAATGCTGGCAAATACAGAGTTAGAGCCAGCTACAAATCCTCAGAGCGAGTCAACACAAGGGATCGAAATGTTAAACTGATGAGACAGTTCCTGACAAGTCAATGTCTGACTATGAAATATTTAGTAGTTGTGTGCAACCGCAGGTCTTAAGCCTTCCAAACTCTCATTTTGAGAGACACACGATGAATAAACTCTTCTGGGTCTGGTTAATAACGATGAATGCACTTTTATTCACTCTTAATCCGCTGCATAGGCGATGAATGGACTCTGCTTACTTCATGCTCTTCTGACTTTTCCAGATATTTTGTGTCAGAGTAGCCTAATGCTTGATGAACAGTAAACATATACATAAAACAGAAGCTGTTAAGAAACAGATTCTGGTATATTAAGACAGAACAAGTTGCATCCCAAATGGGATTTTCAACAGTAGTGGTCAAAAGTGATGTCTGGAGGCGATATTGTTTTTTTTATGACCCTACAAATTCGTATTTTTATATTTTATAATATTCTAAATATGTAGGAAAAACAAAACACTAAAGTTGGTCGAGGAATTTATCTGACAATTTTTTGGGGGCAAATAAGACACTACATCTACATGTTTTTTTTTGTTTGTTTTTTTTTCTTTCTTTTTTCTATGCATAAAAAATGCTGAGGAAAACAAAAAGCTTACAGCAAAAACAAAATCTGTTATTAATATTTTGTTGGCTCTCACTTGTTTAATTTCTGTGTATGACAGCCTGTTAAAAAATTATGTCTGCATGATTTGGCATGTTTTATAGTGTACACACACACACACACACATTGTGTTTTCATGTTTTACAGGGACTTTCTATAGATATAATGAATTGTATACTGTACAAACTGTATATTCTATCCCCTAACCCTAAACGTACCCATCAAAAAAATAACTTTCCGCATTTTTACATTTTCAAAAAAATCATTTAGTCTGATTTATAAGCTGCTTTCCTCATGGGGACCAAAACAGGACTAGGATTTCAGATATTGCCATCTTTGTGGGGACATTTTGTTCTCATAACGTAGGGTTTACCAGGACCACTTGCTCGCACGCACACAGACAGACAGACAGACAAGAAATAATTGCGATATTAAATAGATCTTGTTCATGATTTCTCATGTGAAAAGAGATCATTCCTAGATCATCTAACGCATTTGCACGTATAAATGGTTTTCGACTACTTTTCGATACCACTGCATTTTCTCTCGCTCTATCATTTTCTATCAGTGCTAACCACCACTATCAGCTAGTAGGTGTCAATCTGGATTCCCAGTTTTTGTCTTTTTTTATTTTTGTAGCTGCTCTTGTGAAATACAGGCTGAGCTGTGACACTTGACATATGCCAGCAGGACGTGTCATTCTGAGCAAAGTCATGCAAAAGTCATGCACCCCACCTCCTCCTACAGAGACCAGAGAAACTGGGTCTCCGCTGGCAGAATATGGATTATCTAGTCGCATGAGTTACATAATGTATGCACCAAGCTAAAAACTGACAGAATGATAAAATGCCAGCATGCCTTTAAGAAAAGCCTTTGTTGTTTGTGTATTTTAGTGTGTCTGTGATGCAGGCTATTTTTAAAATCCCAGAGAAATGTAGGACTGCTTTAGTCACACGTTTACATGGCGTGGTTGATTTCCAGCATGTAGAACAAGGGACAAATCCATTGTTTTATCCCAAGGACAGAAAATAAACTGTCAGGGTTTAAAGCACCATAACTAGACGCACTCACACACGTACACACACAAACAGAATGTATTACAGTGCCAAAACACAGGAGTGTGTTCTGAAGAGACCCTTGTATCTCCAGAACAGATGATTTTCACTGAAACGTACAAAAGAAAGCTTGTGTTGCACATCTATACGGTTTTGTGTCTGTGAAGAATCTGAGCCATATCATCTGACCTACTGCTGACCACAGAGCGAGACAGCGAGACGCTGCCGTTCAAACACTTAATCACAGAAGCTCAATATTGACAGTTGACAGCTCCACGGTGCCATTCAGCTATTTTTATCCAGAGTTCATCGAAATTTGAGAGGTCGTCGTTGAGTCTTGTGTTAGTCTGACTGCTACAGGTGGATACAACGAGTGAAATCTTATCACTGCGGTTATTAACGGTCCAGTACAGCTGGAAAAGAAGGTTAAAAAGGTAATGATGTGAAATATAATTTATATATGTGTGAGCAAGCAGAGTAGCTTTGCTGCATCCAATGAAAGAGCATGGAAAGTTTTAACAGGGACTAATAAGTGGGATTTGAACCTCCAAAAGCTGCAAAAATTAGTAATAGGTCAGAAATAATCCTGATATTGGTGCCATGTTAAAGTAAACATTTGCAACCCATTTTATATTCACAATGTGATAGAAGTATATACGGAAGCTTATCTCCACAAAGTGGAATAAAAACACAAAAAAGGTAATTGCGACTTTTTAAAAACTCAAAGTTCTGAGAGAAAAAGTCAGAATAACTCGCAATTGCAAGATATAAACTGGGGAAAAAAATCTAAATAAATATATATTTTTTTAAATTTATTTTTTCTGTGGTGGATATAAGCTTCCAGAGAAATTGGATATTCAACAAGGAATAAAAAGTGTATGGTGGGCCATGTTTTTATCATCAGGAATTGATTGTAGTGTAGAAAATGTCTATATGGCAGGTGGTTGGAGGGGAGGGATTAACATTGTTGCTCATTTCACATGCAAAAGGTTTCGCCAATCACAACATAGGTCATTTACATAATGAGTCTTTGAAGGTACAACAGAAATATTTCATTTCAAGAGCAAAAATTCTCATGCAAAACTTGATTTGACTGTGTTTAGTGAAAGAAACATTGACTATCATTAAAATTTGAATTAAAGATATAAAAATGTTTTAAAAAGGGCCTTTAAAATAGGTTTGACTGGTCTCTAGGTGGAAGCTACACCACAAGGCCTGTTACTATATGAACTATGGGTTACGAAATTGCATAATAAATGTACTAACAAGGAATACTCAGCGATTACATCAACGTGAGAGATGAGGAAAGGAATTATTGCTGACTACAGAGTAAAATGTACATGGATATTTATTAAAATGAGACTAGCAAGCAAGCGATTCATTCTAATTTTCTCTGTCCTGCCCTCCGGTTGCAGCTAGAGCCACTTTCAGCCGTTTATTTGGATAAAAGTGTTATTTGTGTACTCAAGATAATGGCCAGCTGATGACCCTCTTTAGATGACAGCCCATCCTCAGTTATCTGTAATCAAGATTAAATACACAGAGAAAACACTGCTTTCTAGCACTGTTGCACTGAAGGATTTTTCCATTGTAATTAAAGGTGTGGAAATACAGTTCCAGCAACAAACATGTTCGTGTTTATATATTGGGTGAGAAAAGCCTGAATGAATGACAGCGCTTTGTGCGCCAAGCCAATTTTCAATTTGCTTCCAACGTGCAGCTATTTAAGCTCGCAGATGTTTCTACTCTAGACTGCATTTCGATTCACTTTGCCTCCCAAAACTGAATTAGAATGTTTATCCGCCAGTCCAGGATCTCATTAAGTTAGGCACCTAAAAGATGCCACTGTCAGTCTCGGTGAAGTTGGGGGATTTCCAGCTCACGTCTCGACTCACAGAAAATAAATTGTTTACATTGTGATGAAAGCAGCGCGTTTGGCGCGTCGCTGAATTTATTTATTTTTTCATTGGAACGGAGGCGTAGAGGAGCCTTTTTTATTTTGACAGATCTGTCCACAGGGTTAGCTATCTGAAACTAAATGTGTCTTTGTAGTAAGTAAATATCCTGGATCCGAGGTACATGAAAAGTATGGTGTGGTTTATGTACTGATGTAATGTGACGTTTGAGATACTGAATCCTAAAATCATCTGTAGCATGGAAACATATGAGCGGGTCCAGACAGAAACTTGTTTAGTATTTTCATTGCTGATTTGAGGAGAACATTTTAGATTTAAATCATAATGGATTTAAACATGTTGAACAGAGCTGAGAGTATTACATTCGTTTCTATATCTGAAAGCATATTCAAATGTATTAATAGCAGTCCGTAACTTTTGGTGCTCTAGCTGTTATTAAACAGAACTGCATACAAATATACATATGTTAGCATTGCTTGTGTTGTTATTTGTTAAGTGTTGTTATTAACACTTAACTAAAACTACATATATACAGTATATATATATATATATATATATATATATATATATATATATATATATATATATGTGTGTATGTATGTATGTATATATATACTGTGTGTATATACTGTGTGTATACACATACATACAGTGTGTTTCAGTTCATTGAAATAAGGCTGAAAATTTTTGTTTAAAAAAATTGAAATTATACCTAACTAACTGAAGTAAAAATAAGTTGAAGTACTAAAACTAAAAAAAAACTAAAAATATAGAAAAGCTAAACTGAAATATATATTAAAAAAATACACAAATGCATAACAGGTGACTAAACCGTAAACTAAAATTAAAATGAAAATTTTTAATAAAAACAAAAGCTAATTCAAAGTATTAATAATAAAATAAAATAAAATTCTGAATAACACTGCTCTAGTGTTCTATACAGATGAACAAAATATTCAAAATGTATTGTCTTTTTCTTAGAGGAAAAAAATTGACCAAATTTATATGGCTCATTTTATCCAAATGCATAGAACGATTAAGTATCACCATCAAATCATGGTTCGAAGCTGTGATGTAGACAAAAAAAATAAAACATAAAAAAAATGAAACAAGACATGTTAAGGGGTCTTTAAGCGGCAGGGAATTTGTAATACTTTGTGAATGATGAGTGTTCTGAGCTACTAGTCTCTGAGTACTAAAACTAGTATGACTATGCTGACTTAAGAAGAAGCTTTGGGAATAGTTATGAATATAATATGATTATACTTGTGTTTGTGTTTATTTTGGCTCATAATCCAGGTGGAGCATGTGGGTTTGTGAGAAATGGGCTGGGAAATCATAATTGTTAGCAAGAGAAGTGGATTGCATGGGTGGGAGGAGGGAAATTCAGAGTTAAGCAATGGGAATTGTTTTGAGAGAATTGGAACGTGTTATTAGAAGTACTCAAATTATTCATATTTTTTTTAATACGTAGGCTACTAATCAGATTGGGTCAAGTGGTTTGGACCTGAAACCATACCTCCCAAAGTCTTAGTTTATTAACCACTCACATTAAAGTTTACGGTTTACATTAAAGTTAAAGTTCACTATTATTGCGGTGTCTTTATTGAAAATCCATAAATTTAAACGCAACAGTCTCAGCCCTGAAACACAATGTACAATCTTACATGAACAGATGCTTTTAGCCTCTAAGCTCAATTTCATGTCTGTTGGTTCCTAAACGTGTTAGAATGCTGTAGAAATTTTAACTTTTATTCAGCAAGGATGCATTAAATTGAGCAAAAGTGCCAGTGAAGACATTCAAAATATTTCAAAAGATTTATATTTAAAAAATAATGTACTTTTTAACTTTCTATTCATCAAAGAATCCTGAATTTTTTTCTCTCTTTCAGGTATTAAAAATACATAACTACTGTGAGGGTAGAGCATTGAACAAAATATTGTTGAGTAAGATAGATCTGTTAAACATTCATACACTCTTAAAAATAACAGTGATACCATAGAAGAACCACTTTTGCTTCTCCAAAGAACCTTTCAGTGGACAGTTCCTAAAATAACTTTTTTTCTTTCTTAGTGAACATTTTAAAAACCTAAAAAAAATATATATTTTTTCCACTCTCAAGAACCTTTTGTGATGTTTAAGGTTCTTCATGGACCAAGCGGCAACATTCTGATCTGAAAAATGAAGCCTACCCGGAAGTGCGAAAAACTGCAATACATCGAAAATCCGCTAGGGGCAGGTCCCAAAAGGGAGCAAATGTCCATACACCCCCATGTCCGTTTTCACAGCATAAATTCATGTTTTTACAGGTTGGTCCCATGGACTTTTATTGTATTTTTCGATAGGTTCCGAGTGCCTGACAACTGTGAGGGGGGTGAATTTTTTTCTAACTCGTTAGTTTAGATCGTATTTAGATATAAAATGTATGACAAATAAGGGCGCGATTGACAGCTTGATTGACAGCTGACAACGAGCATAGGCTGCGCCGAGTGGAATTCCTGAAATTTGACGTCTCGGCCATGATATGACACAACACATCATACCTGTAAGTTATACTTTCTGAACATTTGTATTGAAATATGGCGCCGCCCATACCCCCCATAAACGGCCTCAAAACCGTTCTTCAGAAGTCTATGGGTGACGTCACAGACGCTTTGTCCATATTTTTTACAGTCTATGTCATGGACCCATTTATCCCAATACTATAATTTTTAAAGGAGCTATAGAATTCTGAAACCCTTGTTATTCGTTTATTGCCTCGATATACTCACTGCGAAGTTCTTTTTCCAGACATCAATCACGCTGCTGAGAGCGACATTAAGATGAATATGTAAATTTGTCATGCATGCTTTCTGCTCAATAACGAAATAAACACAACAAAAATGACAGACACAGGAAGTCATGGAAGGTTGCGATTTTTAGATTTTGTAACAAGCTGTTCACACGTTGGCAATAAAAAAGTGATTAATAAATAAAATCTTACATATAGCCCCTTTAAGAGTCTATAGATGCTCCCTAAACAACACTTCTTGGTAACACTAGCTCCCCCTTGAGGTTTATTATCATCACGGTAATGCAAAAAGAAAGTGAAGTGTGTCATTTCTGCCTCCTAGAGGCACAACATTTTTTTTTAAATCGGTAAGAATAGCTGTATATGAAATATGGAAATTTGAGAATTCAACCTAAAATGGCTTGCTTACAGTTCTCTATCCACATTAAGCTGCTTTTAGAAGAAGTATTTTTACTTGTGTATTATGGGAATGTGTTGGCCTAGCATTTATTTGCATTTGTGAACTTGCATTAAGTATGTTTCTGGCCTCAGTAGTAAACCAAAGTGTCTGCGTGCGTTCCTTTATTTATTTTTTCCCGCAACCTGCTCGATTCTCTGTTATTCATGAACCATCTGGCAAACTTTGAGCATGTGGTACAGAAGGCAGACACAAATAAGTCCTGATCTGCTTCGCTTTGCTCCAGCATCAATAAAATCATCTGCATTCCACAGCTTATACTCAATGTTACTGCAGAAACCTCAGGCATCTGTTCTCCTTGAGCATCCATCTTTACCTTTCTGTCCCAACAACACCTTTCATCTGTCACCTTTGCTGTTGCCTCTTTACTCTCAGCCAATTTCTATTCTAAATGTCCCTCTCTTCTGCCCTTTACCTTTTCCTGGTGTTTTAGTCCTTTATGTCCACAGGACGTGTGGTAAATATACTGTATGTTTACATGTTAAAGGGGTCAGGGACGTGGAGTGTCCACTGTCCACTGTCCTGGTGTAATAAGATATGGCTAGAGAAAGAAAACACTTTTAACTGCTTAGTAGTTACAACAGCTTGTACAATTTACACATTTTTAAATACTTTTTAAAGCAAAGATGCATTAAATTGGTTCAAAGTGACAGTAAAGACTTTTACATTGTTGCATTACAAATAAATGCTGTTCTTTTGAACTTTGTATTCTTCAAAGAATCCTGAAAAAAACTTATGATGGTTTCCATTACTGTTTTCAACACTGATAATAGTAAGAAATGTTTTTGAGCAGCAAATCATCATATTAGAATGATTTCTGAAGGATCATGATGCTGAAAATTCAGCTTTGATTCACAGGGATAAATTACAATTTAAATATATTAAAATAAAATAAAAACATTTTACTATATTTTTCATCAAATAAATGCAGCCTTGTTGAGCGTAAGTGTCACGTTCTAGTCCGATAATAATGAAGATGGGCACAAAGGATGAAATGGTAGCGTATTTATTAAGGATGCACCGATATAATAAATTTGGCAGATAACCGATCATTCTTTATATTTGAAAGCCAATAACCAATATATTGGCCGATAAATCTAAATCCAAAATTTAATTTTTAAGAGCCTGATTGCAAAAACAAATGTCTCACCATTAAAAGCCATGTCTCAAGCACACATGTTCTCATTATAATTGTAGCCTAGTAGACGAGTGCTGCACATGTTGCACTGTATTTTCCTTTTTTGAAGTGATTCCAGTCATATTTCAAGCAATCCAAAACCATCATGGAGAACAGTGCGCATCTGAAGTGTCTCAGCTGAAGGAAATAATCCATTATTTATCGGCTTTAATATATCGGCCAAATTTTCTTATCAGGCTGATCACGATAACATTCAATTTTATACATAAACTTTTGAAAAAGGGATTTGAATACGAGACCGTTATCGTCTCTGTGTAAACTACAAAAACTTGAATTTGTGAAAACAATGACGTCATGCACATGTATATACCGTGTTCAGTCTATTCATGGATTTCATCAGGTCCCTTTCCACAGGTGTATTAATCAAGCACAATGCAGTCTCCATTCATAATCTAGGTGCTTGATTTTATACACCTGTGGAAAGGGACCTGATGAAACCCATGAATAGGTGTGTAGTTTTAGTTTTAGTTAGTACATCTAGTTATACTAAATGAAAATAAGGTATGTTACCTTGGCAACTAGCTGAAAAAAAAGTTTGTTTTCTTTAATTAATACATTAAAATCGCATCTAAACTTGAGAACCAGTTTATCAAGTTTAGATGCGATTTTTATTTATTTATTAAAGAAAATAAACTTATTTTATTTCAGCTAGTTGCAGAGAAAGCAGTCACATGAACACGCTTCTGTCTTTTAGTTTTAGTTTTTCTTTTTTAAAATCTTGTTCAAACATTTGTAATCTTGTTTTTTTTTATATATATATTTTTTTTATTGAAACCGCTTGCTAAAATTATTATTCTTAGCCTCTGTGGCTTTCTTTCACCATACTAATGAATACTATGACCCATGCTGTAGTCGCTCACAAAAAGAACAGAAAAGAGTCAAAACAAAGTCAAATAAGAAAAGGGGAAAGCAGACAAAAGAGGTGAAATAATATTACAGATTTTACCGCAGGGAGAAAAAAGAAAGTAGCAATTAGGAAAGGCATTGAGAGGAGCTGAGAGAAAAGTGTGAGGAACAGCCTGTCATCAGTGACAACACCTACATGCACACTGTTCCTCACTGGCTTTAACCTCCACCTCCACATCCACACTGTTCCTCACTGGCTTTAACCTCTACCTCCACATCCACACTGTTCCTCACTGGCTTTAACCTCTACCTCCACACATCCACACTGTTCCACATCCACACTGTGCCTCACTGGCTTTAACCTCTACCTCCACATCCACACTGTTCCTCACTGGCTTTAACCTCTACCTCCACACATCCACACTGTTCCTCACTGGCTTTAACCTCTACCTCCACACATCCACACTGTTCCTCACTGGCTTTAACCTCTACCTCCACATC
Organism: Leuciscus idus; assembly: GCA_021554675.1. Taxonomy (NCBI): domain Eukaryota; kingdom Metazoa; phylum Chordata; class Actinopteri; order Cypriniformes; family Leuciscidae; genus Leuciscus; species Leuciscus idus. The sequence goes on from CM038624.1 coordinate 43,950,092, forward strand.
CACACTGTTCCTCACTGGCTTTAACCTCTACCTCCACACATCCACACTGTGCCTCACTGGCTTTAACCTCTACCTCCACATCCACACTGTTCCTCACTGGCTTTAACCTCTACCTCCACACATCCACACTGTTCCTCACTGGCTTTAACCTCTACCTCCACACATCCACACTGTTCCTCACTGGCTTTAACCTCTACCTCCACATCCACACTGTTCCTCACTGGCTTTAACCTCTACCTCCACACATCCACACTGTTCCACATCCACACTGTTCCTCACTGGCTTTAACCTCTACCTCCACATCCACACTGTTCCTCACTGGCTTTAACCTCTACCTCCACATCCACACTGTTCCTCATTGGCTTTAACCTCTACCTCCACACATCCACACTGTTCCTCACTGGCTTTAACCTCTACCTCCACATCCACACTGTTCCTCACTGGCTTTAACCTCTACCTCCACATCCACACTGTTCCTCACTGGCTTTAACTTCTACCTCCACACATCCACACTGTTCCACATCCACACTATTCCTCACTGGCTTTAACCTCTACCTCCACACATCCACACTGTTCCTCACTGGCTTTAACCTCTACCTCCACACATCCACACTGTTCCTCACTGGCTTTAACCTCTACCTCCACATCCACACTGTTCCTCACTGGCTTTAACCTCTACCTCCACACATCCACACTGTTCCACATCCACACTGTTCCTCACTGGCTTTAACCTCTACCTCCACACATCCACACTGTCCCTCACTGGCTTTAACCTCTACCTCCACATCCACACTGTTCCTCACTGGCTTTAACCTCTACCTCCACACATCCACACTGTTCCTCACTGGCTTTAACCTCTACCTCCACACATCCACACTGTTCCTCACTGGCTTTAACCTCTACCTCCACATCCACACTGTTCCTCACTGGCTTTAACCTCTACCTCCACACATCCACACTGTTCCACATCCACACTGTTCCTCACTGGCTTTAACCTCTACCTCCACACATCCACACTGTCCCTCACTGGCTTTAACCTCTACCTCCACATCCACACTGTTCCTCACTGGCTTTAACCTCTACCTCCACACATCCACACTGTTCCACATCCACACTGTTCCTCACTGGCTTTAACCTCTACCTCCACACATCCACACTGTCCCTCACTGGCTTTAACCTCTACCTCCACACATCCACACTGTTCCACATCCACACTGTTCCTCACTGGCTTTAACCTCTACCTCCACACATCCACACTGTCCCTCACTGGCTTTAACCTCTACCTCCACATCCACACTGTTCCTCACTGGCTTTAACCTCTACTTCCACACATCCACACTGTTCCACATCCACACTGTTCCTCACTGGCTTTAACCTCTACCTCCACACATCCACACTGTCCCTCACTGGCTTTAACCTCTACCTCCACATCCACACTGTTCCTCACTGGCTTTAACCTCTACCTCCACACATCCACACTGTTCCACATCCACACTGTTCCTCACTGGCTTTAACCTCTACCTCCACACATCCACACTGTTCCTCACTGGCTTTAACCTCCACCTCCACATCCACACTGTTCCTCTCTGGCTTTAACCTCTACCTCCACACGTGCCAACACCATTGCTGCTTATGATCAGATGTACAGGAACTAGAGCCTGATACATTTAAATATGTGAGCGTCCATGTGTACAGGTCAATAATGCCTGTTGGGTGATCAGAAACTACAGTATGTCCATACAGTCACAGTCAGGAGAAAGCTGATGTTTCATCCATTGGTTTCTACAGCATGAGTTGCTGGTGTGCTGGTCCTTTATATTTTAACCTTTTTATCTAGGTTAATCTCAAAGATATTCTTGATCAATACATACTAGACTTTTTTTCTGAGTCATATTATTTTATCTTTACATATTTTTTTTTTATCTTATTGCTATTTTTAAGGAGTAAAATCAAAAATCCATGTGTTAACGCCAGTCTCTGAAATTAGTAATTTAATTTCAGTGTGGTGTCTAGTTGAATACATCAACAGTTAACAAAAATAGATGAAGTCTCGATCACTATTTTTTCTCTCTACATCTAAACTTGGCACTGGATTTTAATTGGTGCTTTAATTCTGTGGTTAATTGGCCTTCAGAAAGCTCACAACGAAGCGGAACCAGTGGGTGCTAAAGAGGCTTGAAATGTGGTGAATTTATTTCTATATTCTGCCACATGATTAAGATGTTGGCACTGTCACTCATTTGTTTATTCAGTGGTAATGAGTGTAATAAATGTCAACTCCGGAAATGAGTAATCCTCTATATTCATGTAATGCAGAAAATGGCGCTGATGGGGAATGAACTGGCGGGCAACTCAGATGCCCTCTAAAATCACATGAAGTATGAAGCCACTAGATTATGATTTCATTAATTTTTTTATTCTTTACTCATGGCCAAATGTGCAAAATATTGAACAATTCTCACATAATATTCAAATCAATTCTGAACAGAATGTCAGTTTGTTCGCCTGTGCAAAACTAATCAATACATTGTCAGTGCAATTGTCGTTATTTTGCACTGCAAATCTTAAGTCATATTTTGGTCTTGATTTCAATTAAACATATCTAAACATCCATAAAGATGCAAAATTGCATAAAATATTAAGACTTGTTTTCAGAGAATGTCTTGAAATTTTGGAGCGTGGTATCATGGTGATGGAAAAAATATGAGGTAGAAGGAAAAATGACATTTCGCAAATGTTTTGCATTCCCCCGAAAAACCTTACGTTCGCTTGCAAAACCTTCGTGTTGTTTGCGAGTGTGTGCGATGTTTCTCGGGGGAGCACAAACGTGTTGCAAGGGAATGCAAAGGTTTTTCAAGTGATCGCAAAGTTTCTCAGCGAAATAAACAGAAAAATATCGACGCATACATTTTCCACCCATCCCATATTTTTTTCCTTCACTATGTCCCTTTAAGGCTGGTGTTTCTGACATCTCAAACTACCTTGTAACCAATCACATCCACGTGTGATCGTCTGAGCTGGCGTGAGTGAATGGAGACGGGGCTCATTTGCATATTCATAGAACCGCGTTTACTAAATTAGGCAAGGGTGTAGAGTTACATTCAAGCTATTTTAAGGCATGAAGAAAAAAAAAAATCAAGGAAAAAATGTTATATACATATGTCGTTTTGGTGACCAAAGATGAGTTTTAAGTGATACAATTATTGACTACATGGGGGACTTTAATGGAAACCAAGACAAAAAGTTTGTTAGATATGTGTCTGTGGGATGTTTCCACCCATTTTCAGTGTCTGCAAGGTGAACATTTTGATCACTTTTAAGTCACACAATTTGAGGCATCATTCATGTCTGCAGTGCAAATAATGCAGGATGAGCTACAGTATGTTCCAGTGTCTATAATCGAGAGTTTGTTCAAATCCATCCACAGCATGTCCAAAACACCCATGTTGGTCTCAAAACAAGGGCTGCCATTACTTTCCATATCCACTTGTACGGTTGAGATAAAATGTTGTAAATCTCATTACATGCTTTCCATATGCTGGAGACATACTGTATGCAAATGTGCTAAGTCAGAGATTGCCACTCGTCCCTGCTGCCCCCCTCTCTCTCTCTCTCTCTCTCTCTCTCTCTCTCTCTCTCTCTCTCTCTTTGCACAATTATCTCAAGTCCATGTTCAGTATTCTGTTTCCTTTTGTTTTCCATACAAATAATTAAATTAGACAGTAGAGAAGTATCCTTGATTTCGCCTCCTTGTTTATCAATGGTTTATTCGCTCTCCTGTGGCGTCTTTTATATCAGGATGAGAGCTTTTCACACAAGTGGAGAGACAAGCAGCAATCAGTGCATTTTATGCAAAGCTGAAAACACCATTCGGCTTGTCAGTTTTGCAAGAGGGTGGTCCTCAGCACGTCGAACGGCGCGCTGCTAATAAGCTCGTCATCTGAAAATGCAGCTTGGCTTCTTTGTGAAATGAGTAAGCGGTCGACTGGAGTGCTGTTATTATGAGGGATTCTCTTGAGTTTAGAAAAATACCAGAGGTAATGCAAAACTAATAGGTCGGTAAACAGTTATATAGATTGTGGTCTGTAATGCAATAACCTTTTATGAAACAGGCTTGTTCTTTCTATGGCACGACAGGATACGGGCTTCCCCTTGAGTGAAAAGGAGAAAAACAGAAATATAAAAAAAGGCAAAGCGGGGCTCCTTACTGGGATTAGAGAAAGGAGAGGCATGACCGGCATACTGATGGAGACGAGGTAGAAAAATATTGAGTGCTAGTATGTAGTCCATGTCTGACAAATGGCCTTTACAGTGAAGGGCGCCCAGCAATAAAGGACATGGGTATGTGACTGTCCAGAGGACGAGACAATGCACCAAAATAATTGGGAGGATGGCGTATGACATTTTGAGTAGCTTTACTCAGCACTAAACAGATGAAAGACACAGAGGAAGCGCAAGGTTAGCACGGTCGGCTATGGGTAAAAAAAAAAAAAAAAAAAAAAAGGAGCTTTGAAAACGGATCTCCGACGTGCATTGTGTGGGTGGGGATAGTCCACTAATGACTAGAAGATAAAACAGAAGGTCTGGTAGATTCATGAAGCCTAACGTTTCAAAGAGCGGCAATGGAATATTTTTATCGGCAGCGAGGGTGAAAGAGAAGCGCTGTGAAGCAGAAAGACGGAGAGGAAGGCTGACAGCTCACTGGTGGAAGATGACAGGAGAGGGAGAGGGAGAGGGAGAGGGAGGATATTTGAGGGAAAGTGTAACACAGGGATGCTGTCAAGCCTCAAGCAAGCTCCATTTAACAAGCTGCAAGATTGAGGGACGGAGGAGAATTCAGGGAGCTGGGCGAGAGGATCTACAGGCTCCTCTGCCTTCTGCATGTGCACGTGAAAATATCTCACATGGGTTTGATTATGCAAACATGGTTGAAGGAGGAGTTGGTGAACGGTCACATGATATTGAGGCATTGTGATAGATGTTAATGCTAGATTGTGATTGTGATAGATCTATCTATCTATCCATCCATCCATTTAATAATAATTATAATTTGTTACATTTATATTGCGCTTTTCTGGGTACTCAAAGCGCTTTACATGAAAGGGGGAATCTCCTCAACCACCACCAATGTGCAGCATCCACCTGGATGATGCGACGGCAGCCATATTGCGCCAGAACGCCCACCACACACCCGCTTACTGGTGGAGAGGAGACAGTGATGAAGCCAATCAGTATATGGGGATGATTGGGAGGCCATGATGGACAGAGGTCAAGGGGCAAATTTGGCCAGGATGTCGGGGTAACACCCCTACTCTTTTTTTCGAAGGACATCCTGGGATTTTTAATGACCACAGAGAGTCAGGACCTCGGTTTAACGTCTCATCTGAAGGACGGTGCTCTTTAACAGTATAGTGTCCCCGTCACTATATTGGGGCGTTAGGACCCACACAGACCACAGGGTGAGCACCCCCTACTGGCCTCACTAACACCTCTTCCAGCAGCAACCTGGTTTTCTGAGGTGGTCTCCCATCCAGGTACTGACCAAGCTCAATCCTGCTTAGCTTCAGTGAGCAACCAGTCTTGGGCTACAGGGTGATATGGCTGCTGGCCATTTATCCATCTATCCATCCATCTATCTGTCTGTTGATATATCTATTCAGATAGACAGATATCCATCACCTAGATAGATAGAGGCTTGTAGAGATGTTGTGGATTGTTCACATGTGAAGCATTAATTGTCCAGAGATGAATGTTTCCCTGCATCAATCTCACTGTGGTGTATGATAGAGATCTCATAGACAGACACTTCTTTTCATCTTCTGTTCTAAATAATGGTTGACTTGAAGAATGGCTGAATAAAAACAAAATTTCTTATCTGTGTGCCTCCCGTAGATAAACCCACCCTCAGATGCATCTGTGCCACATCCACACACAGAGACCATGGGCTTCAGATCAGAGATGAGAGAGGCCATCTTATCTGTAACAGTCCAGAATCACTTCAAGCATGTTCACACTCGCTACACTCCCATGAGACACAGATCCAACATCCTAAGTCCTTCCCCCTGGCCCCATCTCACCCAACCACGTATCGAACACCCACAGCACATTTATCTTCCCTGGACAGACTAAATGTCAACCCTTACACCATGCTGGAATGTGATTAGCTAGTGCTAATAGCAATGATGGAGCTAATTTTGTTCAAGCCTCCCTCCTATGTTTCATTTATCGGTTCTCTCATTTGGCCGGCTTTTCTCGCTTGCGTTGGCTGATGGATGGGAATGGATCCCGCGGCACAAATTTTTGCCGGTAGCATTCACACATGCAGGCGCAAGTACAGACAGGTCCTGCTCTCACAGGCAGGCAGCCATTTTAGAGCTGTTTAATCTATAGAAGAGCTGTGTCTGAAATAAATGCATGCTGTTTTTACTCAACTCATTTGAAATGGCTTGAGTTATATTTAAATATTTACTTTTTGAAGGTTAAGTAATTTCTTGGAGAGACTTTTCTTTCATTACAATGTATGTGATGTGTGAATGTGAACAGATATTTTAAATATTTGCTTTGTATTAAGTTAAGTTTTTCTACCAATTATAATGTTAGATGTACATTAGAAATGTACCATTATGACCTTTCATATTTTAATTTAGATTTATTTTTAAATACATTTTTACATTTTCTTTCCATAAGAGATATAATTCCAAAGCAAGTTAAAAAGGTTCACTACCTTTCAAAAGTTTGGGGGCTGTAAGGTTTTTAAATGTTTTTGAAAAAAGTCTCTTTTGTTCACCAAGGCTGTCTTTATTTGATGAGAAATACAGTAAAAACAGTAATATTGTGAAATATTATTAAAAAAAATTTTTTTAGTTAAATGTAATTTGTTCCTGTGATCAAAGCTGAATTTTCAGCATCATTACTCCAGTCTTTAGTGTCACATGATCCTTCAGAAATCATTTAAGTATGCTGATTTGCTGCTTAAGAAACATTTCTTATTATTATCATCAATCATTTTGTGGAATCTTTGTTTTTCTTTTTTCTTCTATTCTAATTTTACGAATAGAAAGTCCAATAGAACATCATTTATTTGAAATAGAAATCTTTTGTAACATTATAAATGTCTTCACTGTCACTTTTGATCAATTTACTGCATCCTTGCTGAATAAAAGTTTTAGTGACTCCAAACTTTTGAACGACAGTGTAAATGATGCATGATCACAGTTTAACATTCTTATTTCAAGCTTGTGTAAAATTGTTCAAACATGAAATGATGTCACCTGCCAAATGAAGTAGCTGCTGTCTTGACCTCAAACTGACCAGTTGCCTATCTGTCTCTTCTCAACAGGTGGTCGCCTCCTCTGCCTGGTGTTATGGCTTAACATGGTGCCAGTGATGAATGGCTGCCCGGCGAAGTGTGTGTGCTACAGCGAGCCGAGGCCAACCGTGGCCTGTCAGCAGCAGGGTCTGTTCTCCATTCCCACTGAGATCCCCGTCCGTAGCCAGCGAATATTCCTCCAGAGCAACAAACTGACAGTGGTCCGATCAACCAGCTTTAGTTCTGTGCATAACCTCACGGTCTTGTGGATGTACTCGAATAATATCAGCCATATTGAGGCGGGGGCCTTTTACGGGCTGGAGAGACTGGAAGAATTAGACATCGGCGACAACAGCAACCTTCGCATCATAAGTCCCACCGCATTCCGCGGTCTGACCAAGCTGCACACCCTTCACCTGCACAGATGCGGGCTGTCCGAGCTCCCGGTGGGAGTTTTCCGAGGACTCTTCTCGCTCCAGTATCTGTACCTGCAGGATAATAACCTTCTGGCCCTGCACGAGGACACTTTCCTGGACCTGGCGAACCTCACCTACCTATTCTTACATAACAACAAGATCAAGGTGGTGACCGATCACATGCTGCGTGGTCTCACCAACCTTGACCGCTTGCTCCTGCACCAGAACCGCATTATACACGTGCAGCAGCGGGCTTTCAACGATCTGGGCAAGCTGACAACCTTGTTTCTCTTTTACAACAACCTCACCATGTTGACAGGGGAGGCCATGAACCCTCTGGTGTCCCTCCAGTACCTAAGGCTCAATGGGAACCAATGGATTTGTGACTGTCGAGCCAGGCCGTTGTGGGACTGGTTCAAACGCTTCAAAGGGTCTAGCTCCGAGTTGGAGTGCCACCTTCCCACCTCTCTGACTGGGAAGGACCTGAAACGACTGAAAAGCGACGATTTGGAGGGGTGCGTGGACTCTCCGGCACAGGTTCAAACCAGTATCTTCAACACCAAGGCACGCTCTGGAAAGTTCCTCTCCCTTGAAGATCCTCTTGTCGAAAGCATTCCCAGGTGCTGTCTTTCGGATAATGACAAATCCTCCATTATCTCCAGCAAGTCCCACCCAGATCCTTCATCCTACAACAGCCGGCAGATCACCAACAATCCCCTGAAAGAAAAGGAGAACATCTCCAAGACCAAGTTTCGGGAGGTTGATCAAACGAAAAACGACACTCGTAATAAGCAGAGTCTCAATGATGGTCCTTTGGGAACCATGTCCAACCACCTTGACCAGACCTTGGACAAAATTGACCCAGAGCTGCTGGACAATCTGGAACCTTCTACAGCGCCATCTAGGAAGAAAAAAAAGTGCTCCAAAAAGCCCAAATCAGACCAGTACTGCCTAAAGGGTCATGGGTCCACCATTCAAGTATTGGCTGTTCTCTTTCTCCCCTTGTTCTGGTTGTCTCTGGTTTTGTCCTAGTTCATACTCTCATCCATCAGTTTGCTCTTGACAATGACACAAAATACCTGCAGTAGCCTGAGTGGACAGACAAAAGACGTTGAAAAGGGGGTTACAACGTTGCTCCGCATGGTTGAGAATAAAGTTGCAATGCTAATGACGCATTAAAAGAAATGGATGCCTTTACAGAATACATGAAATCTAATGTATATAAAACTGGGTGCCCAAATGTTTGTTCTATGTACTTTTAATGTGCTGTGTTTAAGCAACACTGCGAAGAGCTCCCTATTCCCACATCACCTCCAAAAAAGCTGACCAGAAAGTGACTATTGTAGATGAACCACTTAAAAAAAGAAGAAAAATCCTTAAACCATGACTAAACCAGATCGCCGAAAGCACCCAGGAATGTTGCTGATATGAAACCGAAGGGAAATGACATTTATTTTTTTTGTTCCCAATATTTTTTTTTTCTTTCTTTTAAAAGTGATACATTTGTTTGATGCTGTTTTTTATGTTTCTAAGTATTTCAGTAAAGACACGTTTAATTCTCCCCAAATATGTGCTATGTTCTGTTTGCGTCATGACACACTGCAGGTGGCATCTTGGGAAGGAATGCTGTCTATTTGTTCACTGACATTGCGATGGAATTATAGATATGCATTTTATTTTGCTGGTGTACGAGCATAAATATATGACAAATAAAATATCTCATTTTTTACAGATTGACTTCTCAAGTGACTGAAGAACAACAGCATGAATATAGTTATATTGAATATTAAAAGATCCATTAGTGATCAAGAAGGTTTTTAATTCAATTCAATTCAATACAAATACTAAATTAAACCCAGGGGAACTGAATGTCTATTTCGTGTATATTCCATTAGGATTGAAACCTCAAAGGCGCATATTGCTGCTCATTAATGAACTTTAACACAATGACTAATGATTCATCCATGTGTGAAGCTCAGAAATTCACAACATGAAGAGTGCCAAAACAACCAGGCATCTTTCATTACCAAATTAATGGATGCGACACTGACTGAATTTGAGAAGATTCCTCATAGTACACATTTCTTCGACTTGGCATTCACTATTAAGGACTTTCAATAATATTATGACATTTAAGAAGCATTTGCTTGTGGTGTGATGAAAAAGTGATTACATTTTTATGGTAAATTGCACGTCAGTAGCAGTAAAAAAAAAAAAAATCACATCCTTTGGCTACGTCTGGCATCAAGTTGATAATCACTACTTAAAATATGAATAAAGAGTGAAACATGTTATTGCAATGATTTACAGCACTGCACTAGACATTTAAAAAAAAAAAAGACTAACCACCACAGAATTGCATGTAATTATAAATAGTAAAAAAAAAAAAAAAACATTAATGCATTTCATTAAGATATTATAATAGTGGTTTGGGCAACAAGGTGATGGGATTTTTTATTTTATTTTTATATTGTGCAAGTTTCTCCCAAACCTTTATAGTTACAGTATTCAATCGTTCACAAGAGTAAATGGAAAAAACTCATTTTAATTTGTATTTAAAGAAAATACTGACACTGGATGGACAAAGGACAACAAATTATTGTGATAATACATTTCCTAAACTAAAGGAAGATTAAATGCTATTTAAAAAATAATTTAATGTCAAAATCATTCAATATGTTAATGTGAACCATATGCCACATTATTAATATACACAGTGCATACACTCATTTATTATCAAGTGATGCTAGTGTTTCTCTCAACTTGAAAAACACAAGAACTCCATTTTCTCATATTCCATAATACTCTAACATAATTAACATATAGAAAGACATCACCTAGCAGTTCAGACTTTTGTTGTCATCTAGTGAAGTAGCCTCTTCAACAGGGATCCAAACACTCTTACATATTTATTCATTTAAAAGAGAAACCTTGCACCATATATGCCAAATTTGGAATGGAAATATCACGTGAAGAATGAACAACCTCTAATCAGTTGTGCACTGAAAAGTGCTCAAGTATGGGTCATAGACTATCACACTGTAGGAATCCATGTTCTGTCCTCTCCTATAAACAGATGGCGGAGCGTGCTGGGATTGTTTGCGGATGATGACCCATTGCTTTGTCAATTCTGGCCGGCGCTCAAGTCCTCGTCCGATGCCTTCAACTACTTGTGCGCTGCAGGAGTCTGGCATAAGACAGCGAGGCACACTTCAGTAGGGAGAGGTTTAGCCAACAGTAGTATGTTATACTAAACACACTCCTGTCAGCTCACTTACGCCCCGTCTACACTGCTTGTGATACAACAAACCTAGAACACTCAGGTTAGAATCAAAGAAGCAATCTGCAACATACAGTAGGCGTGCAATGACGAAAATACTTTGTTGGTTATAATAGTAGTGTGATCGTATTGCTGCTGTTGCACACTTGCGGCGTAGATGGTGTGCAATTATGAGGACAAACACTTGAGGTTTAAAAGGTCAACAGTATTCATAAAATCTTTTACTTACTGAGAAAACAATGTTGTGCAGCATTGTGTGCACTGGGAATGGATTGGTTCAAGAAAAAATAGGCATTTCATATTAGAACAGAACCAGACGACGCCCCACCTAAAACACAGCTAGAACTCATTGGTTTAGACTTAAGTAGCATAGGTGACACAAGCAGAAAAAGAAAGTCATTTTAGATGCAGAAAAATACCCCTAAACCTAACCCTACCCATAACTTATCCTTAAAAGGGAAATGACAAGAGAATAACACTGATGTAGAAGCACCTAACCCTGGCTGTAAGCCTAAACTTGACATTAACTTTAAACTGGTCCCTCAACTTGTATATAGAATATGTCACTCACAATAAGTGTAATGTTAGTATTGTGTTCTCTTAGTATTGTGTAACCCTGTTCTCTTCTTTTTTGTTTTATTATATTTAATTCTACTGAGCTTTAAATTAGTTTTAGTTTTTTTTTTTTTTTTTGTATTTTAGTACTTCAGCTTCAACTTATTTTATTTCAGTCATTTCATTTCTAATTCTCATTTAAGTTTTTTAAGTTTTTCATCTAATATTTATATTTTATTTCAATTAATTAAAATTATTTTAATAGTTTTAGTTGACAATAACAACGCTGTTCACAATAAGACTCAACAAAGCCATTTTTCTTTTACGTTGACTTAAGAATATAAAGTTCCTTGATTTTTGTTCATCTGGAAGTTCAACAATACACTCATTTAATTACAGATGTAAAGGCAAACTTTTGATGGTTTAATAGAAATGTACATTCTCCAGGTTATAGCAAAAATAATAACTTATCCTGCACATTTATTTCTAGTCAAAACAGGCAACAGACAAAACAGTACAAATTCCATTCATATTTAAAGTAAATAGAATAAACTGAACCTGGATGTACAAAGGAGAATGAATTATCATAATACATTTAGCTCTACTGAATAAAGGCAGAATGCTAGATAATAATTTCATGATAAAATGTTTAATATTAAAGTACCCCTATTATGCTATTTTAAAGGTTCCTAATTTTATTTGATAGATTCAATAGGTTTACATGCATAAAAGGACAAAAAAACACTTTATTTTTCTCATAATATACAGTGCAGAATCACATCTTTTCTCACAGTGTCTGAAACGGTTCGATCAATGATTCAGTCTCTCTAAACCCCTCCTTTCTGAGAGCCTACTCTGCTCTGATTTGTCAGACGGCCCAATGTGTTGTGATTGGTCTACCACTTATAAGGCATGTCGTAAACTAATGGTGTGTTCACACTTGCAGTTCATTTCGCTTGATTCGTTTGGTCCAAACCAAAAAAAAAAATTTAGTCCTGGTCTGTTAAGCGTTCATATTGCCATTTTAACACCAAACCTAAAGGTACCAAACCTAAAGGCACAGGGATATGTTCACAACCTGATTAGTCTGCTTTTATTACATATATTTTGCGACAGAACTAACCGAACATCCAAAACAATGCTGTGTTCTGGGATAAATCTGCTTGTTGTACTGTATGTGCTTAACCTTCATTTGATGGTATTTTGACCAGCTGAGAACTATAGTGAAGAGCTTATAAAATGTGTAAAGGAGTCAAAACAGCGGCAGGAATCCCTCCGTCACACAAAAGAAGATCTGCTGCGAGGAGTCGTGGTTCTGATGCCTGTACTGAACTGTGATGGACAACATCGCGACTATGATGAGAAAAAAACAGGTATGCTTGAGTATTCTGTCCTTTTTAGGGTCGCATCTTCCAGTTTTTGGTTCGTTAACATGTCTTTGGTGGTCCGTGTTGCATTCATTTACATATCATTTGAACCGCACCAGAGTTCGTTTGGAAGCTTGTTTGCTCACCAGGGTTCGGATGGCAGCGTTCACGCTTATTTAAATGAACCAGGGTTAGTTTTAATCGAACCAAACATGCCAAGTTTGAACACACCTTAAATGCCTATTGCAATTTTTGAAGGCTTTCTCAGCACTTGATACAGTGATACAAACGGTAACGATGGCTTCCATTCCAGCGCGAGTCCTCGTCCTTTGGAGTACATGCATGCAAAGTGGATTTGCTTTTCACAGCACAGAAAACGCCATCTTCTCTACATGTCATATCTGTGTGGCAATAGCATCTCCACACGAACCACACGATATACACTACAAAGTGCATCCACTCAGCATTATCTAAAATTCAATCCTAAACCGAATGGTATTCAAGGGATGAACTTAAACATAAGGACATCGCTGGGATGAACTCCACAGGTTAAAGCAGAAAATACAGTCTTAAGATGTTGTTTTTTTTAAACATATTGACTTGCGTTGAGCGAGGGCTGTCTGGGGAACGGTTGTTTGATGTGCTTCCTCTATTCTTTTTAGAAGTAAAGGTCACTGGTTTTGCAATGACCTGTTCGGGGTGACTGACATTCAAAGTTTTTCATAGCTTGTGGCTTTAAATGAAACCCCAGAGTAAAAACCATCCATCATTTATCCAAAAAAGAAAAAGAAAAAAAAAGGACTGCACTGTCACTACAGAGAATTCACATCTTCTGCAAGGTTTCTGGGTCCACAGAAATGACTTAAAAGCCCACATTTAACCTTTATCGGCACAGGAAAAACGTTCTGCTGGAATACTGCGTATGAGTTTTATGAGGGCCGTCTACACGTCGTAATAAGGAGGAAAGTGGGAAGTGATGGCACTGGGGAGGGGAAAGTGTCTCTGTCATAATGTGCAGTGGTAATTATCAGTCTTACTCTCTCCGGGCGCCGAGCCGAGCAGCCGCTGTATTTACATCATCTGCCCCGGGCTTCTGCCGCAGCCTTGCGAGAGGATGAAATTGAGTTTATTTACGCCACCCACTCTTAGTGTCGCACAATATCACTCATCACGAATCTCCACAGGAAAAATCACACACACGATGGGCCGATGAGTGTCCAACAATCAGACGTGCTTTATGTGTTTTGATTGGATTGTGATGTAAATGAAGGTCGTTTGATGTCTTTTAATCAACTTCTGTTGTTAACCTGCAGCCGCCTTTCAACACAAGAATGAAAATGGCTGTAGTGCATGAAGCCTTTAAACTACATGGATCATTATGGTCTTTTCTAAAAAATAAAATAAAATGACTCAGTAACACTTTATTTTACAATGTGCTTGTTACATATTTTACATGTACTGTACTTACAATAGTAATAACAGTAAAGTATGCATAATTACATGCAACTAAACCTCAACCGAATCCTAATCCTACCCTAACCCTATATTGCTGACTATAACCTATACCTAATCCTATCCTAACCCTATATCAAAAAATATTGCCGACTACTTACAAAGCACTAAATGGTTTAGCTCCCCAGTACTTGAGCGAGCTCTTAAAGGGATAGTTCACTTTGAAATAAAATTGTGGTATGTTTTAGCTTACCTCAAGGGCATCCAAGATGTAGGTGTCTTTTTTTCCGCAGTAGTTTCAATTTTGATATTTTTAGGTCAAACCGTTCTTGTCTGTCAGTCATATAATGCAGGTCTATGGTCACTGTCTCAAAGAGCATGCACAGAGTCCAAATTAAAACAATTCCCCATCGTCCAAATTAAACAATTCCCCATCGTAAGTACACATTGATGGCACGGCCACGTCCAAGTGATCTGAGAGCGCGGGCGGGTATAGATATATACACTAGATGTCGTGTCGCATTGGCTACGGTTTCGTTCCAATGAACTGCAGTAGCCAAGGCGACTTCTATTGTATATATCTATACCCGCCCGCGCTCTCAGATCACTTGGACGTGGCTGTGTACAAGAGGTAACAACGATATAAATACTGTTCGTTTTCTCACACAAACCGCTCGTTTCGTGTCTTGGGCCATCAATGTGTACTTACGATGGGGAATTGTTTAATTTGAACGATGGGGAATTGTTTTAATTTGGACTCTGTGCATGCTCTTTGAGACAGTGACCATAGACCTGCATTATATGACTGACAGACAAGAACGGTTTGACCTAAAAATATAAAAATTTAAACTACTGCGGAAAAAAAGACACCTACATCTTGGATGCCCTTGAGGTAAGCTAAAACATACCAAAATTTAATTTCAAAGTGAACTATCCCTTTAACGCATAGTCCTTCACGTCTACTGCGATCTCAAAATTCCAGCCAGTTGATAATACCTAGAATATCAAAATCGACTGCAGGCGGTAGATCCTTCTCCTATTTAGCACCTTAACTTTGGAACAGTCTTCCTAACATTGTCCGGGAGGCAGACACACTCTGTCAGTTTAAATCTAGACTAAAAATGCATCTCTTTTACCTGGCATTCATATAGAATATTACATTTCTATTATTTAAATCAGTTAATTGATTATTAGGCTGCCTAGATTAGGTCAGCCGGAACCGGTGACACTTCCCATAACACCTGATGCACTCGTTACATCATAAGGAGAATGGCATCTACGCTAATGTTAGTCTTTCTGTTTATTCCGAGGTTTACTGAAGTCAGCCGGATCCGTGCCGGATCCAGATCAGATGGTTGGACCTGCGCCTGGACCCATCCACGGCGCATCCCAGAAGTGCCAGCCTCATCAGCCCTGTGAAGGCCTCATCGACATGACAGCCATCGGCACCGATCCTCAACAAAGTCGTCTCCATACCGGCGAGATGACTCCAACTTCCAACCAGATGGAACTGGATAATATTCTGAATGTTCTGATCCAGTCTGACTTCTGACCTGTAATGTTGCCTGGATCATAATCATACACTGTTTGTTCGTTGGCCAGAGGAGAACTGGTCCCCGACTGAGCCTGGGTTCTCCCAAGGTTTTTTTCTCCATTCTGCCACTGTTGCCTTGGCTTTTGGCTTGCTTAGTTGGGGACATTTAATATTCAACAATATTATTGATCTGCCTTACTTAAGGTGGACGATGACGCAATTTTCTTCTAGAAACAAACTTTGTTGAATTATTTTCATGTTATCACTGTGAAGCTGCATGCTTTGATACAATCTGCATTGTAAAAAGCACTATATAAATAACGGTGACTATAGTAAGTACATGTTGTTAATTAATATTACTCAGTACAATGACACCTTAAAATAAAGTGTAACCATGTATGCATTAATCCTAAAGAAAAGACATAAAGAAAAACCTTTTTTTGCAATTTATTTGCATTATATAGAGTGCCTAAGAGCAGTGGCGGCTCCAGACAATTTTGATTGGGGGGGCAATGGGGGGTCCTGGTCATTTCAAGGGGGGTCTCATGAAAACCAACAGAAAATACAGTGGACACGGCTAATAACTGCATATTACTGCTACTAAACAACAAAAACAACACAGCATATCAACTACATTGTTTTTAATTAATTAATCAATTGCAGTTTGCAAACAATATGCTCGAACTTTAATTGCCATAGCCACACCTATGACAGAAAACATATTTACAAAATCTTATTCTCTATGGAAGCTTGTTTCCGCCACTGAATAATAAATAAATAATAATAATTGTGACTTTTTTTCTCACAATTGCGAGATATGAAGTCAGAATTGTGAGATATAAAGTCGCAATTCTGAGAAATAAAGTCGCAATTCTGAGAAACAAAATCGCAATTGGGAGATATAACGTCAGAATTGCATGATATAAAGTCGCAATTGCGTGTTATAAAGTCAGAATTGTGAGATATAAACTATTCTGAGGTAAAAAAATTAAATAAAATAAAAAGTCCGTCTTTTTTCCCCTTGGAATTGGACTTTATTTCAAGCAATTCTGACTTTATATCTCGCAATTCTGACTTTATAACACGCAAAATTTTGCGACTTTATTTCATGCAATTCTGACTTTATAACACGCAATTGCGACTTTATTTCATGCAATTCTGACTTTATATCTCACAATTCTGTCTTTATTTCTAATGTAAACTCGCAATTGTGAGATAAAAAGTCGCAATTATCTTTTAAAATGTTTTATTCTGTGGCGGAAACAAGCTTCCATAATTATCATACTCTCACCACCTTTTGATTGCCCTACTTCTGTCCAGTTTCCCCCTGGCATCTTCTCTGCTCCTCTTTTGTCCAACAAAGCGATCCATTTTTAGCTTCAAGCTATAGCTGTAGCAGCTCTTGCAGGCTCGCGGCAGCGACTTGAACGCAATGACGCAAGGCGCAGCGACGTTCATGGGGCGTCGCAGTGATTCTTATGTTTATATTTTTTTATATGTCGAATAAATTATTAATTATTATTGTTCTGCGTAGTTTGAAGAGAAACATTTTTAAATCTTTATCCCGGATATATATATTTTAATCAGGAAGGGGGTGGGGGGGGGGGTCAAATGGGGGGTCAAGGCGTTTTTTGGGAGGGACCCCCCAAGACCCCCCCTGGCGCCGCCGGTGCCTAAGAGACATGGTGATAAAAAAAGAGAAATAAATTCGTGTTTTTGCATTCACTTATAAAACCTTTTTATTTTCCTGAGAAACTTTGTTTGCTAGCAAAACTTTTAATATGAGGTGGGAGGAAAATTTATATTTCAAGGCTTTTTGCGAGCGAATGGTTCATGGGGGAGAGCAGAGTACAACGAGGCTAAAGGCACACCCTAAGAAAAATGTGCTTTTCACTTCTCCCATAGTGTATGATTACAGGAAAAGTATATGTTTGTATTGAACATTGATGGAGCAACAGATTTTGTGTGAAAATGAATAATACAAGGGTCTTGGTTTTAGGTTTTTGGTCTAAAAATCGTATAAATGTATGAGGTGGTGAGGGAGGACTTTTACCCCACACACAGGGTAATACCAGCATGGGGTAAAAGGCACAAAGTATTGATACAAACACTTTAGCTAAAATAATTTAATGTCTAAGTTAATACTTGTTCAAAACGATCAAAGTTTGCACTATTTTCGGTTCATTTTGATAAATAAAAGAAATTAAAATATATAAAAAATATATTTAAAAAATACAGAAACAAAATTATTTTAAAAAGTAAAGATTCTGAAAGCATTGCATGAGATCCTATAATAATTTAATAAACCTTTACAGTAGTAACACATAAATATGAACTTTTATTATATGATTAATACGTTTAAATATGATTGTTTCATTTTCAATCTAACCATGTCATGTCAACAAATGGAAAAGTCAGCCGGCTATTTAATATCATGTTAATTATTGTGCCTTAAAGGCACCATCCGCACCATCCATGTGGTCTCAAACATTTTGAAAATGTTTAAAAAAGTGCTAAACTGAATTTTTGTGCCATCTAGTAGTTTAAAAGAGAATAAAGTCAAATGCGCCTTTTACCCCGGTGCGACTTTAGCGCCGTTGTACCCTAATACCTTAGAGAATGCAAAGGTTCTTGAGGGAATGCAAAACTTTCGTGAGTGACTGCAACGTTTCTCGTTGAACGTAAACGTTTTGCAAGGTAAAGCACAAATAAATATTTTTCCTCCCATCTCAGGAAACTCTGCATTCGTTTGCAAAACTTTTGCATTCCCCCAAAAACTTCATGTTCAGCAAACCAAGCAAACCTTTTTAATATGAGATGGGAGGAAAATGCAAAGTTTGCAAACGAATGCAGCAGCATGAAATATAGTTTTTCCTTCAACCAAAAAAGTTTTTAAAGCAAACGCAACATTTCTCAGGGGGAATGCAACAAATGTACATTTTTCGAGGAATGCAGAAATTTGGTAAGTGAACACAAAAGCATTGAAATACCAGAAAGCAAAATAGTGTCGGCCCAGATCCGGCCCACATCTGGGCTGTGTGGAATCCGCGTGTATCAGATGTGAGCCAGATGTGATCCGACACTATGTTGCTGTCTAGGATGCATTTTTTTAGGATCACCATGTCCCTTTAGGGGCACTGTAGCATTAAATGTATTCAGGAAAAAAATGCTTGACACTCTCCTTGTTTGAAAAAACCCTACCATTTCAATGTGGCCTCAGACTTCTGGATGCCGCTGTGCAGTTTTAATATTCACAAATATGCGGCTACTTCCTGCTTAAGCCATTGACCACAAGCTGTGTCGGTATATTTGCTGGGAATCATCCACTGTAGATAATCTGCACAAATTAAGAGAAGATCTTGTGGAAAATCCAGAGTTTATCTCACAGTGAATGAGGGGATTAAATGCAGCAGCTTTGCAAATCCCAGCAGCTAGCCATTGTTTCCGATTAACCTTCACAAGCAGAATAGCTTGAAGGAATGCTTAAAAGACACTGATCTGCAGCTGAGGTCAAGAGACAGGAAATAAGTGAACAGTTCCCTCAGGAACACCAGAGAACATCCTCTGAATGTGAGAGACTGGGATGGAGAAGACATTAGTTGGAGTGGCTGCGTTTTGGGGTTTGCAGACTTTGACTACAAAAAAATAAAAAATAAATGTTTTCCCTTTCTCTACACTGCAAAAAGTGATTTTCTTCCTCAGCATTTGTCTTGTTTTCCAGTACAAATATCTAAACTTAAAATATCATTCTTAAATATTAAGGTATTAAGTCTTGTATACTGACAAATGTATCCAAATTAAGAAAGTTTATGCTTAAAACAAGAAAAAAAAATCTGACAGTGAGGTATGCAAAATAGGGTTAAGAAAACAAGACTTAATATCTTAGGTGATTTTGCTTCTCAAAGAATGTTTAGATATCTGTAATGAAAAACAACAAATACTGAGGAAGAAAATATTTTTTTTGCAGTGTATAAACTCACTGGGCATTGGAGGCAACCATTTTGAGTTGTCTATTTGTACTTGCCTGAAATAACAGTCTCTGCGTCTATGACAATCTGTAGGCATCCCGCACCGTTGAAGACATTCTGCTATGCTGGGACTGAGTTGTGAGTCTGCGGTATACCCTGTTATCATAAGAACGGAAAACAGAAAATTAGGCTTAATTATATCACCCTCCCATCTGCACCACAGACTCATTCCACAGCAAACTGGCAATTTGGCAGCGACACAACATCTCAATATAGGCAAAAAATGTGACTCAAGGGACTTATACAAATGTTGTTGATATGTCAATTACTCTGTCAATGGCTCTAAAATGGTCATTTAAATTGATTTTAGTACATTCTGTCTCGCAGTTTTTTTTTTTTTTAGAGTAATAACAAGGCATCAACTGATGTTACCTTCTAAAGGCACAATCAAGTGCTACGAGAGGCTTAATGGCGAAATGTGAGAGGACAAACAAATAAAATCGATATCTAAGGCAAATATTATTACTTAAGTTGATTTAACCAACAGACAAATGGTTTGTTTGTTCATCTCCCAAACAAATCATTCTGCCCATTTTTGTGAACCAGCTCAATCAATTCACTGAAAAGATCCAATTCAAAATAGCAATTTGTTCTCATATCTAACAATCTCGAACATGGCAAGATTATCTGTGAATCAGTTTATTCTTCAAATAAAGCTATTGTATGACTTGGAAAAATATTACACAAGTCATTTGGATCACATTTATGAACCTTTTGCTTTTGCATCCTTTCTGAACTATTGATCTAATCCTTAAATATTCTTATCACAAATTTCATGTTTTTATATGTTCAGGCTGCAGATTAGCAGTGAATTATTTTAGCATGGGAGGAATATGACCATCTGGCTAAAGACTGCAAACACATTTCACATGCTTTTAGCCTGTGGCCATAAGAGCATGACCATTGAGGGCCATTTGAACTTTAGTTTATCAACAGTATGGTTGTGCCAAATGGCACAGCAAAGCTGCAAAGATTACAGAGGCTGAGCCAAGAAGTGGAACGTGTGGGTATTGAATAAAAATGTAATGTTTGTTAACAAAATAGAGAGAGAGAAAATATCTCTCATTCACTAATTGCTTAAAGGGGTGGTAACTTTAGTTAATGTGTAATTTTGAGTTTTTTAAGGACTAGGGGAGAGCGGGGCACAACCTAACGCTTTTTGACTTTCTCAGTTTGTGTAAATCTACTTATGGTTCAGAGTATTTATTTTTTCCCACATTAATTTCCCACATGTCTAGTACAATTATGTGGTTTTGTTTTATTAATACAGTATATACTTTTTTCTTGACATACCCCGAAAGAATGGAAGTGAAATGTGACAACATGCCCCATAGGTGGATACATTGTAACATGTGAGGGGCACATTGTAACATAACATATGACAGCTTAAAATGTTATCTGATCTAATAAAAAATATATACAAAACAAACTAAAATATTTTCTAAATAAAATACAATTAAAAAAACGTTTTCAAAAAAAAAAGGCAATTTTTAATAATTAAATATAAACACATTTTTGAGTTTTGACTACGAACACATGAAAACACAGCTATACAACATAGTTCAAAACAAATAAATAATTAGTCATTTCTGAACATTGACTCTCAGTCTTTATTCACCTTTTTCTCACGTTTTCCCAATAAAATTAATAAAAGTATAGAATATAATAGCATATTTCTAATAGGGGCACATTGTAACGCAGTGTTACAACATGCCCCCGCCTGCACAACTGGGATTTAAACCCTGCTAGTGTCTTCTGCTAGTTATCGAAGCATTAAAGAACTATCTCAACTGTTAAATAACATCTTGGAGATTAAAATAATATCAGATTTGTCTTATTTTAAATAAACACAAAAAATAGAGATGAAAAATTAACTTAAGTATAGAAATTTACTTTTGCTATGGTTTAATAAATGTCTATGGATATCTTCCAAAAAAAAGAATAATTTTGGCGGAATTTTTTTTATATATAGTGTTGATATGGCAACTAGTAAATACACAAAGTTTTGTCATCCAAGCATGTGCGGAAGTATTTAAAACAAGCGTGTTACAACTAGCCCCGCGTTAGGTTGTGCCCGCGCTCCCCTACAACAAATGTCAGGTAGGAACTACAGGACATTCCTCCCGGGTTAGTGACATCACCAACCCTAGAATTTACATAAACCACGCCCCCCGGGAACACGATTTATAGATTGTCATGATATAATATGCTAATCAATGACTAGAAGATAGTTAACTCCACATCAGCTACATAAATTCATCAACTAACCATTCAGAAATGTCCTGTTTAATTCTACATGTTGTCCTTATTCTTTAGTCTCTCCATCATTGTCTGACTCCGGTTTGAACATAAAAGGCTAAAAGTTTTAGAAATTTTCAGTGCATGTCTGTGTGAGGTAAAAGGACACAAGCTGTTGAAGCTCCGCCCTCTGTGACAGGAGCAGCAGCTCATTTGCATTTAAAGGGACAGACACAAAAACAGTGCGTTTTTGCTCACCCTCAAAAAGTGACAGTTTTAGCATGCTATATACAAATATATGTGGTGTATTTTGAGCTAAACCTTCACATACACACTCTGGGGACAAACTCTTATTTTACATCTTGTGAAAAGGGCATTATACCACCCCTTTAAAAGTGTTGTTCTAAAAAAAATATTCTTTTTTATGTAATGCATTCATCAAGGATGCAGTATATTTAATAAATGTGACAGTAAAGACATTTATAATGTTCTTTTAAATGATTTCGATTTCAAATTAATGTGGTTCTCTTGAACGTTCTATTCATTGAGGAATCCTGAAAAAAATATATCACGCTTTCAACAAAAATATTAGGCAGCACGACATTCAACATTGATAATAATAAGAAATGTTTCTCGAGCAGCAAATCAGCATATTAGATTGATTTCTGAAGGATCATGTGACACTGAAGACTGGAGTAATGATGCTGAAAATTTAGCTTTGCCATCACAGGAATACATTTATAAATATAGTAAAATATTAAATTGAAATAATACCTCGAGTCACAATATGACAGTTGTTGTTATTGTTTGTGCGTGATATAATATGTATACTATACACAGTATGTATGTTTTCTGTATGCATAAACCGGACTGCATTTGCAAAAACATGCATACAACATTGACACACTAAATACCATGTCCTACAATGCATTGCAATAAACATGACCTTCCATTTCTAGTATGATCAAGACTATGCTATCAGACTGTCAAAAAGTCATTTTTACAAAATGTATAACAAATAAAGAAATAAAATAACCTTATTTACTGTTGAATCAGTTCTCTGGTTCGTGTTGTCAGCAAGATTTTCTTCAGTGCTCTAGAACAAAGCAGAAAAGAGAAAAGCAGTCATATATACAATAACCAGCACTGGACTAATTCAATAGACTTACACATCCTGTTCCAACTTCCAAAGATGTATAATTTGCACTATGACTGTCTTTTCAAGATCTTTTGAAACTTAAATGCGTCATGCATTTTCTTTGGAACTTCATCGTTTATTTCTCAGAAAGTTAATCTAAGTTCCGCATCCATGCTTGAGCTCATCCAACATAATTAGACTGAAGAGGGAAGAGGCACGATGTGCTCTGCAGAAAATGCAGTTCCATTTAATTGAGCTTTAGAGATGCTGTTTGCATGTATCTTCGTGGAGCCTCTGGTCACTATGCAATTCATTCATGTCTACTTCTGTGTTTTACTGAAAAGAAATGAACAGCATACAACTTTGGAACAATATGAGGGTGAGTAAATAGGGAAGAACATTTATTGGTGGTTGAATTAATCCTGGAGCTTGTGTTTAATGCAGATTAAAGTTCACCCGTTGATTTGATTTCATGTAGCGCAATGTGTTCATCATAAGTTTCTTGAGTGAACTTTTTTAAATTTGCAACCTCCTAAAAGAGGTTGATTCGATTTTCCGTGATCTTACACGCAACAAGGTGCAAACTCGAGATGCGGAAGTGATGTGTGTACAAAGCAAACAGTAATGACTCAATTCTTAAGGTTCATGGTCTTTTGAAACCGTAGGCCCACATGTGGAGGTTGAAGCTGTTCCTCCTCTCTCCTGCATTTGATCCAAAAATAAAATCAAAAACGGCACAACTCCTACAGAACTACATACCAGCCAAACAGTTGATACAGCCGTACATCCAGCATGAGTGTGTAGGCCAGCTGAAAGAGCTGTGCATTTGAACTTCAGCATTTCAAAAAAAGCCAAAACGCCCACTCTCAAACTGGAGGGGTTCACATTTCTCTTTTTAGATGTAAAATGCACATTCGCACAGCCCTTTAACTGTTCCTGCATATAAAAATAATATTAAATGGCATAACTAAACACACATAACTCTGACGTCTACACAGCTTCTTCTGTTGAATCTCATTATGTCTGGGTCACATTTTACCACAAAATCTACATCAGTAAAAGAATATTATACATATTTGTTTAAATAATGAAAAGAAGCCATGTGTGACAAACTAAGTACACTCTTACTGCTTCCATAGGAATTATTAGGTTAAGTAGCAGTCGGGCGCTGATAGCCAAATGTCTTGAAGCAGAAGTTTTGGCTTTTTGCTGGTCTGGAGCATTCAGGTCTGTGTCAAGGAGGAAAGACATCAGCAATCATCTTAGAGAAGCAATTGTTGCTGCCCATCAATCTAGGAAGGGTTACAAGACCATTTCCAAACAATTTGAAGTCCATAATTCTACAGTAAGGAAGCTTATTCATAAGTGAAAACATTCAAGACAGTTGGCAATCTTGCCAAGAGTGGACATCCCAGTAAATTTAACCCAATGTCAGACCGTGCAATGCTCAGAGAATTTACAAAAGACCCACGAACTACACCTCAGACTCTACAGGGCTCAGTTAGCATGTTAAATGTTAAAGCTCATGACATTACATTTAGAAAAAGACTGGGCAAGCATAGCATGTTTGGAATGGTTGCCAGGAGAAAGCCTCTTCTCTGTATAAATAACATGGCAGCATGGCTTAGTTTGAAAAGTTGCATCTGAACAAACCTCAAGACTTCTGGAACAATGTCCTTTGGACAGACGACAGCAAAGTGGAGATGTTTGGCCAAAATGCACAGCGCCACGTTTGGCAAAAACCAAACACAGCAAATCAGCACAAACACCTCATATCAACTGTCCATCACGGTGACACAGAGGTGATGATTTTAGCTTATTTTTCAGCCACCTGGGCACCTTGTAGTCATTAAGTCGACCATGAGCTCCTCTGTCTGTATACCAAAGAATTCTGGAGTCAAATGTGAAGCCATCTGTCCGACAGCTAAAGCTTGGCTGATATTGGGCCATGCAATAGGACAATGATCCCAAAGAACACCAGCAAATCTACAACAGAATGGCTGAAAAAGAAAACAATCAAGGTGTTGCACTTGTCCAGTCAAAGTCTAGACCTCAACCCGACTGAAATTCTGCGGCAGGACCTTAAGAGAGCTGAGCATAAACAAAGGCCCGCAAACCTCAAAGTAATGAAGCAACGTTGTAAAGAAAAGCGGGCAAAAATTCCTCCAGAACAATGTGAGAGACTGACACAGTCATTCAGAAAAAATGTTGCTGCTAAAGGTGGTTCTACAAGCAATTGAATGTCACACATGGCTTCTCCATTTTGTCTTAATTTTTTGTAAAATAAATAATGACATGTAATTTGCAACATTTAGTCTGTTTTCATCAGTCACGTGTTCTTCGTCTTTGTTTCCCACCACTCATCTGTTTCCAAGGACACTAATCATTCATCTCAGCTGTTCATCATTTAGTTCATCACCACTGTGTATTTAAGGGTACGTTTACGCAACAACGATATGCTTAAAACGGAGAAGTTTTTCCTTTGAGTTTTCTGCGTACAGATGACACCAATGTCAAAACGATCCCCATTCACACAGATCTGCGAAAACGACTAAAAATGCTGTATTCTGCTGCCAGGCCATTAGATGGCGATGAAAAACTATAAACTAAACACGTAATACGCATGTGCATGACGTCATCATCTTCAGAGATTTGCGTTTTTGTTGTTTACACGGAGACCGTTTTCAAAAACTCGCATTTTGAAACCTGTTTTCAAAAGTTTGCGTTTTCAGGCACCCAAAACGCCATTGTCGTGTAAACGAACGGCCAAAACACAAAAAAAGTTTTACGTTTTTAGTTAAAAACGGTGTCGTGTAAACAGCCCCTTAGTTCCTCTTTGTTTACTCTTCAGTTGTCGGTTATTATTTGCGTTAGTGCCGCTGTTACGCCTGCTGCATTCTAGTTTAATAAACCTTATTTTATTTTCCTGTCGTACGTCTTCATCTTCTTCAGACCCCACGTGACACACACACACACATATATATATATATATATATATATACAATCCTCTCTTATATATATATATAAGATATATTTTTTTTTATATAAAAATCAATACGGAATAATAATGCAGAAGCACTGAAATTCTAAGAAATATTAATGGTCCTATTAAACAGTAATTGTGGCTTGAAATATGGCGTGTGCTTGGCAGGTTTTGTGAGATTCACCCTTTGCTCCCATAAGTCAGACTCATTCGAATCCCATCTTCTGCCTCTACTCAAACCCTCCTGCGAGTTTCCGAGGACAGACGGATGACTTGCTGCTGGTTGGTGGTGATTATTTGGGGGCTTAAAGTAGCTGAGCAGGCAGTACAGGAGCTCACAAGTGTCAGAAAGCTTCTCGTCCTATGCCGCACATCACAGGCACTGCTGGGGGTGACATGCACTGAACAGATGGTTCATCAATGTCACCTCGTAACACTGGAACAGAGCGTGAGGGAGGAGGCAGCGGCGGACACCTAGAGAGCTGTAGGAATGTACGCCCAGGGATCATGATGCCATGAAACACCATTAACCTTCACTGAGTGGGGGGGGTGGGGGTGGGGTGGGGGGGGGGGACCAAGGAATCCATCTGTCAACTCAATAAGCAGCATTTTTTTAGACTGCCATTTTATTTTATTTTTTTTAAGTAAACCAAAGAAAAGGCAACGTTCATCGTTTGGACATATCAAAAAGGTTCAATTAAAATGTATGCATTTTCTAAAAGAGAGAGGTTTCTATGCAGTCGATAGGGTGTTCTGAATGTTTTTAGCTTGTTGCTACTGTATGACTTGGCTGGAAAACACTTATATATTGCACATACCGAGTAACGGCCTCTTAAAACAGCACATAAAAACTAAAAGTATGACTGGTTGCTGTACATGTTAGTCAGATGGTATTTTTAAGGGGGCGGTTCTTAGACAGAATGCAATGTTTTGTTTTGTTTGTTTTAACCAACTGATAATTTTGAAAAGTAATAGTACAAGAAGCCAGGTGATATAAATTATTCATTTCTGCATTTCAAATAACTCTACAGTGCAGAACATGTCGAATATAAATTATAGCTGTGTATGCTAACACAGTTACATCATTATGATAACATATTAAGGTCATCTGAAATACATTATACTAGGGGCTAAACCACACTAGAATATGCAGACACAGTATTTTGAGATAAAACTATGTTTTCCCTCCAGTGACAGAGGTGAGGACAGTGAGCCAGGCCTGAAAATTGGCTGGAATTGATCACCTGGCTCTGCTAGCACTGTCATATATTTCTATTAATCCCAATTTGCTGTCTTCTGTCAAGGCAGACAAATGTTCCATTTATCTCAGTTCTGTTTCTGCACTTCAGACGCACATGGTGAGTGAGTTATATAGACACATTAATACCGACTCCTTACATCCAGTTACAGTAGAGCAACATCAGAATTTAATGTACATTAATTGCTCATTTCATTGCTGGCAGACATTGTGACGAATTATCTTGTATCCAAGATGAAGTATGGTTATATTTTGTACATTAACTAACTACTTCTTTCTCAGCATATATTCCTGCGAGTCAGTAGGGGTTTATTTTGCTTACCATGTAAATTATCCCGCTTATTGCATTGCTACTTACCTAAATAAATAAATGAACATGAAACATTAATTTGAGTTTTTATTAATTTATTATGAATGAAGAGAGTGTGCAAAATATGATCAATTTAAACAAAAATATTTAACCGGAGAATTTTGTGAACGGCCAATCAGAATCAAGTATTCCAGAGAGTCATGTAACAATCCTGATTACACAATGCAACATCCAGATCCATTTAGC
The DNA here is from genome assembly GCA_021554675.1 of Leuciscus idus. NCBI lineage: Eukaryota > Metazoa > Chordata > Actinopteri > Cypriniformes > Leuciscidae > Leuciscus > Leuciscus idus. The sequence goes on from CM038624.1 coordinate 43,978,206, forward strand.
CTCTCTGTGTGTTTAACAATTTTTTATTTAATTTTTTTAAGCTACCAGCATTTGAACGAAAAAAAAAAAAAAAAAAAAAAATCAACAATAAAAAAGGCCAAGTAAGGAAATAATATAAAGCATATCTGCTTATGTCTACAGCTTAAAAAAGAAGGCTGTCAGGATTTTGGATTTGTAGGTTAGGCCGGGCTGATATCCAACAGGATAGAGGGATTTCTCTTAACTAGATTGTACTTTACCAAAGGGTACAAATAATGAGCTGGCTTAGCATGATTAACATTTTGGGACATAGACCGCCGGGACATGTTTTTACCATGCTCCTACAAAATAGAGCTGAGCACAAAACACACAAGTGAAGGCACATAAAAGGCTCAAACACAAACAGAGGTATGTTTCATTTTCAAGTGTTATGACCCACACTCAGACTGACTGCTCACAACAGAAGAGAAACAAAAGAAAACAGGGTGAAAGGAGGAGATGGAAGGAAACATGGGAAATTCACTATATATACAGTAGAGGCCAAAAGTGACTTCCAGCTAAGAAGTTATTCATTCACTCTCTACATATATATACAAAGGAGTGTAAATATCAAATTGAAATCATCACCTTTTGTTCAAACATTATTAAACAATTGTTAAAGATTTTGTAAGCATTTTATGTAGTTGTGCTTGAAGTCAATTGTTTTATTAGTAATGACGCAATGAAACATTAAATTTAGTAGTGGCTTAAATCACAATATTTAAACAAGAAATATAATATATTTTACCATTAAGCAGCCTTCAATTTGTTTTGCAGTGATTAAAAGCTGTGCATGTCCACTTACCTTATTAATTGCAAAATACATTTCTATGGAAGTACAATAATAAAATATGAAAAATTATATTTAAATATGTAAATAATATATCGACTGGAACTGTCTCCATAATTAGTAAGTAGAAAACAATAATAGCCTACACAATGAATAATACAATCTCTTTGATGCATTTTCATTTATATTTTTGTTGCAATATAAGTGACACAGGGTTATGCATAAAAAAAGTGCACCTTTTTGGTTTCAGGGTTAAAAAAAAACGTTAAGTAGTTATTTATTCACTCTCTCTTAAAACACAAAGGAGTGTAATATCAGTGTCATTATATTAAAGGCATAAGTTTGCTACCGCTAACCCGGACGTCGAGGTCACTTCCGTGATTTGGGAAAAGCCCGTAAAAGTCCTGGCAGAAAGCGATGCAAGGATGTAGTGTAACAACGCCCAGTTCCAGGAATACACTAATATTTTGTTGGTAGTATCAGTTTGCAACAATTATTAGTTAACACTAAGTTGTCAACAGAATTCGGAAAAAATTATAATTCGTTGTTACACTACATCCTTATGCATCGCTTTCTGACAGGACTTTTAAGTGACCTCGACGTCCGGGTTATTTGTACTACTGTAGACGTTTGGTACCATTCCGGGCATTATTAGTGGGGTCATTTACAAGATACATCATAGGATCCATTAGCGTCTGCGCTAAGCCATTCGGCTGATATCTCTAAAGCCCCTTTCACACTGAGATTCCAGAAAATACACGGATAAAGTGACGCGGGATTTGACCCGGGTTCGTTTGATTTTGGTTCATTCACACTGCCAGTGATTTTCCGGAATCAGAGAGTGCGTTCACACACGACCCGTAAAAATCCCGTAAAGACACGTGACATCGATGTGACTTGTATGTCTAAGCGGCGTCTTTGCTTATGAGCTGCGATTTCTCTCTCGAGAAACCACACTTGTGCATTTTTTTTCTCTGATTCGATCATAAACTTGCGCATTACGTACCGTTTCAGTAGCTGGCGAACGATCCCGGCTTCAGCGTCATCACTACGACACGGCATTATTGCGGCTTTTGTTCACACAGCGCGCAGACACGGGTAATGTTACTAGGTCCCCAACCCGGCATCGATGCCGACATCAATCCCGGGTCGTGTTTGCGTTCACACAGAAGGCGTTCTGGCAATTTCCAGGCAATTTGCCGGGATCATCGCGCTGTGTGAAAGGGGCTTGAATAAGCTCTAACTTTAATAATGTTCGACCAAGGGAAAAAAAGCTTCTGGGGGAGTGTTTGACTCGAAGTCATGGTGCAAAGGACCCTAGGTTGATTTTACTTCGAACCATCCCTTTAACTTATTTAACGGTGCAACTAAAATATTCAGTAGTAGTACTAGGATAAGTTGTAACGTACAAGACTGTTGGTGTACCCGGCCTCTGGTGAGTGGCTGACAAAAAAATGTCCAAAACCAACTGCATCAAAGGCGGACGTACACATGCCTTGTCATTTCACCAGTCGAGCAGCAGCCATGGAAATGAATGGGAATGCTAACGGACAGCTTTCTCCAGGTATCAGAATTCCTCGACTCAATCCTCCAGCTGTATTGCCATCTGAAAGTCCAATTGACTTTTAAAACCTTGTCATTAGAGTAACACAGCTGCCAGTAATTGGTAGCAATCATTAGAGAGTGCTGTGCATACGGCAACTACAGTGTTAGTTTCTCCATTACCCACAAGCAAATGATGACAAAAACAATGAAACCATAGCCATGTGACAGTAGCAACTTCACTTACTCATTTTGAGGTGACCCTGGATGTCCTGCATAAAGGCACATGAGCTGGATCGTTCCTGGATTATGCAGCCTATATGGAAACTATTTAAACTCATTAGTATTAATTTGCAAAGTGTAGTTTTAGAAAATGCAAATTTTTGCATTGTTCAATTAGACACTGAAACGTAAACATATTTATGCATTTACAACTTCAGAGGCATGCAAATGTTCTTTAAGGTTTAATGCTGATGAGAATTAAATTCATGAATAGAGAGTAAAGGCCATTGCACACCGAGTCCGAAATTCGCATCCGAAATTTTCGCACGTTAAAAAAAAAATTCGACCTCACTTTATGTCAATCACGCTTGCACACTGTCTACGAAACTTTCGTCCGTAATAAAAAAAATCGGATCGGGTTCGATTTTCTGCGTTTTTCGCATTCACAGCCAGTATTTTGAGAGGTTTTTTGACAATTCAGAGCCACCGTACAAGCGAACGACAAAATCCCAGTAGCGTCTGACAAGTTGATACACTTCGTCTCGCAGCACAAAGTACTGTATGAAAAACAAAAACGTGTGTGTGTGTCCATACCTTAGACATACTGCCAGTCTCTGTTCAGGATCGATTGGTTCACGGAAATTGGTGGTCTTCTTTTTAATATGTGGCTCCAGTATCGCTAGCAAAGCATCAAACTATTCCACTGACATTCTGAGGTAAATTTTGAATCGCTCCTGATAATTTCGCAACTCCTTGATAAGGAGGTGAAACTCTCCTTCCTCTCGGCGCAATCTCAGGATTGGATGGACCCAATATTTCCTCTCTCTTTTTCTCTTTTTAAGAAGAAAGAGGGCAACAAAATCATCCTCACTTCTTGACGAATCCATTTTGTATTTTTTGCGTTTTTTTCCGCAAAGGTTTAATAAATACGCATCGGACTCAGTGTGCAAGGTTTCTGTGCGTGACGAATTTTTAGGCTGACGAACACGAAAAAACGCATACGAAAATTTCGGACTCAGTGTGCAATGGCCTTAAGAGTGTAAATTACTTATTAGTAACACCTTTTGATATTGTGAGGTGAAACTAAAACTATTAAAAATTATTTAATGTCATTGAAATAAAATAAAATAAAACATAAAAATTTGATTATTTAAAAACTTTAAATAAACAGCAATTAGAAATGATTTCTAGACAACTAACTGAAAAAAAAATGCTAGACTAAAATCACTAAATCTAAAAATGAAATTAAAATAAATTAAATCTAAATAGAAACATTAAATAAAATAATATAAAAAACAAAAAAGCCAAAAGCACAAAATCACTTTATCAAATATAAAAATAAAAGCTATAAAATAAAAATAAAAATACTATAACAGTATAATTCAAAAATAGCACTGATCTGGGTTACAATTATAAATACATTTTTCGTTAAACAGGTTTTATAAGTTTCTCCAGTCATGTTATTCAATAGTTTCTTCAACTTTAGTCCCACTATATACATTTCTAAAGTTGTGCATTTGCAAAAGTCACATTTTAGATGGTGTCAGTACATTAATAATGGTACATTTCAGTTTCTATATCGAATATGAATGAGATTCACCTTAACTATGGAGTAAAAACCAGCACTATTAATGCAGACTGGTGTACCTTATGCTTTATCCATAATCTCTCTGTGAATATGAAAGTGAATATGATATGGCAGTTATTATACACTTTATAACTTCAATTTGAGAAAAATAATAATAATAATAATAAGTATTGGCAATTTTTAGCATTACTAGAACAACACCTCTACCGTTTTTGCCTCTAAAGTTTTAACTAATGAAGTCTGCGAACAGTATATTTTGTTTTCTATGTATTAAATAGAACTATTTTAAACTGAGAACAACTTGGATTAATGGTTTCCAATTACATATTCAACTTTTTTTTTTATATCTCATCACTGAGTAACACATTATTCATGGTGCAATTGTACACACCAAATAGAAACACTGCCATAGAGAAAGTTCCATTAAAATGCTAATTTAAATATTGTCAGATGTAATATTTCGGTTCATATTCGTCATACTGCATGTGAACCAGAAGGTTAGCTAGCACACGCCAGCTCATGACAATGAATGTGGCTCAGCATCAGTTATTTAGAAGTACACACAACTCCTGAAATGCCAGTTGGATTCCCTTTAAAGTGTCTCATCATGTTCAATATACATGCAGTCAATGTGCTGCCCGATTGAACCTGCTGGGACCGGATATTGATATGCATTTATACAATGAATGGTTCCTATTCAATCTTATTAGGTAAGCCCCTTTCAAAGCCACTGCAAATTATGCACAAGCACCTGTAGCCATTCATCAACTGAATACTATATAAATGCCAACTATGATGCTATTTTAAAGGTTCCTAATTTTCTTTTGGGAGTCTCCTTCAAAAGGTTTACATACATCCAAGGTATAAAACAAACAAAACAAAACAAAAACACCACTTTATTTTCTCATAATAGACATTAGAGCATCACCTCTCTTCTCACCGTGTCTGAAACTATTCAATAGAGGATTCAGTCTCTCTAAACCCCTCCTTCCCATGAGACTACTCGGCTCTGATAGGTCAGATGGCCCAGTCTGTTGTGATCTAGTTTACAGTCGGAAAACGAAACGCTTATTAACATATCTGAATTTGCAAAGTGATCTCATGAGAATACTTATTCACACAGAAACGTATAATACTGACGTATTTACAGCACTAAAACATAAAACATTTAAGCATTGACAGCACAAAAACTTAATTTATGTACGTATGAACAACCTTACCAATGTAGGCCTACAAACAAACGTATTCCTATTTATGCATATTAAAATCGTGGTATTTGACTATTGCATTCAATTGTCTTAACAATTACGTTTTCAGTCGCATTTATTAATGCAGTTTACTCATATAATACTCATAAATAATAACATTTCGCTCTGTTCATGCCTTCTGCTGTAAACTTGTTTCGGAGGATTAGCCTACATGGTGTTAAACAAGAATACACTTTAAAACCTTAAAAATACCTTCTTTAACCGTTTAACCATTTTGAAATATTTAGTTTATTTACCGTGAGACACAAAAGGCGTTTTCTATCTTTGAAAATTACGTATTAAATCTACGTATTAACAATGAGACCACGCTCAATTCCAGCGCGAGTCCTCATCTTTTGGAAGTGCAGACAAAGTGGATTTGCTTTCGTATCACAGAAAACAGGGTCTTCTCGACATGTTGACAACACAAAACTACATTTCCAGGACTCAGTACAGCGTTTGAGGGCGGGACAAAGTAGACATTGTTCGCGGGCAGCCAATGAAAACCATAGGATGGCATTATGCAAATTAGTTATAAACCTTGTAGGTTTGTGCAGGAAGTAAGACCAGAATTACTGACGACTCGTCTTCGTCGGTTCTTTCTTTTGAAAGATAATAACTATGAAAGGTAATATCTGGAAAAAAAGCATAATAGGGACACTTTAATTGTTTAATAAATTTAATTGCTTATTGCTGGTGTATTTTATATTACTCTTGCACCATTTCAAAACCTGCCATCTCAATGCTGAGAATTTCTCTACAGTGATTTTATCAATGTAAAAGGTACTGATGTGATTTTACCACCGCTTTACCATGGTAAAATCACTGTAACACAGCCTCGAATGGCCTTTTGCTTTAATCTATATGTGCAAATCTGACATTTATTGACATCTATACAGTTATTACTGCAGTTTATGCTGAGTTTTCATCAGCATCTGCATTCAAATGTAATCAAAGACGTCACAAAGAAACTGATTTGAAATCAGTGAGGTTGTCGATGAGCGCAATTACATTAACCAACTGAAATCCATGCTATAAGGACCAGCAATGAAATAGCAATTACTGTTATTGTCATCAAATGGACCCATGCAAAAAACAAGCAAACCTTAAAGACAACAGATAAACAATCCTATTAGTTATGCAAATTTATTTTAGAATAATAATGTTTCAGTACCATTAACCGTCGCTTCTGGTCTTCTGGGTAATGCTTGTTGTGAAATGAAGATGTTACAGAAAGATCAAAGCCTGGAAAGGGGGACTGAAATGTCAAGTGCAATATTCATCTTATACATATTTATTTGAAAGCAAGATATACAAAGCATTTCAGTTCAGCAGGGGTCTGATCATATGTACTGGAATCCCACCCCAGACTGCTACTGAATGAATTGATGTTTGCCTGTGTGAGGACAAACACTGCAGCGCAGATATTTCTGTAAATATAATAAAACATTCATTGTAATGGCTTACAATTTTTCAACGCAAACAGCTGCACCCGAGCCATTATGTTCAGTGTTTGGCTATCTGGAAAAATGAGGATATACACTAACATTCAAAAGTTTGGAGTCAGTATTATTTAATTTTTTTGTCATTTCAAAATAAATTAATACTTTTGTTCAGCAAAAATGCATTAAATTGATCAAAAGTGACATTAAAGATTTACATTTCAAATAAATTATGTTCTTTTGAACTTTACATTCATCAAATCCCACTGAAAAAATGATCACAGTTTCCTAAAAAAAAAAATTGTTCCCCTGTTTTGATATTTCAAAGGTTCCAAATTTTTGGAAAGTCTCTCACAATAGGTTTACATGCATCCAAGGTCAAACACACTTTCATTTTCTCATAATATACATTGCAGCATCACCTCTTTTCTCACAAGCTTTGTTTCCATCCACCTATTTTAATGCATGGGATATCGCATAACATTTTTTGGATGGAAATGCCAGGATTCGCATAAATTCAAAAAATGTGCATAGAAACCGTATGTGCTCAATTGATGCAGATACATTTTTTATCAAATAACAAAACATGGTCATAAACTAAGATAGAAACACATTTACTGAAGAAAGTTTCTGATGATATTCTGGTCTCTAGATATGGATCATATTTCTCCTTTCATTTTTTTACTATTAAAAATGTAGTCTAATCGAAAAAAAAAAAAAAAACACAGGTCAAGTTGTGCACTTTTGGATCATTCGTTAAGAAAAAATATTTGTACATTTAATACTGTGTTGTTGAAATCTCACCTTCAGTATGAGAAAAAGAAATAGAGATGATAGCCTAAGCAAACCATTAGAATTAGAATTAGTAGTTACCTCACTATGAATATCTGTGAATAGACTCCAGTTAATTCATCTTTTATGGTATCATGAGAATATCTGAGTCATTTTCAAATGTTTTGACAGATATAACCTGTTCGAGTAGATCTCAGATGAGTTATGGTGAGTGATCCGTTGAGGGAAGCCAGTCCTGAATCAGCAGAACTCACTCAATTTAAACCAGACCAGAGGGAGGGATGCAATCCGCTACATTAGCAATGACCTGGCCAGAAAAAAAAGAAGAAAAAACATGCATGATGTGGAAATAACGTGCACGATCTTCAAATCATGTTAATGCCATTGCACACAGTGTCTGGTAAAATATCCGTCTCCATCATGAATAAAAGATGCACACAGATTGAAGTAATCAGATTCATGCACCGGTGTGTCTTTTGTGTGGCGACTTGTCGGAGTCTTCTGCGTGAGGTGAATCCTCAGCGCACAGTTTAACACGCCGTTTTATCAAGGTAATGAGGGCATTTTACATCCAACACTCACATTAGCTGCGTCATTAAGCTAATATAGGCTATATAACTGTATTTTGACCTACAGTATTAGATATTCTGGAGATGTGACAACTATATAATATGTCACAGGATCTTTTCTTTTGGATCCTTTGGGGCACATTCACTAAAACAACTATCTAAATAATGCAATTGTCTTTCTTTTCAGAGCAAATACAGCTCATGTCTGTGTAAATTAGGCTTATTACCTACGCTTAAGACAGTGGTTCTTTGCCACTGTCGCCTCTGGCTTGCTTAGTTGGTAACACTTAACATTCAACAATATTATTGATCTGACTGTATGGTTACTCTACACTGGTTACCTATTAAGTTCTATATCGACTACAAAGTATTGCTACTGACCTATAAGGCCCTGGTTTAGCTCATACCGATCTTCTATCACCCTACAATCCATCACGCTCTTTAAGGTCATAAAACTCTGGAATTTTGGTAGTAGATATCAAAGTCCAATAAAGGAGGGAGAGAGTTTTCTTATTCGACTCCTAAACTCTGTAATAGCCTTCCTGATAATGTTTGGTGCTCAGACTCACTCTCCCAGTTTAAATCTAGATTAAATACGCATGTCTTTAGCCAAGCATTCACATAATGCATCTCATAACTTTGCACTCCAGTTATATCAGATCAAATGCACATGACTATCTATTGCTTGAAATGTTATGAACAGCAGCTACACTATTTGCTTTTCTTTTCTGTTTTCTAACTAGAGATTACACCAGCTCTAGTTTGGATCCTGCCTCTCACGAAGATTTCAGATTCTCCAACATCTGTGAAAAGATGACGCAGGACTTCAGATGACGTCAACTCTTAATCAACATACACAACTTCCAAATGTTCTATATATTGTAAGCATTATGATCACAACTTGTAATAATTACTTTAATGAGCTCATTGTTTTCTGCTTAAATGAATACATGATGTTTAATTGCATGATTTGTATTATCTAAGAACTGTACATTCTGACATATGGACATTACTTTGATACAGATCATGATGTGGAAATAATGCTAAATTGTAATGTAGAAAAATACATTTTCTGTAAAGCTGCTTTGAAACGATATGCGCTATATGAAAAGCGCTAAAGAAATAATTGAATTGAATGTAAAATCTGTAAGCAGTTGACAACCAAATACTAAACATAAAAACAAACCTTTTATTCTGTCTGGAAACAACTGAATTTCAAAAGAGTGCTGTGACATTGGCAAACTGAGAAGTCTAAATGAAGAATTTTTTAGATGTGTTGTGGCTTGAATTAGATTCTCAGATATGCATTGTCCCTTTTTGCACAAAAGATAATTATTTATTTATTTATTTTTTACAAAGAACCTTCAACACCGTCACTATGGGTCTTTTATAATATCATCAAAGAGTACAAACTTAAATCTTGTTGAGCAATTCTGACCTGCAATCTTAAGCTATTGCAATGCTTTTGACAGGAAAATGAATGATGTGAATTGAAGCATTTACAATAATTATGTTTTCATGGAGGTTCATAGATAGGACAGCTTGTTTCTATCTAGGTCATCAAGTACATGTGAGTTAAACTCTCTTTACAATAATAACTCATTTCTGACAATATAATACTTAAAATATATAAAGTTGCACTGCAAGGAGGTCTGTAAAATCCAGGAGAATGAAATACATTAGCATTCCCTTCTCAATTGCACTTGCAGGAATAGATTCCAATTAGTGTTACAAAGGGGTTTCTTTGATGCACAGAATTCCAAAAAGTCTTTTATATTGATTGGCCAATCAGATCATGCAGAAAGCATGTGTTTATTGGCAACAAAAACAAAGAGATGGCCTTTCGCCAGGCAGCATGAAATGGATTAATCATTTTTAAACTAAGTACCTCACAATCAACACTTTTGGAAGATCAAAACGCCAATGCCAGAGACCCACGCTGTCAGTTTTACAGCTCACACGTTATAAATAATTACATGTTGCATAAACTGATTCCCGGGGAGTGTTGAAAAACATCTATATGTTCAATCCACCCTGTGGTGCAGATGAAATCTTAACTCAAAATAAAGTTAGCAATGTTTAAAACTGCTGCAATACAAAAAATAGAGTGTTCTCTGTCATTATAGATGAAGTAGATTTTTAAACAAAAAATGTAAGTCTGGTCACACAGCAAAGTAATATGTGATCATGATCAATAGAAATTATGACGCTTGCCCTAAAGACAACCTATAGTTCTTCCATGTTCAACTTTTTATTAGTGTGTAATGTTGCTGTCTGAGCATTAAAAAAGGTCTGCAAAGTTAAAAAGCACAAATTCACTCCAAAGGGAGTTATTCTCTAAATCAATGCACTGTTTCTGAACTCCCTGAAACTCCTCGTTTGCAGTATTGAGTTTTCTTCTGGGAACGTACATGTCACAATATTCCTCATTTAAATAATTCCCGCCCAAAGCATTCGCAAAATAAGGGGCGAGGTAAGGGTCAGGACTTGACAATTCTGAAACACACTCAAAGAGGTTGACCAATCACAACACTGATCCAGCCGACTAATTAAAGCACATTGTGCTTTCGGAAGGACAACAATGTAAAATATGGGGGGAATAATCTAAATCAAGACTTTGTGAAAGGGCATAATATGGCCTCTTTGAGCACCACTATAAAAAAAAATATACTATAAATGAAAGTGCTCTGGTTGCACATTTATATACAGTAGTATCCTATATGATAAGGGCTGTGAATAGGATATGTATTAGGTCAGTTTCATCTCTGTTACTGTATATGGATAAAACGAAGTGTTTTGAGTGACCTCTTGCATTATAGTGAAAGCAGAACTTTTTACAACTATGTCATGAAAATAGTACAGATTAAGGCTTTACACTACCCCCAAAATGACCACAGATCATTTAAAACCATATGGCTTGTGATTTGAGCTCTGTGGAAAGCATCAAAGCAGCTTTAAAGCTGAGGCTTATCCCGAATAATATGGTTGATCCTCTACGTATGGTCCAAGCAGATTCATAATTCCCCATTACATCTCCCTGAATGATAGACAGAGCATGATCACAAGCCTCTGTACTCATGCCAGTATCATAGATGAGATCATATAACATCAAACACTGACATGATGTGATATTACTGAAATATGTTTAGTAGCAGAGATGTTTTCAGTTCTTCTGATTGCCCACTTATAAATATGCAGGTAAAGCATAATACTATTTCATGCTTTTTAATGCTTTTGTGCATAATAACTACACATTAATTGAGCTATACAGATGATTTCAGACATGCACACACTGAATGACAAAGATCAAAATAAGAAATTTAATTCCTGAAGCAGAAAAGAGAATGTTTTTTTTTTTTTTTTTTTTTTTTTTTTTTATGAACGCATCATCCACAGCTCGATTTTGTCACTAATCTGATGAGTTGAGTTTCGAGAAACCGCAGACATGTTTGTGAGCCGCTGTCAGCTCCCATACAAGATACAAATCATTCAGTGAGTAACTTAGTTGCCATGTCATTTTGTTTATCATTTATAACACTTTCTCAAAGTTTAATTTAAGACTGACATGTTTTTTGTAACATGCCTCATATGTGCATTACAAATGACATGTTTAAATAATTCATCATCTTTTTTTTTTTTTTTTTCTTGAAGTTTAATCTTGGTCTTATTCCTATCATCAGATGCATGTAGGTCAAGTATGAAATGGGGTTATCCTGAGTTTTTGGAAAGACTGCTATTCACTTTTATTCATATTTTTTATATATTGTGCCATCGCTGTAACATGAGATGTAACATCTCTTGACATACTTTAACTGTAAATGTTAAATATTAATAATTAAATAAAGCAAATTATGCTTTGAAAATTGGACTTAGGCTATATTTGAAATTGATAGTATTTGTAACATGTAATAATAATAATAATAATAACATTTTTGAACAATAACCATGGCATCAGAGTAAAAAAATAAAAACAAAATTCTGAACAAACAATCTGTGCAGGAGCAAAACATACAAGTATTTGTATGTAGTAATAATTTATATAGTATAATTTTCATTACAAGTTAAAAGTTTGAACATATACTTATTCTTTATGAATTAATTCTTAATTTTTTATTATTTATAATGAATGAATTTATTTTATAGTGAAGCTTTTCCTTCACTATCCAGGGGTCAATGAATAAATAAATATTCTCTCACACACACACACACACGCACACACGCACACACACACACACACACACACACACACACACACACACACACACACACACACACACACACACACACACACACACACACACACACACACACAGACACAGACACAGACACAGACACACAGACACACACACACTCGCACACACACACACACGCACCAAAAAAATAAATAAATTATATATAATTAAGATAAGAGCGTCATTGAAACTACAAGCAGTGAGAAAAGTCCTCTATCACATGCTTAGTAAACTCTAGATCTGGGTACAATCCTTATACCTTTCCAGCTCTGTAAAGCAGGAGGTCAAAGCAGGGTCTGAACAAGAGCTGAGGTAATCAGGGGTGCAGGAGGGACGCTAGGATAATTTCCGGAAAGGTCAGAACCTTATTGTGGAGTTGGGCTCACTCCATGACCACAGACAAGGAGGTGAGGAGCAGTTTTGTTGCCAATCTGGATAAAGCACTGTTAGCTAAGCAGAAAGCAGGAATTGAAAAAGGTTTTTTTTTTTTTTTTTTTTTTTTTTTTTTCACAAGTCTGGCTGCTAAAATACATTCCTTGCCCAGCCTCTGAACTCCAGATGAGGTTTTGCCCTCAAATCGTTTGTGACAGAAAATGTCACGGACATCTGTGTCACGCCAAGACAAGAATCTGAATGATGAAATGACTGATGGAGCAGAATGAATAGAGATGAAGTAGACTGGGATGCATGTTAGATCCATTGTTAGATTGAAGGGTTATAACAGTATATCTCATATTGTTGTGGTGGAAATAAGGCATTTTTGGAATGTGCATATAAGACATCTACAATCCATATAATTGCAAAATGTTTCATATTTAGTATATTTCCGTCAGAGACTTTCACTATTGAGCAATTTACATGATTAATGAACGAATAATGTATCAATCAATCAATCACAATCAATCAATCACAATCAAGTATTCCAGAGAGCCACCAGCAAAAGACACTAATACAAAATATTGTAGTAAGCACTAAATAAGAAAACAAACAATTGGCTTAAAATAATAAGCTTAAAAGTCATAGAAATATTAGCTAAAACAAATGGAAGTACTGTATTGAAAACTCTTAACATCTGTGCTAGAAACTCAGGTGCTTTTCCTTAATTGTCCTATAAAATAAAATAAAAAAATATATAAAAAATAAATAAAATAAAATAAAATAAAATAAAATAAAATAAAATAAAATAAAATAAAATAAAATAAAATAAAATAAAATAAAATAAAATAAATAGCCTTATTAGTATTAAATAGCCTTAGATCAAAAGGTTTTTAGGATCATGAAACATAAATGTTCAAAAAATAAACTTTGGCTGGTGGTGAAACTTGCTTAAAGGATTAGTTCACTTTCAAAAAATAATTTGCTGATAATTTACTCACCCCGATGTCATCCAAGATATCCACGTCTTTCTTTCTTCAGTCGAAAAGAAATTAGTTGGTTGTGATTGAAGTCCATTCTGTGTAGAAAAATCCTGGAATGTTTTCCTAAAAAACCTTAATTTCTTTTCGACTGCAGAAAGAAAGACATGGATATCTTGGATGACATCGGGATGAGTAAATTATCAGCAAAAAATATTTTTTGCAAGTGAACTAATCCTTTAAGTTATCAGTAAGTGCACATTATTGAGATTGCTGATTTTCAGCTTTGTATTGCTGCAATGTCTGTAATATATAAATGAACAATTGGTACTCTTTCTCACTGTAAAAAATGTCTAACCTCCTCAACTCAATATTTTCTAGTGACTGATCACATCAAATTTTTTAATTTGGCCCAAGTGAAATTCTGTAAATTTAATTTGATAATTTACAGAATTTCACTTGGGCCAATTGAACATTTTAGATGTGACCAGTCACTTGAAAATTTTGAGTTGGGGAGGTTAGATTTTTTTTTTACAGTGTTGCCTGCATCCAGAACTTTTGACAGCTCCAGGGCTTTTGTTAAAACTACAGATGCCACTGTCCTTTATCTCTAGTCATGTAGCACCATTTTTTTTTTAGACAGACACAAATTTTATCAAAAGCCCACTTTTCCAGCAGTGAACTGCCATTTAAGGCATGGATGGGCAACATTGGTCCTGGAGAGCCACATGGCAGAGTTTACCCCCAACCCTGATAAAACTCACCTGCTTTCCTCTAATCCTGAGGACATTGATTAGCTTATTCAAGTGAGTTTCATCAGCGTTGGAGCTAAACTCTGAAGGATAGTGGCCTATCCCTGATTTAAGGTGTCTATGTGCAATGAAATGACTGATGCTTTGATGGACACATGCTCACAATTTAACCTACACACACAGAGAGATCTACACTGTGCTTCCAGTGACCTTTTCAATATATGCAGCATAAAATGGAGGGTCAACTATTTAGCCTTGGACATTAGGGTCGTACGTCTGAGAAGTAAACACACTTGACCCCTCAAATAGAGCAGCGATCGAAGAGTAAACATTGCACCTGTCATCTCATTAGAGGAAGTGAGGCTGACCACTGGAGTGACGTGCCGTTATCAACAGCCATAGTAAATAGGCTGCCCTTCTGTCGAATTCCCCCAATTCATTATGAGACTGAAAACCACGACTCTGAGCTGTCAAAGCGTGACCGCTGCCATTACGTGTAACAGGGATTTCACTCATTAAATAAGAAAAGTATTGATTTGGGACAGCGGGGGTTCACAGGAAACTTGAATCATGGCCGTTTGAACTGGGAAATCCTTTGGAAAGAGGAGGTGTAATGAGGAGGATGTCAGAACGTTTGTTAGACAAACAGCCATGCTAAGAAAGATCATGGCACTTCAAACACATCAGACTCCAAAGAAGGGGGATAATGGCGAAATACCAAGCCTTGTATTATAAAATAACAAATATTATAATGTTAAATACAAAATGATAAATGTCCAATTACGGGTAATTTTACATTCCAGTAATTATATTTAAATTGCATTAAAAAAGAAATAATAATATATATATATATATATATTCTAAAACTATATGCCAAGATATACAAAGAAATATTGCAGACAATAGAATTTTATCTCATTTATGCAAAATGTTTTTCAATATTATATACCATTATCATTATATGAAATCATATCCCAAAAATTGTTCAGATGTCATTTCCATCCCAGTATGAAACAAACCAAACATGTTGAACATTCTTACCAGATTAATAAAGTAAAATATCGAGAGTGTGAAAATATGGCTCGTTTTCTAAAATGTTGCAAAAACACCCACATAAATCTAAATTGTCTTATTAAATACATAATAGCCTACATATCCTTTATATTGTTTATGAAGCAGTACATCTAGTTCATGCATTGCTTCACTGTGAAATACAAAAGAGCAACAGCTCATCAACAAATAAAATAAATAAATGATAATAATGTTGAGGTGACAAATATTTAATTTGAAATGTTAGTATGCTTGTAAGCTATTATTAGGACAATATCCGTCAAAGTAAATCACATTCTCCAGTTCTACCAGAAAGACGCGGAAGAATAAATACCATAATTAACAGCCTAGCAAGCAATATATGATATAAAGTTATTTGGCGTAGGCCCCGTCCGTAGCTCGCAATCCGAGGGTAATGGATTCTGCATTTCCTGCCTGAAGACGAAGGCAGAGGCGCAGCCGACCCCCTGGGAGGTTTGGGAAGGGACCATCCTGGTGGTGGTGGTGAGAGGATGGAGGTGAATGAAAGCGTCAGCATCTGCGAACTCAGACATGTGTAAGTACCGATCTTTTATACTACAAGTATTAGAACACGATTGGATAGATGAGAAGGTAATAAGTGACGTAACAATTGAGTCTTCTCGGCCATTATTACGCTGAAGCTTTCATTTCTAGCCTGAATTGTGTGCAAAATATTACCTAAATATTGTATCTAGTATCTAAATATTACCATACAAAATGTTTAAACAGCTTGAAATCTGTCACAGTAAAAAAAAAAAGTCTTCTTTAGACAACAATGCATGGCCTCACAAACTTCTGCTGAGACAAATAAGCATATTCAAAAGGAAACCCACACGCATAAGCATTGCCAAGGACAAACGCATTACAACGCAAACAAACTATTTCTTGTCCTTGATGTTACTTTCTTTAAGTCCATAATGCCTCAAAGTATCCTATGGATTTAATCAGTTTAATGTTCTCAAAACTCTTGTGGAGACTGTAAACATGTGACTCTGTATGTGTGTGTGTGTGTGTGTGTGTGTGTGTGTGTGTGTGTGTGTTTTGCTCTCAACCCTCAAGCTAGGCTCTTATTATGGCTATTTGTCAGACTGCTTAACGCTTCACCCAACGTCACCTATATTAAAAACACATTCTGAATGTCCCTCATTTGCAGCTGTTTGCTTAGCTGCTTTTTTTTTATTAGGCAAAAAAGCATAGCCACTTGTCACTCTCAGCACTGGACTGCTAATTGACATGCAATAATTCACAATAAAATAAAAACAAAAACCTGCAACCCTACAAACCCTGGAAACCCTGGAAAATTGATGATGTAAACAAAATGATAAAATAAACAATAATAAAAAGTATTTATGCCATCTATGCCATTTATTTTTAAGGATAGTTCACCTACAAATAAAAATGTACTCACTCTTATGCAATCCCTGCATGGCCAAAAGTGATGTCTAACCTAGGAAAATTGGCACTTTATTTAAACCTTTTCTTAAATATTTATCAAATAATTTGTATGCGTGAAGTTCTGCCTGGAGTGTAAAACTAATTCAGCGTTCCACGTTTGAATTGTATAATTTGTCATGACGCAATGAAACATACCGAATTGTGCGTTTTGGCCAAGTGGTCATACCAATCTTGCACTCATTATTCCCAGCCTATAATTCAATAAATCACTATGTGTCAGGTATTAGCTATTAGTAATATTAGTTTTATTAAAAATGGCCAGATGGAAGAAGCTGTCCTCTTCAAACAAGGAGGATATTGTTAAAATGGCAAAATCTGGTCAATTGGGTTTTGAATACTGCTCTTGTGCTGGATGTGAATGGTCATAATGTCCACAGAATTATTTCAAAGCACTTTAAGACCACTACCATGCAGAACGCAAAGTGTTGTGGCTGGTTAAGGAAGACTAGTGAGCATTTTCACAAGAGGATACAAATCACCTTAATGTGGCCACCTCAAAACAGCTTCTAAAGACATGAATGAGACGTCTATCCTCCAATCTTGAACTTTAAGCCAATGACTACAAGAGGCTAAATTGAGAGCTTGTGTACCAGTAAAGAAACCATTTATTAGTTTTATCTACTGTGAAAACATCTTGCATTTGCCAAAGAACATAGGGGGTTGGAGTATGGAAGATTGGAGCCACATTCTGCAGTCTGACAAGTCAAAATCTGGTAACACTTTATTAGGAACGCATGCTTGCAGTAGATGTTGGAAAGATGTACAATGTTTCTGGCGCTTTGAAAATGGACCAATACTTGGGAATCCTGTTGAACACAGTGTTGCAGAGTATGGAGGATCTGTTTGGAGATCAAAAGTGCATTTTCCAATATGATAATGATCCCAAACACAATAAAGTTGCACGCAATGAATGTTTTCATGCTCAGCATTTTGAAGTCTTTAAGTGGTCTCCTCAGTCCCCTGACTTTAAAGCCATTGAAAACCTTTAGGAAATTATAAATCTGAATTATGATACGTCATGCAGGGGTCCAATGATGCTCTGATTAACTTAAGGAGGAGTGGAAAGAAGTTAAGCATGAATCATGCGCACAGTTTAGTGAGTCAATACCCAGAAGAATACATGCTGCTGTAATCCAAAAACAAGGGAGAACAACAACAACAACAACAAAAAATATTAATAACTGATTACATTGTAGTCAACGTACTGTATGCCTTAATTCCTGTGAGCTTTTTGTTTTTCTATTCCTTTTTTGCATAATACAATAAAGCCCTTATTTAATTATATGCTGTCATTTTAATACCTTAACCAAGTTTAGTGTATAATCCTTCTCAATATAACACACTCCTCATATTTTGATTGTTTAATAGAATATTATATTGTGAAAATATCCCCTCCAGACATCACTTTAGGCCACTACAATGACTTTCTTTCTTCAGACAAACACAAATTAAGATTTTATCAAAATAATCCATCTCTGTGAGTCCATATAATGCAAGTGAATGGGTTCCGTGTGACGTACTGTAAGTGCATTGTGAAGTTCACATTAGATGTAATGCAGAAGCACAGAGGACCATCACTTCTCGGAAAAGCTTCACAATACACTTACGTCAAGTGTCTCAACATCCCTCTCCTGATCGCTCGTGTCACGTATTCTACGCCTGCCGTTTCCGTCCACTCACCACCAAAGGTCACCCGTTCACCACTGCACACACAGTTACGTTACCCTGGACTACATTTCCCATGTTCCATGGCTTTAATTATTTCCGCACCTGTAGTCAATCACAAGGACTATAAAACACTGATGCACAAGCTCACCGATTGTCGCGATTTGTTAGTGAATATCACTGTCTAGCTGATAGCATCTTTACGGAGCAAATCCTAGAGTTCCTAGTCTGTTCTAGTCTTATTTAATGCTTGTTTGCCCTGTGTTTTGATCCTAGCCTGGTTTCCCATGTTCTGCCTTCTCTCTGCCTGCCCTGGACTCTTGCTCGCCTCAGATTACCTCTTTCGTCTTGCCCTGTTCGGATTCTGTTTGCCTCACGCGTGGACTTTAGCCTGGTTAGTTGGTTTATCATATTGCCTTGTCCAATGGATTATGATCTCCATTTGTTGACCCTCGCCTGTCCCTGGAATGCTCTTTGTCTTGTCCATATTATACCCGTTTGCCTTTGTTTGGGGCCCTGTCTGTTCTGAACACATCTTTTGTAAATAAAAGGCTTTGTATATGGATCTGCACGTCTCTCGTTTCAGTCCTGCCGTAACCGCTCATATGACAGTAGACCGGAAAGCATTGATTTATATTTTAAAAAGTTAAAAAAATTGGTATTTTCCTTACACATAATTTTGCTTCAGAAGACAGATTCATCCACTGGTGTCGAATGGATCACTGTCACGATCGCTGTGTGTTGTTTTTCAAGCATCAGCTGAGCTGCACTCTTTCAATGGCATTATACGGACTCAGAGAGATGGATTGTTTTGCTAAAAATTTTCATTTGTGTTTATCTGAAGAAATACAAAGTTCTGTTTTGAAACTCTTGATGGCGCAGGCTGATAGGCCCTTAACTCAATCTGCTTGCAATCACATCATTCTTTATAGGGTACAGCTGATTGGTTCCTGCTGTATCAGTAGCCAATGAGCTCGCTGCTCGTCCTTCAAAAACTGGTCAGCATTTGCTGTAGCAGTTGCAACACACTTTCAGAAACCCTCCACCTTCCCCAGCTCCACCTGTATAGATAATTCATATTATCTATATTGTACAGCAGCAGTATGTCTTACTTGCTCACAGCAGGGTGTCGTGTATGCATTGGCAGAAGCAAGTCCTGTACTTGCTCTGCAGCAGCAATAGCAGATCTATTCTGCCAAGACCAAAAATATCAACATTGTCATATCCATTACCATGCCAAACACTCCAAGATTTGTCATGACAGGATGATTTGAGTGAACTATCACTTTAAGGTTTTTAAATCCCAAAATAAACCGTATGCATATGTATCAGCAGGTTGTATTTTATCACAATGTTCCACAAAGCTGGTGTATTCACGGACCGTGCTTTCTTAAATTGTACATTGCATTGTATAATTTTCCATTTCCGACTTGATTCCAGTACGTTTTCCAATAATTCTAAAAAGATGGGAGGCCAGAGTTTTGACTTTCTTACCAAAGGATGTCGTTTTATCAAAAAGAGATGACCCTGACGGCTTCCATCTTCCCATAACCTTCTTTTTTGGCAGACTGATTGAAAACTATTTCTGATTTCCAAAGCGAGCCAGAGGGTAGCGGAGAAAGATTGAAGCGGTTGTGTTCGGGAACACCTATTGGTTTTTTTTTTTTTTTTTTTCTGAGAAGAGTGTTTAAGTGTTTGCTCACAGGCATAACAGCAGAACCCTTTACTTGGATTCAGAATGGCAGACGGTCATCTGTAGCTCTCTTTCACACTCCACTTGACAAACAGGCAAACTTCTCTGCAAGGTCTTTCATTTATTACCCCTTAAATTAGAGTGGGAAAGCGTACAACAACACAGCATCTGTCTCGCACATGAAATATTCAAATACTTTTGTAATTACAGTAAAAGCTGACAATGGAAGACAAAATATGCACAGTTTACTTTTTCATTGAGTTTTCTTCAGCTTTCTTAAAAGTAATGCATATTGTCTTTAAAGCAAAACTGAAAAAAATACATATTTGACATGAGGACTGTCTCAGTTCTAAGACAAATTTGCATTCATACAACTCTACAATACAAACAAAATGGGGATTCTTTGTGGCATATAAAGTGATTAGTAGTGGATTGTCTGTATATTTTTGGCACAATTAAACAGAAAAAAAAAGTGTGTGTGTGCGTCAGCTGTGCGTGTGTGTTTTACGGGATGTTTGCAACATAAGGAGAATGAGTCTCAGTGGGGAATCTGTTATGCTCTTTTGATTTATGACTGCGCGTTGTCTCATTTCACAGCATACTGACAATTTTTCTGCAATAATTGAAGTAAATGATGAAGTTGTTCTCCTCTTCTACAATAAAATTATAGTGTTGGGCCTAAGGACACAGCTATAATAGAATTAATGTCCTCTGTAAAGTCCACACAGACGCACAACACAACAATCGCTTACACACATATTCTCACAAAAGGCCATAGATTTTCAGCATACAGTTTATACTGTACTTGCTGTGTACCGTTTAACCAACCCTGAATATAAAAGGCCAAAGTTATTTAGATGACTACAGAAAGATCTATTCTAACACAAGATATTTGGGAATTAAACATATCTGTTCTTCTACATCACTGTATTGATTCAAATCTTTGCAAAAATTGATCAAGTATGTATGATACATGCTAAAATGTTAATGTATTACATTTTTTAATAATTAATGACAAAAATCACAATTTAAAGATGCATACATATCAAGCAGATTATGTATGCATACAGATGACTACTAATGTGTTCTGTCCAAGCAGGGTTATTACAGTTAACTAACACTAAAAAAACGTATTTTATTTTATTTTATTTTAACATTTATTTGATTTTAGCTAGCTGTCAATGAAACATTTCTCATTTCCATTTTGTTTAATCTGATGTACTAAAATAACTAAAGCTAAAACTGAAGAAAAAAACTACATTAAAAAAGACAAAAACACAACAAAAACTCATTTAAACTATTAATAAAATCTATAATAGTATCTCAATTATACAAATAAATATTATGTACAAGTCCTTAAAGGGACAGTTCACCCAAAAATTATAATTTTGTATGACTTGCTTTCTTCTGCAGAACAAGGAATATATTTTGAAGAACGTTAGGGAACTGTATAGACAAACACTGAGGCATTTTTCAAAATCAGGGTGTTTTTTTTGTGTGTGTGTGTGTGTGTGTGTGTGTGTGTGTGTGTGTGTGTGTGTGTGTGTGTGTGTGTGTGTGTGTGTGTGTGTGTGTGTTTCACAGAAGAATGTCATTCATGTTTGTAACGATATGATGGTGAGTAAATGATGACAGAATTTACATTTTTAGGTGAATTATCGCTTTAATTCAACGTTACTCATTTCTGTCTTCAAAAAGCATTTAAGGCTCATTGGAAGGGACATACTTCTCAGTAGGTGCTTTTGTAATTAGGCAATGATCAATGTGGCAAGACAAATTACCCAGAAGCCATTGCTTCTTATTTAAGCTTGTGAATGTGTGATGACAGTTACAGACATCAATCATGTCCTGCAGGGTTCTTTCTACTAGTGTAAGCCTGTGTGTGTGTGTGTGTGTGTGTGTGTGTGTGTGTGTGTGTGTGTGTGTGTGTGTGTGTGTGTGTGGTGTGTGTGTGTATGTGTGTGAGTGTCAGTTTTGTACTATAAAGCAAAAAGATGATGTCCTGAGTACTAGAGTTCAGCCTGAAGTATAATCACACACTTGAAGCTACGAAACAAAATTGCTTGGTGATTTTCAAATATGATAGGGAGAGTGCCAGTGAAGCCAAGACTCTATGTGCTCTGATATAAAGTCTTTACTGAATGAAAATTATGCTTTTTTTTTATGGAAATGTTCAGGGATTCAAAATAGGGCCATTATATTCGTGCACAAAAAGTCACATTTAAGATAAAATAATTAAAGTGCGCCTATTTTGCTATCTTGGTTTCCTAATGGTTTTGGACGTCTCCTATAATAGGTTTACATGCATTTAAAAAAAAAAAAACAGTTTGAAACCGGTTAGTTTGAAGATTCAGTCTCTCTAAACCCTTCTTTTCCGAGAGCCAATACACTGCTCTGATTGGTCAAATGGCCCGGACTGTTGTGATTGGTCTACTGCTGCTTACAGCGCGCATCGGAAAACAAATTCTTTCTATTACCATATCTGAATTTTAGATCCGGAGGTTTCCTCAGCAGTTGATACACAGTGACACGAACAATATCGATGGTGTCGGTTTGACCTTTTTTTTAACAGTTTTGAGTCCTCATCCTTTTGAAGTGCATGAAATTAAAGCTTTAGCGCAAGTTCTGCCGGGAAAACTCAATTGTTACGTCACTTATTACCTTCTCATCTAACCAATCGTGTTCTAATACTTGTAGTATAAAAGGTCGGTACTTGCATATGTCTGAGTTTGCAGATGCTGACGTCAGCATTCACCTCCATCCTCCCCACCACCACCACCAGGATGGTCCCTTCCCAAACCTCCCAGGGGGACGGCTGCGCCTCTGCCTTCGTCTTCAGGCAGGAAATGCAGATTCCGTACACTCGGATTACGAGCTACGGATGAGGCCTATACCAAAGAACTTTATAAACTTGCTTTCTGGGCTGTTAATAAATGTATGCTTTATTACGTTGTTTTGCCTCCCGAGTCTTTCTGGTAGAAAATTGGATTCGCAGCGCAGAAAACAGCATCTTCTCGACATGTAGACAACACAAACCAAACACTTCTAGACCTCAGCTACAACTACAATGTTTGAGGGCAGCTGATGAATACCATAGGCTGACATTATGCAAATTCGTTACAAACCTAAATATTCGAAAAAGTATAATAGAGACACAATTATGGTGATGTTACAGTTATGTTTAGTTCTGTCATGACAACTCTCGGAGAGAGTGGCATGGTAATGGATATGGCAATGTTAATGTATTTGGTATTGGCGGAATAGAGACACTTGCTACAACAAATACAGCCTGAAGTATGATCAATATCATGGATAGAGATATAGGAAAGGGCTGCACAGTTTTGCAATAAATAAATAAATAAAATCATATCATCAAATATTGTAACTGCAATTGAATTATATTTGTGTGTGGCAGCTGCATGCAAAATTATTATTATTAGTAATAATAATAGTAATAATAATAAAAATTAGCTCAAAATCACATTTTAAAGGGTTTATTGCATGGAAAATAGGCTATATTTTTAATGAATAAACAAGTGATCAAAAAAAAAAAAAAAAAAAAAAAAAAAAAAAAACTGAACAGCAAAACAATGCCAAGTATTTTTGTTGAGCAATCACTGATGCTGATGCAACAGCAAACAATCAGCTGTGCTATATAGATAATAATGTGTGATCACTAACAAATTGAGTTAAGGACATATCAGCCTGCATTATCTAGAGTTTGAGTTTCATGACAGAACTTTGTATTTATGTCAGTTCATTGTTTTAATTTGGTTTTCCGTGTGTCTGATTGCCTTTATAGTTCCTTGTTTGTTTCCATGGCTGTTAATTAGTTCTACACCTGTTCTGTTTTCCATTGATTGAATTTGCTCCCTTGTGTATTTAAGCCTTTAGTTCAGACTGTTCCATGTTTGGTATTGTTTAAGTGAATGTGTTATCAGTATTTCTATCTCCAAGTGCTTTCTCTTTGTTTAATAAATACGTAAAAAAAAAAAAAAAAAATGTATGAATGTTTGTGCATTTCTAGCATGTTACAGAATACCAAACCCAGATTTAATTGGTTGAAGCGTTTTGTTGCAGCTCCAAGTCTCCTGTGTCTCCTCTGGTCTCGCCCAGCTCCAAGTCTCTTGTGTCTCCTCTGGTCTCGCCCAGCTCCAAGTCTCTTGTGTCTCCTCTGGTCTCGCCCAGCTCCAAGTCTCTTGTGTCTCCTCTGGTCTCGCCCAGCTCCAAGTCTCTTGTGTCTCCTCTGGTCTCGCCCAGCTCCAAGTCTCCTGTGTCTCCTCTGGTCCCGCCCAGCTCCAAGTCTCTTGTGTCTCTGCTGGTCTCACCCAGCTCCAAGTCTCTTGTGTCTCCTCTGGTCTCGCCCAGCTCCAAGTCTCTTGTGTCTCCTCTGGTCTCACCCAGCTCCAAGTCTCCTGTGTCTCCTCTGGTCCCGCCCAGCTCCAAGTCTCTTGTGTCTCTGCTGGTCTCACCCAGCTCCAAGTCTCTTGTGTCTCCTCTGGTCTCGCCCAGCTCCAAGTCTCTTGTGTCTCCTCTGGTCTCGCCCAGCTCCAAGTCTCTTGTGTCTCTGCTGGTCTCGCCCAGCTCCAAGTCTCCTGTGTCTCCTCTGGTCTTGCCCAGCTCCAAGTCTCTTGTGTCTCCTCTGGTCTCGCCCAGCTCCAAGTCTCTTGTGTCGTCTCTGGTCTCGCCCAGCTCCAAGTCTCCTGTGTCTCCGCTGGTCCCGCCCAGCTCCAAGTCTCCTGTGTCTCCACTGGTCTCGCCCAGCTCCAAGTCTCCTGTGTCTCCACTGGTCTCGCCCAGCTCCAAGTCTCTTGGGTCTCCTCTGGTCTCGCCCAGCTCCAAGTCTCTTGTGTCTCCTCTGGTCTCGCCCAGCTCCAAGTCTCTTGTGTCTCCTCTGGTCTCGCCCAGCTCCAAGTCTCCTGTGTCTCCACTGGTCTCGCCCAGCTCCAAGTCTCCTGTGTCTCCACTGGTCTCGCCCAGCTCCAAGTCTCTTGGGTCTCCTCTGGTCTCGCCCAGCTCCAAGTCTCTTGTGTCTCCTCTGGTCTCGCCCAGCTCCAAGTCTCTTGTGTCGTCTCTGGTCTCGCCCAGCTCCAAGTCTCCTGTGTCTCCTCTGGTCTCGCCCAGCTCCAAGTCTCCTGTGTCTCCGCTGGTCCCGCCCAGCTCCAAGTCTCCTGTGTCTCCACTGGTCTCGCCCAGCTCCAAGTCTCTTGTGTCTCCGCTGTTCACGCTAGTCATGCCATGGGCCTTCATCCAGGGTATGGTCTAGGTCCCTGTGTGGCTCCTCCCTCCGTCTTCTCCACCCTGGTATCTCCTGCCAGCATTTCCTGTTCCCTGTCCTTCAACAGTCCCTCGTCCTCCTTCAGAGCCCCCATCCTCCTCATTTGGACTTTCGTCTGTTTGTTTACGCCGCGAGGACGCGTCTTCCTTGTTTGTTTGATAATTAGTTCTACACCTGTGCTGTTTCTGTTGATTGCTCCCTTATGTATTTAAACCTTTAGTTCGGGCTGCTCCAATTTCGGTATTGTTTATGTGAATGTGTTATCATATACAGTATCTACCTTATAGTGTTTTCTCTTTGTTTAATAAGTATTTTTAATTAATCTTTGTTTGTGTGTGTCTAACACGTTACAGGTGCATGCTAAAGCAAGAATTACTAATATTGCTCATACTTATGTTAGAGATTCAAACAAATACCCAACCCTTTGTATTGAAACTTTGGCATTTAACTCATCCCACAATATTTATGCTATAGACTTAAATGACATCCCAAGACATTTACGCATGAGCTTGTTGAGGAGAGGCGCACTAAAAGCTTTCTAAACAATCAGACACACAATTTTTGCTTGACGGATGAGACATGAGAACAAAAATCCCTTGAGGAAGGAACCAATATACAAACTAGCCTCTATTGACAGGACCAATAAGCAACCACCTACAGTAGCAACCACCCAGAACAACTTAGCAACCGCATCTAAGGCATTCACAACACCATAGTGGTGAGTTTTGCACCATATAATAAAAAAAAAAAACACACATAAGTTTTATCTTTAAAACTTTAGCTATGAAACTGCCTGAAACCTTTCAAAAAAAAAATAAAAAATTCGTGTAGTAAAATGCAAGAAATTCTTCAATTACCAGAGAAATTTATTTGATTTTAAATTACATTAACAAATGCATTATGCATAAAAAATAAATAAATAAAAATATTTTAGAGACAAAATATTCAAATCTAAAAGTAATAGTGACAGTAATACTTCAGGGTGGAAAGAAGACTATTATTATCACAGCTTACTGAAGCTGCTCAGGTAAAAACTGTACCAACCTCCAAGGCTTCCCACAATTCTCTGCAAATTGTTGTAGATGTCAGATTATATAGGGGCTTTAACCTTCTTTATTCCTGCCTCAAGCTGTTATTCGTAGTACAAGATTATATTATCACACGACAGCAGATTCTCCCAGAGGACCAGCCCATTCTCACCCATGCTTTTGTATAAAAAAATTATGCATAAAAATGTGTATAAGTAGCTTTAGAGATAGAGCTAATGATGAAGAAATTAGCATAAATTAGAAGATGCATCTAAATACGGGTATTACTTACTAAATACGCCAAAGAACTTCTAGGAGAGAAAGAAAGAAAGAAAGAAAACCACGCATCTACTGTATGAGTTCAAAGTAATATCACAAATACATGTTTTATTATTCAATATTTTTATTTTCTGAAGGAAATTAATGTTAAATTAAAGTTAAAATATTATGTGTCTTTGTAAATGCGTATGCTTATATCTACGCAAATAGATACATTTATTTTTTGCATTTAAATATTGATATGCACCACTATATTGAATACACAACTACTAAGGAGGAGTAGCAAATAAATTATTAATGAAGATTTTTTATTTCTAAGAGAAATAGAGATGCTCGTAAAGCAAAAAAGGATGTCTTTGTAATTGTATATGGTTAAATAGATACATTTAATTAATTTTAATCTATTATAATCACATTTCACTTTTCAAATAGCAAATAAAACCAATTGGAATTCCGTATGCAAATATGGCAATGACATCATTGTTACATTCTGAATGCTGAAGTCAATGGAACATTTTCTAAACTTTAAAAAGAATATTTGAGCAAACTTCATACACACAGCACTACTTTACAAGCACTGTAATTAAACAAAACGTAATTTGCAGAATGGTTGAGCTGACATGTAAAACCTGCCATGTTTATGTCAATTATGCATATGAGCAGCACTAATGTTAATTAATAGCACATAAACAGGCACAAGTAAAATATAAGCATGCATTTATCTCATTGTCCATTATGATTGAAATTGACCCCAGTGTCTTATTTTCCCCATATCTGAAACACAAGCTTTTGACCGAAACCTTCAATACACACAACTGAACTTGGCTTACAGACCTAAAACTCACAATTCTAGCCTATGTCAAGTCAAGACGCCTTGTACAGCGCTTTATCCAATGCAGATTGTATCAAAGCAGCTTTACATGGTAAACAGGAAATATATATATATATATATATATATATATATATATATATATATATATATGTGTGTGTGTGTGTGTGTGTGTGTGTATTCAGTTCAAGCCAGTATTCATTAATTAAGAAATGAGTTCAACTCAGCTATAAGAAGCTCTACAGAAGACAAAAGAGTCATAATTCTCTTTGAGCTAGTTCAACGTTGATTCCATTCAATTCAATAATCAACTATGAAGCAAAGTCAAATCATCTATAAAGGAGCCCTGCTCTGATGACAACAAACAATCCTGCATACTCATAACCATCAAAAACAGTTTGTAATGCTTGTGTGCTCACTTTTCATGCAGTTTACTAGTGAATAGTGCACTAGATAGAGACCAAAAGTGATTTCTCCTAATATAATCAATGCGGTTGTCTACATTGCCACTCCTATTGTGTTTAATCGACACAACCTGTTTAAATTTTCGTCATGACCAGCCACTTTACTTTGCATGTAAAGTAAAATTATTTGATTTACAAATATAACGTGTGTGAATTGACTGCTATGTATATTTGTAGTCTTTCTATATAAAATTACAGTAACTCTTTACAACACAGCTACACTAATATGCATCAAATCATGCTTAACTGATGCACAGATGATTATGAGTTAATGTATCACTAGTAAAGAACTTTTGACCATTATCACGTCGCACCGCAACAGGTGTCTAACTGGACATGACAGACCATTGCAAGTCCATTTGTCTTTAGTATCAGAAGTAGCCTGAGTGCTTGGAATTACAGAACGGGGCATCTGTTTACTGTCAGGGACTTGTTGTGTGGCATTGCATCGCACCGCATCTAGTGTAGACAGTATCACTGATTATAATGGTTTGTATTGTCTTTTGTTGTGTAACGTTGTGCCACTTGCATCCGGTGTAAACAGTGTTATGAAATATAGCAGTGCCCGGCTGCATGTTTTCAGTGTTCTGTCTGACCTCAAGCTTCAATCAGACATATTACTGTGCCATGAACAAGGCAGTGGATGTGCTCGTTCATCTGGTACAGTGACACCCAGACGAATGTAAATTGAAATCCATGGTTAGTGAATGTCAAAACAAGGATATTAATTAACATTGAGTTAGTCATGTGCCTCAACAAGTAAAGTCATAACATAATGATATATTTGCAAATCATTAGCTAATTACTTAAAGCAGACAACTGGAAATTGAAATGCATATCTTCAACCCATTGTGGTAATTAACACATTCATTTACACTATTAGTTAATTAGTTAATATTTAATAGCAATTCATACATTACTTAATCTATTAAGCAGATACTCTTTATTAGTTGCTGATGCAGTCATACATGAACTCATGCTTATCTGTGCATTAGTTAAAGGAGTAGTTCACTTCAGAATTATTTACTCACCCCCCCCCACCCCACATTATCCAAGATGTCTTTCTTTCTTCAGTCGAAAAGAAATAAAGGTTTCTGAGGAACACATTCCAGTATTTTTCTCTGTATAGTGGACTTCAATGACTTCAAATTGCAGTTTCAATGCAGCTTCAAAAGACTCTACAAGATCCCAGCCGAGGAATAAGGGTCTCATCTAGTGAAACGATCGGTCATTTTTGAAAAAATAAATAAACATTATCAGGAAATGATCAGGAAATTAGAATTCTGAAGTAAACTAATCCTTTAAGGATGAATTAATGAATTAATGAATTAATGAATTAATTAATTAATGAATGAATTAGTTCACCCGTATTGTAAAGTGTTACCAAAATCACTGACTGGACTCTGGAGCTGCTTCCTGCCTGATCTGCAAAGAGGAAAATTACTGTTCTCAAGCATCATTACTCCATTGAATGTGCAGAACAGAATGCATCGCTCAACTCCGAAAATGTCTGTTCATGCATCAATAGTTCTAAATGTATAACTGTGCCAATAACTGCATATAGATTCAATTCACAGTTGTAAAAACACTGTTCAGCTGGCCTCAAATAGAACAACATCCCGTGTGAGATCGAGACTCCTGCTTTACAGGTTGAGGTCTGCATGAACAGACAAAAGAGACCTGCTTTTGCCACAGATGTTTATTATGTGTACAAACATTAATATGATAGGTTGTGACTCATAGATGCAAACAGCATTAATAAGCCCGTGGGGACGATAGACTACCCCAGAATTCCACAGGTAATTGGCTGCCTAATCTATGTTACATTATTCTACATGTGTTTATAAGATGTGACAGACTGTTAATTTAATTTGGTTTATTAATATTCATTAACTTAATGAAAGCAAGGCACTGACCCGATTGGATGCCTTGTGTGGTCGTCAGTGGAGGTAAAATCCCTGAACCATTATTAGAAGGAGATTGTTTTTACTGGACAGTATCAGTGTCATAAATTAGCATTTTTGATTTCATAGGCAGGACTATTTTGACTGAACAATAGCAAATGGGAGACACTGTTTTTGCATTCATTGATGCATTCGTTGATACAAGTGGCACAGAAAATATGTACTGTACCTTTAAATAAATGAACAATTTTGTTTGTTACCAATAAAATCTAAATATTTTATCACAGACAAATTCAGCTAGAATACATTTTGAATCACTGTTTTGAAGTCTAGGATAAAAGTAGCTACAGCAACTTTTTATGCATTTCGGTGCTTTTCAGTGTTTTTTCATGTTCTCTTCATATAACTAACTTAAAAAATAAATAAATAAATAAATAAATAAATAAATAAATAAATAAATAAATAAGAATATCGTCTACTTGGAAATTCTTTTTGGCAATATCCAGAAAGTTTCTGAGAGAGATGTGAGATATCTGTATCAGAAATGCTGCTTCACAGTTATCTCACACTGTCATGTTACCTTTTTTCTGTTGATATGCTCAGTCAGCCTTCAGAAAGGAAAATAATTCAATCTTGCCTCTTTCTTCCCAATAGAGCCTTCTGACAGCTGCTCTCTCCAACATAATGCGCGGCTGACACATAAGATACGACAAACTCATTTGAAAGGGATAATTCTTTTCTTTCAGGTTTATTTCCTTTATTTTACTTCCCAACTTTTCTTCACTGCTGTATTCTATTTCAGATGTAATATAAGGGTTCTACCAGTAAACACAAATCAGATGAAAGCGTAAAAAGAAGAAAAGGAGAAACTGGTACTATTTTTTTTCTTAAAAGGGGTCATATAAAGCATTTTTTTCCCCTGAGCTCCTCTTGGAGTAAAGTTTTTTATTCCCCACCAAAACAGTTATAATTTAGATTTTCATGACCATTTTTCACCCTCGCATTAATTAAATGGGCCAAATGCGCTCACTCACTGCGGCAGGTTTGTTGTCGGGTGTAATATAATTTTTCGCCACTCTATCGTTCAATAACAGCCACTTTACAAAGCTGCATTACATCTTGACGGGATCACAAAACAGTCTGTGATTAAATGTGTTGCTCAAACTGAAATGATCACAGACCTTGTTAAAAATAAACTTCAACTTCTTGCTAACATTAAGAAGGATATGCAGAGCGGCAGGTGCAACACAGACTGGAGGGAACATCACAAGGTTTGCCAGATTTTTCTTTCTAATTGTCAGTTTTTCTAGTATAGGAATATCTATCCTGCTTCATTCTTAGTGATTGTGACTGGGCAGAACAACTGAATAGGCATAACTGATATATTTCTTCATTGTTTTGAGTAATGAAGACAATCTAATTATTTTGACTTGATGGAGGCTAAACCAGACACTTGCACTTGCATTTAGCAATTGGATTTTATTTGCATCAAACCATCCATGTCACAGTGAATTACATCCAACCAGAAAGAATTTCCCTCACGCATGTAAAATGGCAAATTAGTCAGCTGACTTGGGATTCTGCCACCATAATAAATACCCTATATAATAAACTGACATGTAATCAAATATTGTTCAACATTACTCTTGTGCAATGAACTCAATGACGCATGAGATAAGTGAACAAAAAACATCTGTCTTGAAAAACCATTTAACAGCATTTTTTTTTTTTTTTTTTTTTTTTTATGTCACGGTGGGTTGCAGGAAGGCATACAAAGAAGATAATTTCCAATACAATGTTTTAATAATAATCCAGAAGACAGGTAAACAGGCTGAGCAACACACACTTACAAATAACAGAGATCGGACAAAGACGGAGTGAACAAGAGGAACTAAATAGCAAACACAGATGACGGTAATTAACAGGACACAGATGATACAGATGAACTAATGATGGTAACCAGGGAAACTGAACAAAGGAACATGTGACAAATGACAACTAACTGAAAAGTCCATGAACACATGACAATTTACATCATTTACACCAAACCCATATAGCTTTCTTTTGTGTGTGGAAATCACATTTAAACTATGGCAAATCAAGATGCATTGACGTCAGACCTCTTGGCAGAGAAGAATATAGGCTAGTGACTAATGGCGTATCTTGGAATATAGCGCATAATTCAAGCCATATGGGCTATATACTTTTATGGTACATTTATGTTGCTTTTATGTTATTTTTGACACATCACTCTGTATAGGCAAAACAAATCCTCTTGTGTTCAATGGAACAACAGTGAGGATGAGTAAATGATGATAACAAATTTCATTTTTGAACCCGTTAACCATCATACCGCTCATGTTTAGCATCGTGTCATCGCAATCCATTGTAAAGCCTCAAAAACAGTATAGTGGTAATACTCCAGGGTTTGCTGGGCTACTGCAAGTTTCATCAGCACAATGGATGTGTGAAATAAAGCACACACCATGAGTGGTCCGTGATGATGAGCCAATGTAATGTCCAATTAATCTGACGTTAGTGTGAACTCGCATCAGTGGGTCTCTGAGCAAAAGAGCGTTAGCATCTTGTTAGAGCTTGCCGGCAAATATGCAAACTTGTCATGAAAGATAATTACCACCTTAAGCACCCATCTGCTGGCCGTTGACCAAACTGACTCGAATTTCATGGTTAATGTCGCCATAGACGTGCTGACGTGCTGTAGGGGAGATTCTGCTGCGGCAGATATAGTTAGATTTTCTTTTCTTTT
This sequence comes from Leuciscus idus, assembly GCA_021554675.1. NCBI lineage: Eukaryota > Metazoa > Chordata > Actinopteri > Cypriniformes > Leuciscidae > Leuciscus > Leuciscus idus. The sequence goes on from CM038624.1 coordinate 44,011,188, forward strand.
CAAAGCAAGTTTGCGATGTCGGTTCTGATTCTTCTCTAATTAAATAAGGCGCTCCATTACCTTACCAGTAAGTATATTTCCAGGAAAATACAAGGTCATCCAAACCTCACACACTTGACATCATTTCAGTTGCATTATGACATGAATATTGGCAGGCTGGGGAAGGTTTTAACAACTTTAACTAAGTAAACACTTTCTCTTCCAGGTCACCATGGTGAATAAAGGACAAAAGCTGCCGGATCTTTCTAACTCTCTCCATATATCTCAGTCCCTCCTGCTGACTTCCCTCAGGGAAACTTCTAATTGCTTCTCTGATGACCTCCACAGAGACACTTTTAATAATCACGCATAAATAGGACTACACAGTATATGCGAAACTTTTATAATATGTACTCGAAATATTTATGCATCAGGCCTGTAGTTTACATTAATTGCTACACTGACAAAGTTCAAATGTAATTCATTCATGAATAATTCATAAAAAGAGCTACTTGCAATTATGAGCTTTCAAGAAAAAAAAAAAAAAAAAAAGAAAAAAAAAACACTGTTCATGTAGCATTGTTTATATTTTCAGGCACTTTGTTTTGCTAACTTTGCCATGATGCTCATGTGGGCAGTGTGAGTTTGACATTGATATGCCTTTCTATATCCAGGGAGTGTAAGGAATCGTTTTCCCTGTCTGCTCCAAGGAGTTCACTTGGCATTTGTATAATTAATATAAGAACCTCATTCTTATATTATTGTTAACCTCTGTGCGGTAATTCATCGAGATATGCTGAGGTTATCTTTCATTCTTTCTCTTGGTAATTCCAGCTCATCAGTTAGTGAAAATCCTCAGGGATCTCTTAATTCATATGAAACATCCTGATTTTCTTCTGACTGCAGGGGAACTAAACGGCTTAAAACTGTCTTCTCTTTCTGCGTGGAACAACACTACCCTTATCAAGATCTAATGTTTGCAATTGTCAACCGAAGTATCGATCCTCATCAGAGATATAAATAAGCATAATAATATGATGTGGACTCAGTTTATGGTTTATTATTGCTATCTGCATTACTTGACATGTAATTTAATTATTATAGATTTGCATTTAATGTCCAGTGTCTGTATTTCCCCTGTGCGATTCTATACATTTTCTGCATTTATTTTTCTGCAAGTGAGTTGAGTTAAGAATATCTTTTGCATAAATCATTTAGTCTGGTGTCTATAAGCAGCACATACACTCACCTAAAGGATTATTAGGAACACCATACTAATACTGTGTTTGACCCCCTTTCGCCTTCAGAACTGCCTTATTTCTATGTGGCAGTGATTCAACAAGGTGCTGAAAGCATTCTTTAGAAATGTTGGCCCATATTGATAGGATAGCATCTTGCAGTTGATGGAGATTTGTGGGATGCACATCCAGGGCACGAAGCTCCCGTTCCACCACATCCCAAAGATGCTCTATTGGGTTGAGATCTGGTGACTGTGGGGGCCATTTTAGTACAGTGAACTCATTGTCATGTTCAAGAAACCAATTTGAAATGATTCGAGCTTTGTGACATGGTGCATTATCCTGCTGGAAGTAGCCATCAGAGGATGGGTACATGGTGGTCATAAAGGGATGGACATGGTCAAAAACAGTGCTCAGGTAGGCCGTGGCATTTAAACGATGCCCAATTGGCACTAAGGGGCCTAAAGTGTGCCAAGAAAACATCCCCCACACCATTACACCATGCACCACCACCGGCCTGCACAGTGGTAACAAGGCATGATGGATCCATGTTCTCATTCTGTTTACGCCAAATTCTGACTCTACCATCTGAATGTCTCAACAGAAATCGAGACTCATCAGACCAGGCAACATTTTTCCAGTCTTCAACTGTCCAATTTTGGTGAGCTCGTGCAAATTGTAGCCTCTTTTTCCTATTTGTAGTGGAGATGAGTGGTACCCGGTGGGGTCTTCTGCTGTTGTAGCCCATCCGCCTCAAGGTTGTGCGTGTTGTGGCTTCACAAATGCTTTGCTGCATACCTCGGTTGTAACGAATGGTTATTTCAGTCAAAGTTACTCTTCTATCAGCTTGAATCAGTCGGCCCATTCTCCTCTGACCTCTAGCATCAACAAGGCATTTTCGCCCACAGGACTGCCGCATACTGGATGTTTTTCCCTTTTCACACCATTCTTTGTAAACCCTAGAAATGGTTGTGCGTGAAAATCCCAGTAAGGACCACACCCCTAAATGCATTGAAGCAACTGCCATGTGATTTGTTGATTAGATAATTGCATTAATGAGAAATTGAACAGGTGTTCCTAATAATCCTTTAGGTGAGTACATATTTTATAGTGTAAAATATACAGAACACACAACTGCATTATGTCACACGTTGGTTGCAGCAGAGATGAAAAAGGATCTAAGTACATCAGTCTTTATTTAGAAATAAATTCAAATCTTCACAAGATCCCAGGAGCAGGAACAAGATCAGGAACAGAACCACCAACTAAACACGACGTAGAACTGACAATGAACTGAAAGAAACACTGCGCTTAAATAGACAGAAACCAAATAGACACACCTGGGCTGAGTTTCCCGATAACGTTGTCTCTTAGCGCGCTACGAAGACTCTTAAGGTATAACGTAACCAAAGGTATGCCATTGCTAGGCGTGTTCCCCGAACCATACCTTAGGAAGCTGCTTAAGATATACCATCTTACGTGTGACGTTACCCGGCGCTGTCCGTGGCGATGGTGCTGAATTGGTTGATATCGATGGCTCGAGAATCAATTATTCTCTCGTACAGGGGCTGCTTCACTGCATTATGTGAGAAAGCGGTGTTCTTTATAAAAGAAGCACTTTAGAAATAGTTGAAATTGTCTTTATTAGGACTCATGGGATATTATAAAAAAAATTATCCAAACTATAATAGCCTATAATAGCCTAGCCTACATATTTTAAAATTGTATCATATATTGCTGTCATGATAACCATTTCAAATTTGTATGTGCTTTCTTCTCTTTCCCATTTTTGTTCGCTGAGTTGGAGCTGCGATGAAATATTGTTCTTGTACATACTTTCCAGCATTTCAGTAATAAAAGTGTACATCTTACGTACGGTGCTCGGCAGTGATCAAAAAGGATTTAAACAGTGAATTTTGAATCTCTTCTTGTAAACTCAGAGATGTGGATTCAGACGGCAATTAAATTACCACACGTCCTGTTTGTCAAAAAACAGGTATAATTTGGCCAGGGATTTTAACACGGGTTGGGTGAGAAAAAACACTGATATTATGGATTCAGACGGCACTAAAATCACCGACTTACCCCTGTAAATGTTTAAAATACCGGACGAGCCCATGAGAAAAAAAAATTGCGTCCGAATAGGACTTAACTGACAGTAGCCTATGCTCAGGGATGGGCAGTATTTCAGATACATGTATTTAAAATACGTATTTGAAATACAAAATACTATTTTGTATTTTGTATTTTGTATTTTTAAGCCTTTGGAAAAAATCAAATGTATTTTTAAATACTTTAAGATGAGTATTTTTGTATTTTCAAAATACATAAAATACTTTTTGCCAGTCAACCTCTTTATCAGGGTATTGATTTTGTGCATCAACTAGTTCAGAGACATTCACTAGCTCAGCATTGGATCAGTGATTTTTTTTTTGGAATAAGGTGATAATGTCATGATCAATTCTACTTGTTGATTAAAGTTAAAATAGTGCATTATTCACTTCAGTTAACATGAAAGAATAAAAGAGCACAGGCAAGTGGGAAAATAGCGTTAGCCAATCAGTCTAGACTAGCTTGTCAAATGTGTTTAAAGCATTACTGCATGTTAGGGCTGGGTGATATGACACTATACATATCATAGCGATGATATAAAGTTTGAATTGATGGAACTTTTTCTAAATCGTTTACATAGATAGGCCTATTTGTGGGGTAAGCAAATTTATCCGTGCAGCTTTTAGTGGGCAGGAATTATTGGAACGTTGGAGTGGAAAAGAAACTCTGATGATGAATGATACACCACAAACATCTTCAGCTTTTAGTTTTATTGTACATAAAAAATTATAATAAAAAATGAATTACAGAACTAATTTACAGACTAGAAGAATAACAAAGAAACTCAGACATAAACAGAAAACCAGGTCAAAAATAAAACTCTAAACATGAACAAACTCAACACAAGACACGTTAAATCCAGTTAAACTAGTGTAAATTAATCACAACTATGCATTACGATTGTCTTTTTTACAGCCCTTGTTTTTATCTAAAAAGATAATTAATGCAAAGAGACCAGGGTGTAAATGTAAAATATGTGGTGACAATATTGATGGAGCAAGTTAATGTAGGTAAGTGAAAATATGTGCATAATTGAGAAAATAGCATTTATGGAGATAAATTGTAGCTTGTGTTTCACAGTGCAAACTAGTGAAAGTTTACAGGATCATTTATGCAAACAACTCTCTAATCATGGTTATTCCTGTAGTTATAAGCTTTTATTTGAGTTGTCTGTTCTCAGGAAAACCTATTTTTATGATCCAGGTAGGCTACAGGTTTCCAGTATATATGTATAATTGTTGTAAAATATTTTGTACACCCATTTCAGTTAAAATGTTATACAACAAGTGCAATACGAATATTTTCAAGAAATAAAAAATGTTTTAACCCCTACATACATCTATGTGTATAGCTAACTGATGGTTCTGTTTACATTGTTTTGCTATATATATATATATATATATATATATATATATATATATATATAATATATATATATATATATATATATATATATATATATATATATATATATATATATATATATATATATATATATATTAAATTTGGTTATATTTACATATTTGTACATTTACAGTAGGCATAATTGGTCGATTTTTGAGTCGATTTTTGAGTCCAAGTCAATTTTCTCTTTGTGGACACTAAAATTAATTTCAGTCATTCAGCTGACTCATATGTGTTTCAAATGTCATTGGCTCATGCAATAGTAATATAGGTCTTAGTAGTATTTTAAGTGATATAACATATTATATAAACAACTATAAAAGATAATTTCTTCAGGTGCAACTGGAAGTGTCTATACACACTCTCGCTTAATCGGAAATCCACCATGGCAGCTGTAATGTATGAATAAAATAATAATTCTAACTTTAATACACAAGTAATGGGTGGAGTCATGTAGTGATGACGAAGTGATTTGCTCAGAAAATACAAGTGTATTATTATGCCATATACAACTAGCCGATTTCCAGGGCTGAATGACAGCAACTGACTACTTGAGTATGGTTGAAAATCCATCCATTAAAATAAGAATGTAGATCCGTACTGTTATCTTCTTTCTTGTTTTTTTCAACTTTTATTCATTAAAACAACATTTAAATCAACTAATCTTCGTCAGGCGAACCCATCCATTTAAAAAAAAAAAAACACTTGACATTCGAACTTCGATTCTCGGACATACATTCTTCCGATGAGGATGGACCAACGTAATAAGTATTCTAACCCCAGATTTCCACCAACTGCGAATCTGCTCCGGAGGGCTGCGGATCGCCAGAGTTGGGACGGAGTCGGAATGCAGCCGTTTCGCAGTCAGTGAAAAAACACACATTGACTTTAATGGAAACCTATTGACTCCGCCGCCATTCCGGAGTGGATCCACAGTCGTTCCGCAGTTGGTGGAAATTGCCCGTGAGACTGTTCCCTTACTGCACTACAGTTCTTCATCGCTACTGAATCTACTGCGAGAAGCAATCAGGGCAACCGGTCTGATTCCCAAATGAATGACTCTTCTTTTTAGTGAACCAGTATGGTCTTTTACGAGCGAACATCCCGGTGTGTGTCCACTACAGCGGCAAAACTCTGCTCAGTGCCGCTGACAACGCTATAACGTCTCCGCTTCTTGGGTATGTTTTTTTCAACACAAACACAGTATAGTCATCAGAGATGCACGCGATTACATTCGGAAAGCCAGCCAGTATAATCACAATGAACATATCCAAAATGAAATATTTAACATATATATATATATATATATATATATATATATATATCAACTGCAAAGCGTCTAATTTTGGTCTAACTTTTCAAATCTAACTTCAAAAAGGTAATCATGGCTTGTGAAAAACGCTTCAGGAAGTCTGTGCATTGGTGTCTAAGATATTGATACTTGATGACACACAACTTATGTGTTCATTGTTTGGACTCAGAGCATGCACGATCAGTTCCTGAGGAATCTGCTTGTGCCACTGTGAGTTTTTCCCCTTGAGAAAACTCTGGTTGAGAGAGAGTTGTTAATCTCTCACACCCTTCAGAGACTCGCTAGAGTGAGCTGCAGGATGAAGATGTGTTGTCACTAACATCCTCTGATCCAGCAGTGAGTGCTCTGCTGTGTATAAAAACAACCAGCCCAAGAAAGCAGGAGATGGCTGATGAGGGTGAAGAGGATATACAACCCAAACCCTCACAGCCACCCTGCACCGCGTATATTAAGCTGTTGAGTGTTATGGAACGCGCTTCAACTAGACTTCTGCTGTCATTGGAGCGCAAGAGGGAAGAGACCGCTCGTGACAGACTTAAAGCTCCAGCTCTCGTGAGCCTTCCATTCCTGTCGGATCTACACAATGAGATCGGAAAGGCATGGAAGAACCCGTATTCAGCCCGTATTCATCGCCATCAGCGAACTACGCTGATGTTGAGGGATGCGCGAACACGGGTATGTGTCGATGCCCCAATTGGCGAGATGTTCGCTAACTATCTCACGGCTGGAGAGGCATCGACACTAAGTGCTCCACAGTGTTGTTTTTGGCAGCCCTTTTAGTTTTAGTCTTAGTCTTTTGGACGAAAATGCTTTTTAGTTTTAGTCACATTTTAGTCACTTATAAACTTGATAGTTTTAGTCAAGTTTTAGTCGACGAAAACACAAAAAGGTTTTAGTCAAGTTTTAGTCGACGAAAACACAAAAAGGTTTTAGTCAAGTTTTAGTCAATTTTAGTATAAAAAAAAAAAGAAAAGTAGTCTTTAACAAATTAATTTAGGTTAAAAAGTATTGGAAATGGGCTTAGGTTTGACAGGTTGTAGCAAGTGTTGCAATTCGAGTGTTGTAACTCAATTCAATTTGAGCTACTACAACATTATACACAGATAAAGTGGTAACAGTGGAATCACTGTTTTACTCCAAAAAAGCCAGGAATAAAAACATTCTTACTTTGGCAATTGTGGCTTTATTATATAATTAGTTAAATAATAATTAATGTTATAATCTAAGTTATATAATAATTATATATTACTTTGTACCAATTAGCCTACTAAACTAATGCTCGGACACACTCGGTCTCTCTCGCGTACACGCGGTCTCTCTCGCGCGCAGACACACTCGGTCTCTCTCGCGCACTGTCGCTCGCTCGCGCAGTTCGTTTCGCTTTTGTCCAGTCCGGCGCCTCATATCGAAGATGTGTGGCGAGTGACTAGCCGCAGCCGCAGGTGTGTTGTTGTTGTGTGGAATCTGGTGCGTGGCATGGCGGCAGCCGGGTGGTGGGCGTACCCAAAACAAGGATAGGAAGCAGCAGCATTGCTGATACTTTTTTAGCTCAAAACAGACAGATTTCACGCAAAATTGGCAGAAATGACATGCATTGTGAACGTCAGACTTATAATCATTTTCGTTCCGTCTCGTCTCGTCAACGAAAACTCGAAAACGTCTCGTCATGTTTTAGTCACCTTAGAGCCATTTTTAGCTAGTCATCGTTGCGTTATCGTCATAAAAAAAAGGTGCGTCAACGAAATCATTTCGTTATCGTCATCGTTGACGAAAACAACATTGGTGCTCCAGCCCTGCCTCTTAAGCTAAAATATGACAGCACACTTAAATGGCAGGGGCGGGATGGTGATGACTTGCACATAATGACGGTTTTGCAAGCATACAGATTTGAAGCATTCTCCTATCACTTTAGAGAGTCATTGAGATTATAGCTCTGAACTTCAGTCACTTTATATTTGCGTGTCGGCCCTCATGGGGCCGCCTCGATTTTTGGCTTAGGCTTAGTAACTAGGAAATTGGTGGCAGTTTGATAAGCATTCTCGCCTCAAGCCTCTCAGTATCTGAGTGTAGGCTCCTTAGAGCTAGAGCCCATCAGGATAATTTATTCCTGTAAATCTAGTTGTTCTTAGTACTGGCCTCCTCTTACTAATACTTTTGCATTAGGCATAACAATGCTAGTGGTGTTACAGGATAGAGAGCAGCATAGGTTGCAGGCTATCTTCAAAAAGCCTCCCATGTACTGTAGATATGTCATGGGTGTTGTCAGGCCTTTTCTCTCTAGAAAGTAAGAAGCGGTGTGCTCAGGCCTCCGCCCTTTAGAGCTCAGTATTGTAGCTAGTTTATCCAGCTAGGCCTTAAAATTGAAAAAGGATTTTTTTTTCCGCTGAGCCCCACGAATAATATAATTCAAGTCATAAGTTTGAATGTCATTGTCTGCTTATTGTGGCCTCCATTTCCTTGGGTTTAGTAGATAATGTAAAAATACAAGATAATAGGCCTCGACCCTGATTCATTCCTCAGGGTCATGCTGATAGTACTCCCCTTGTTAGGGTCTTTATTTAGAGTGCTTTGCTACCCATAGCTCGTATGATATCACCACCCAGGCTCAGGTAGAGACAAATTAGTTACTCCCTCCCACTTGGGATGGTTAAGTATGCGCCCTTAGAGCCGAAGCACTGCCTGGACTGACGCCCGTGACATTCGAAGCTGTAGGCCTTACAATAGGCCTCCTCGATTGTCCGGTAGTGTAAGATTGTACTCCCCTCTCCAAAGGGTCAATAGCACTTCTGTTGAGTACACTGCCTGTTGGCAATGTAAACCTTAGAGCTGGAGGCACTCCCCATATTATGGTCCCTTTCAGACTGCCCAGCCTCCACAGGGCTCTGAAGCACTGTGTACATCCAGGATCGAGTCACTCCCCTCGTTTGCAAGGGTTAGAAAGCGATATGCTGAGTTCTACTCTCCAGAATTCCCGTCTCTATGATCTGGTCTGTGAGTGATTACTGCCACTACCTGCAGTCCTCACTATCGGATGCCTCCACAAGTAAGGCAAGGAATACTAGAGACTCTGTTTAAAAAGCACTGCCCGGGCTGACGTCCGTGAAAGTCGAAGCTGTAGGCCTTACTGTAGGCCTCCTCGATAATCCGGTAGCGTAAGATTGTACTCCCCTTGCTATAAAGGGTCGATAGCATGCTATGCTTAGTTCTACTCTCCAGGTTGCCCGTCTCTATGATCCAGTCTGTGAGCAATCACTGCCACTATCTGCAGTCCTCCCTATCGGATGCCTCCACAAGTGAGGCAAAATATGTTAGAGACTCTGTTTAGGAAACAGACAGGTTGTTGGCAAGACTAGGTCATTCAATTAGACCAGGTCAGCCTCCCTGGTGGCATGTGGGGTTGACTTCATGTCCCCCTCAGAAAGTGACTGGACGGGACTCCTTTGGACCCCCTGACCCCCTGGAGGCTTATAGCTTGGGCAGTGTCCGTAGGGAATACTGTCACTGACAGCCTGTATGTGACCTGAAGGGGGAGTGTTTTTGGCATTTCAGTGAAACTGCCGTTTTTTTACTTTTTTTTGTCACAGCCATAATTTGGTATGCATTCCCCTCAGCATGGCAGCGTGGGTAGATCGTTCCCCATATCGTTCCCCATATCGTTCTGACCCAGTATGAGTTCCCTTTCGAAAGGGAATGTCTCAGGTTACAACTGTAACCTATGTTCCCTGAGAACAGGGAACGAGACACTGCGTCTTTCCGCCATGCATCGGGGATGCCTGCTGAACAGTCCCCTCAGACGATAAGTTGTTGATATGTTCTCCAGGCTCCCCTTATATACTTCCAGGTCGCACTAGTGATGATGTCATAGGCTGTCGCCGGCCAATAGGATTGCCGTGATTAGATAAGCGTTTCAGACACCGGTTCACGCGGAGGCGTTCCCCATAGCGTTCTGACGCAGTGTCTCGTTCCCTGTTCTCAGGGAACATAGGTTACAGTCGTAACCTGAGACGTTATGTTGCAATTAAGGTCTGTGAGACTTGGCTGACCGCAGACAGCAACACAGTGTCGGCCCATGTCTGGGCCACATCTGGTACACATGGATTCAACGCGTACCAGATGTGCGTTGTCATTCATTTGCAACAACAATGCATTGTGGAAGTGACAAAGTGGGAATGAGGGATCCCTTTTAATAGTCTCATATTCAAATGTGGCTTCTGAAAAAGGGTTGGATTTTTCTAATTAGAACTTTGTGGCTGTGTTTTCTGGTGTTATGTCTCCTGTCTATCGCCGTATAGCCTCTGTCTCTTTACTTGCAAGCTAGATTTTCATTGAATAAAAAAGTCTGTTTTTTTCCCCCTTTCCACTCTTCTGTTGCTATTATTTTTAATGACAGAGGCACCATTTCATCTCAGGGCTTTGGTGACAGGCCGTCACGTGGCTTTCTAGCCAAGCAGCCTTTAATAGATGCTTCTCCTTGCAAATGCCATAAACTCTTCACTGAACACAATTAGATCGGTGCTGTATATCAACCCTCAGGAGCTGGATCAATAAAGATGACGTGAACGTATAGCGGTGCATGAGGCGGTATGCCAGGGGCTTTATTATGTGATTCATTTAGCTATTAATGAGCCGTTTTAGTCTCTGACAGGTTTCAGATGATTGAGGAGAGGTTTTATCTATCTGAGTGGTGCAGAGGATTTTTTTTTAGATGGTCCAACGTAGGCCGCAAAGAGAGCGCAAATTTATCGTGTTATGCCAAGGTAGGGTGGCATTAGAGTAGTGATAATGCCATAATGATTCAGGATCAAACATTACAAATGTTACACGTGTTAAACTCTAATATGTGTAAAATGTGTGTCATTTTTTCTGTTAAAATACTTTGTGACTAAGCAACTAATGAGTCTGGAGCTGCTGGAATGTGACATCATGATGCTGATTGGCTGGTATTACTACAAATGTAAGTCCACTAGAGTCTATAAAATCTATTACAATATATATTTGAATGAAATACCTATGGTATTGCCAGAATTATACAGCTGCGTTTAAATGGCTGTCAAAGGAGAAAGATGTTTTTTGGATCCAGATGGTGTGATTCCAGCATCTACCAGTAGGGGTTAACCGGGCAATGGTAACAAGCCAAATTTTGACTCATTGGGGGCAGGTCTTTCTGCTGAGAGAGTAGAAATATTGAGGAAACCTTTTTGAAAACAGTTCTAAATATAGTATGTCTCCTTTAAGACATGATAAATGCATTAAGCATTCAAGCGTACACAATACATTTCTCAAGGAATGAGCATTAATTATGAAAAGATAATTTATTCTCAAACCTCTGAGTCTTTTTCTCATCCCCCAGGTGGCCAAAGGATGTTACAATTATTTGAAGATCAGTACAAAGAAAAAAGTGTAGAAATGATATATATATATAACCTCAATGCTGGAGAAGTTCAGAATCTATTTTAAATCAACATGAAATTGCTTTTATTGAACAGCAGTACATGAAGAAAAAGTAGTTTATCATCAAAATCTTTCATCAAAATGTATTAATGTTTTGACTTATGTCACCTAAAAATTTAATGATGGTTAAAAGTTAAATGTATAAAGAAACAGCTATATGGTGCCAAATATAGTTTATTTATTTATTTATTTATTTATTTTATTAAGAAATTAATACTTTTACTTAGTGACAGTAAAGATGAATGTTTTGTAAATACCGTTCTTTTGAACTCTCTGTTCATCAAAGGATCCTACAAAATTATCAGTTTAACAAAATAATAAAATTAAGCAGCACAACTGTTTTCAACATTGATAATAATCAGAAATGTCTCTTGAGCAGCAAATCATCATATTAGAATGATTTCTGAAGGATCATGTGACATTGAAGATGATGCTGAAAATTCTGCTTTGCATCACAGGAATAAATTACAATTTAAAATATGTTCAAATATTTTAAATTGTTATAATAATTCAAAATATTACTGTTTTTAGTGTATTTTTAATTAAATAAATAGCCTTGGTGATCATTAAATCTTACCAACACCAAATCTTTGAACTGTGTGTGTATAATCTCATTATTTTGAATGGAAGAGCACACTATTGAAATCAAGTTGATTTTGGCTCATTTTGTTCTTTTGGACTGATGAACTCCTCTGCTATGAGACTTTGTTGAATTTATTTGAATATAATTCAGCAAACTGCTCTTCTTGTCATTCCAACTCATGATTTGAACAAGAGCCAGCTCTTAAATTCTAATTGTTTCCCACTCCTGCTGCAAATGTTGTTTCATGTTGACTTCAACAAGAACCAATTATAATGTGATTCCCTAATGAGTAACCGTTAACATCCAACTGGCTACAGATGGAATCGACACACACCTGTTGAAAAATGAATGAAATTGCTCATTGTATCAGAAAGGAAAAGTGGAAGGGACTGAATCTGTTTAATTGATTTTCTACTGGCATTGTAATACGACATTCCTTCTGTTTCTTCAGGAATAATTGCTGCAAATGGCAGGATGAAATTGCAGCAGACAGATATTTTATGTCAGAGCATTTAAGGGCTGCCATTCAGAGGAGGAGAACTGCCTGACGAGATGACGTTATTGTATATTACCAGCTAAATTTGGTTAAGATGTGAGCGAGATGGAGAGAGAGAGCTCTTCTTTTGTCTAAATTTCCTTCTCATATTCACTCATTCAACTAAATCAATATTGTATAATATTTTCAGAATCTCGCTGTGTGTATAGGCACTAGACACATACAAGTTTTACATCTTGGTTTATGCATTTTTTAAACCAAATTTTATGCTTATTTAAAAAGGGGAAATTCACTAAAAAGCACAACTTTTATGCATAAATTATGACAGCCTCAGTCAGGATTGTTTCCGTGTGTTTTTATTGCTCTTAGGGCATGGAAAACAAACTTTAAACAAGATTTTTTGTACACATTTTTCAAAGAGACTTTAGGTTGTGTCCACTTGAGTGGACAGTATGCACTTTAGGTTTTAAATGAAGAGATTTTAAATATAATACAGTAATAAAAACGTAATACTGTGTGTATTTAACAAACTAATGAATAAAATATTAAATCATGTGAACACTATAAAGTATATACAAAAAATACAAATTGTTTGGCCAGCAGATGGAGAACTTCATACAAGTTGAACTTTGTGAGTCTTTGATATCAGAACATGAGGACATGATTCAATCAAAGATTTCTACAACCGGTGAAGGTACAACTCTGTGGAAACCCAACTCATGTAGAAAACCAGAGTATGTCGATTTACCATTATTTGCTGATCACTCTAATTAAGACTCTAATGTTTTCAATCTCATCTGATATGAGCAGTGTTGGGTGGGGGTAACTCCAGGGTTAATGATAATGACAGACATTTCTGGCTGGATGAAGGACCACCACCTTCAACTAAACCTTGCGAAGAGAGCGTTGCTTGTGGTCCCTGCCAACCCAACACTACACCACAACTTCACCATTCAGCTAGGTTTGTCATCCATAACTCCATCAAGGTCAGCCAGGAACCTTGGAGTTGTGATTGATGATCAATTAATAATAATAATAATAATAATAATAATAATTCATTACATTTATATAGCGCTTTTCTCGACACTCAAAGCGCTTTACATAGAAGGGGGGAATCTCCTCAACCACCACCAATGTGCAGCATCCACCTGGATGATGCGACGGCAGCCATATTGCGCCAGAATGCCACACCAGCTTACTGGTGGAGAGGAGACAGTGATGAAGCCAATTAGTATATATATATGGGGATGATTAGGAGGCCATGATGGACAGAGGCCACTGGGCAAATTTGGCCAGGATGCCGGGGTTACACCCCTACTCTTTCGAAAGACATCCTGGGATTTTTAATGACCACAGAGAGTCAGGACCTCAGTTTTACGTCTCATCCGAAGGACGGTGCTCTTTGACAGTATAGTGTCCCCATCACTATACTGGGGCGTTAGGACCCACACAGACCACAGGGTCAACTTTTTCTTTTTTTCTACTAATTGAACTTTACAGACCACATTGCTAGAACTGCCCGGTCCTGCAGATTTGCCTTGTACAACATTAGGAGGATCAGGCCCTTCCTTTCAGAGCATGCTACACAACTCCTTGTCCAAGCACTTGACTATTGTAATGCTCTTCTAGCAGGTCTTCCAGCTTGCACTGTCAAACCTCTGCAACTGATCCAAAATGCTGCAGCTAGAGTGGTCTTTAACAAGCCGAAGAAGGCACACGTCACTCCTCTCCTCACAAAACTGCACTGGTTGCCAGTTGCCGCTCGCATCAAATTCAAGTCACTGACGTTTGCCTACAGAACAACCACTGGCTCTGCTCCCTTTTACCTAAACTCATTACTTCAGACTTACATGCCATCCAGACACTTGCGCTCTGCAAGTGAACGCCGTCTTGTGGTGCCATCTCAAAGAGGCACAAAATCTCTGTCTCGAACCTTTTCCTGGTCTGTTCCCTGCTGGTGGAATGATCTGCCCAACTCAACCAGAGCTGCTGAGTCCATGGCCATTTTCAAGAAACGGCTGAAGACGCATCTTTTTCGGCAACACTTGATCAATTAATACAAACACTTTATCTTCTATTCTATATCTATTATCTTTATATATATATATATATATATATTATATTATATATATATATATATATATATATATATATATATTAAGTACACGTACTGCGTTAGATTAAACTGGGAAGGGTCAAAGCACTTGCATATTGTTGTCCTATTGTTAGTTTCACTGCTTCATTTGTTCTCATTTCTAAGTCGCTTTGGATAAAAGCGTCTGCTAAATGAATAAATGTAAATGTAACTCATTACAAGTAACATGCATGATGTAATCAGATTACTTTTTGATGTAACTAGTAAAGTAACTCATTACAAGTAACGTGCATTGCGTAAACAGATTACCTTTTTAATGTAACAAGTAATTCATTGCAAGTAACGTGCATTGCGTAATCAGATTACCTTTTTAATGTAACAAGTAACTCATTGCAAGTAACATACATTACATAATTAGATTACTTTTGATGTAACTGCAAATTACATTCTAGTAACTCAAATACATTTATTTACATCCAAAAAAGTTACTGCAGATGAATTATTTTCAAGAACAAGAGTAACAGTAATAGTATGAATTGTTGCTGAAAAATAGCCAGTGATGCATGATTTCCAACTTTATGGATAGATGATTCATCAGAATTTCTATGGAGCTTATAATATGACAAAATGATTTGAATTGTGTAAATTTGAATTATTTGCAAATGTTTGGAATAACAAGTAGGACTGTGTGCGGCACAGCTTGCCCTTTATATTGTACAACAGACCAATTAAATTAGGCAGAATCACTTTTTATATGTTTGGTTGACTGTGTTTTATTTTGATAATGAGCAGTCTGCGATATGAAGCAACGCCAGAACTGATACTATGTTGTGTGAGAGCCCGAGGCGCCTGCGCAATCACTTGGATTTGTTCCACTGCTGGGAAATAACTTAATACTCTGTTATTTATAGTCATACAGATAATATGACATCATTCGAAACAGTAAAATGTATATTTTTATTTGTGTACATTCAAAATGACTACAAAATATCATGCCATTGAAAAATAAATAAAACAACATGATGCGCTGCTTTAGCGCGTCTCGGTATCTTTAGATCTTTCTGGCGCTCACCAAAAATGAACCAAAATACAGAGAATAGCCTTCTTGGCGCGCCTACTTTTGAAAGTCAGCATTTAGATTATTTAACGTTAAATGCATTATATATGCCTGAGTCACTTTGGAATAAATTTTACAGCGTGTTTCATGATAAAACGTGACTTAGCCTATACAGTCCGGAAAATAGGCTATAGGTTATAGCAAATTCAGACCAACTGCTGATCTACACAGAGAGAAAGCCCTTTAGGCTCTTCTGTTGTACCGAGCCATTCGTTAGTCTAGTTGTTTGATGAGAAAATTAAATGTAGCCTATAGTTGCAATACACGCGTTAAGTTTTGTAAGCTCCGTGCAACTGCTGCAGCGGACTATTATTACTAGAATATTAGAAATCTAATACTCAAGCTGTTTTCTAATTTTTCTACTCTTAATATAAAAAAAAAAAACTAAAAAAACGACTGAACGAAAGATACACGGATTCTCTTGAACCACCACCACGTTTGTGGCAGAAAACTACTGCAGTGCAGCCAAAATGCTCTGTTCGACTTATCTGAGATCCTTTACTCTTCCCTGTGGATGACCTGTGACCTACTTTCTGTAAGATCTGAATTTTTGAGATTGAATTTTAGAAAACTGAATTTGAAGTTCCGAATTTCTTCATCTTGAAAACTTGAATCTGTATTTTTTTAAACTGAATATTTGCAGTATAAGAATTCAGAAAAAAAAAAAAAAAAAAACTAGCTGTTTGAAAATACATGTCTATAAAATTCAGCCATAAAAACATTTCAATTTGTTAAATTTCAAATGTTCAATATTCGTTTTAAAAAAATCAAATTCAGAACTATTTAAACTACCACCTAAAATTCTATTTTGTTAGATTACACTTGCAAATAATTCAAATTTACACAATTCAAATCATTTTGTCATATTATAAGCTCCATAAATTTCCTCCCAATCTAAAATCAATACTTGGAAAATTTCACAATGATATGAATCCTTAGATGGTATTTGTTGTTACAACAAGGAATGTATTCCGGACCAACTTGGCATTTCTGACTGGCTGTCGGCCATCTTAGTTCAAGTTGGCAGTTATAAAACCTCTCATTAAGAAACCGCAATTAGATCATAATAACCTAGCAAATACAGACCCATTTCAAATCTTCCATTTATGTCTAAAATACTAGAAAAAGTTGTGTCCGCTCAATTGTGCTCTTTCTTGCAAGAAAATTATATCTATGAAAAATTTCAGTCAGGATTCAGGCCGCATCATAGCATAGAAACTGCGCTCGTTAAAATTACAAATGATTTACTTCTAGCTTCTGACCAAGGCTGTATCTCAATACTAGTTTTACTCGACCTTAGCACTGCGTTCGACACTATAGATCACAAAATACTCTTAGATCGACTACAAAACTACACTGGTGTTCATGGACAGGCATTAAGCTGGTTTAGATCATACTTATCAGACGGCTACCATTTTGTCTGTTTAAATGGGGAAAAATCGAAGATAACGTCAGTAAACTATGGAGTGCCGCAAGGATCTGTGTTAGGCCCTCTGCTATTCTCAATATATATGCTGCCACTTGGTAATATTATAAGAAAACATGGAATTAATTTCCACTGTTATGCTGATGACACTCAATTATATATTTCATCACGGCCAGATGAAAACAATAAATTATCTAAATTGACAGAGTGTGTTAAAGATATAAAATACTGGATGACTTGTAATTTTCTGCTATTAAATTCAGATAAAACGGAGGTATTACTTATGGGTCCAAAAAACTGCCCACAAAACCTCTTACAATAGAACTTTAATTTAGAAGGATGTCCTGTTACTTTATCCACTACAGTAAAAGACCTGGGAGTTATACTAGATCGTAACTTGTCTTTCGAAAATCATATTTCATATGTTACAAGAACAGCCTTTTTCCACCTTAGAAACATTGCTAAGCTACGTAACATGCTATCTGTTTCTGATGCAGAAAAGTTAGTTCATGCATTTATGACCTCGAGACTAGATTACTGTAATGCTTTATTAGCTGGTTGTCCTGCATCCTCAATAAACAAGCTACAGTTAGTCCAAAATGCAGCTGCTAGAGTTCTTACTAGGTCAATAAAATGTGATCAAATAACACCAATTCTATCATCTCTACACTGGTTACCTATTAAGTTCCGTATCAGTTACAAATATACTGACCTATAAAGCCCTAAATGGTTTAGCTCCTGGGTATTTAACGGAACTTCTATCACCCTACAATCCATCGCGCTCTTTAAGATCACTAAATTCTAGGCTTCTGGTCATTCCTAGGATATCTAAGACCACTAAAGGAGGGAGGGTTGGTTTCACATTTAGCTCCTAAACTCTGGAATGGCCTTCCTGATATTGTTCGAGGCTCAGACTCGCTGTCCCAGTTTAAAACTAGATTAAAGACGCATCTCTTTAGCCAAGCATTCACATAATGCTTACCTTTTATACTACAGTAAGTTGAATAAGATTGAATGCATTAATATTATGAACAGCAGCTACGCTAATTATTTCCCATCTGCTTTTCTGTCATTATCTCGGGACGCTAGTCCCAAGGTAAATAGAGTTCGTCAGCTCCAGTTTGTATCCAGCCTCTCATGGAAACTTCAGATGCCCCAACATCCGTGCAGAGACGACTCGACGCCTGTGAAGAGACGACTCGACGCCTGTGAAGAGACGACTCGACGCCGGCGATATGTTATGCCCTAAATTAATACATGATTAACTAACTGTATTTTTCTGTGTACATTTCTGAAATGCACTTTCTGTAAAGCTGCTTTGAAACAATATGTATTGTGAAAAGCGCTATACAAATAAATTTGAATTGAATTGAATTGAATTAAATAAAAAAATAAAAAAATAAAAAAATCTAAATACAACGGCTTGCCACTTGGTGGCAGTGTACAAGATGATGCACTAGTGTCCACTGCAAGCGGGAAGGAAGTCGACCGGAAGTTGAAGCCGGCCGCGTGCCACCATCTTGTAGCAGAACTTCACCTGCTGTTAGCATCCCATTGACTCCCATTCATTTTGGCGTCACTTTGACAGCGAATAACTTCACATCTGAGGCGTTTAAAGACTCCATTTGTCCATTATTTATTTCTAAAGAAACACGACAATGTATAAAATGCTCCATTACCTTGTAGCTTATGTTATGGCCCCGTAGAAGCAGTTTTTGTAAAAGTAGGCTAACGATTGCGCCATAACGACGTGACTCTCTGTCGCACAGTAGAGAGATTACCGTATGGACAGGAGGAGAAGCTCGCGGGCAATCGGGGAGACGTGGAGGCAAAATGACAAAATAATTAATCAGAATACCTAGCAAAAGCTTCTCCTGCTCCTAGCTCATGGACAGCTCCTACTCACGCTCTCCGTCTCTGCAAGATTCGGAAGGGAATGTTTCAGATTTCTCTCCGCACAGCTACTAGAAGACAGACGGGTTGCTCACGTCACATCTACGTCGTCAAGCTCGGTTTGAGTCTGCGCGTCAGGAACGGAAGTCCTAAAAAAAATCGCTAAAAATGGGCTTCACTTGTCTCAATTGAGTTCCAATGAGATGGCTCTGTCCACTTCTTATACTGTCTATGGTCCACTGTAGTTCTTGATGTGCAGCTATGCCATCAAAACCCATGCATAAGCAAGAAAATGGCTTTTTGAATAGCTCTGGCAATTTAGTGTCACTATAGGGACTAAATGGAAAAGTTTTTCATTTTTAATGTCATTATTCAAAAAACCAAGTGCTACACTCTTAAAAGTAAAGGACCTTTATTGGCATCTATGGTTGAGGAAGCTTTAGCATACATTAAACCTTTCTATTGCACAAAAGGTTCTTTATAGTGGAAAAATACGGAGCCCCTAAAGGGATATGGTGGTTTAAAAAATATGTGATTGGAGGAAAACTATATGCGTTATAAACTCTCGCAAATACGTTGCGTTCCCCCGAGAAACTTTTGCATTCACTCACACAGAGCTCAACAGCATTGCGAGCAAATACAAAGTTTCTCGGGGGAACGCAAAACGTTTGCGAGAGAACGCAAAAGACATATGTTTTACAAAGACAAAATTAACATGTTTCATATCTCTTTGAAAAAAAAAAAATAATAGCACCACCATGTCCCTTTAGGAGCTCCGTAAATTTCTTCAGATTATTAAAATGTTCTTTACTAAGAAAAAAATAAATAAAAAGGTTATTTTAAGAACTGTTCACTGAAAGGTTCTTTGGGGAAGCAAAAACGGTTCTTCTTAAAAAAACCTTTTGTAACCTTTATTTTTAAAAGTGTATCTGCATGATGCAATCAATATTTTGCTATTCCTGACTTTGGAAAGCAGGTATACTCAAACTAGCAACATGGAGTATCGTGCCGTGCAAACCGGTTCAGCTTAGATTTTGTTGCTGTGTTTTTGCAGAATTTCTTTAGTGAACCAGGCGCTAAAAAACAGCTTGTGCAATTTATTCTTAAGGAATTCCCCTATCAGACGTCTAAAGTACTACAGAGTCACCTGCAATCTTTCATTGCAAATTTGAATTTGAAAAGCAGTAGCAATCATTTTCATACATGAATATTCGATACTGTTTTTAAGTGCTTGCATGATAGGTCATGCATGTTTTGTTGCGTTTGTCAGATGCCAGGCTTGTATAATGATATTTACGAGCATGCATACGTGAAAGGACTAAGTGACTGTGAGCTTCCCTTGAGAAAGATGGTTTCTGCTGGATGTATGTCTGGCTACCCTCGGTGGTTCGAGCAAAAGCCATTTGGAAGCAAGATGGATGACTCGAGGGAAAAATAAAACGTACCTTTGAGCATAAAAAACATTTAACTCTAAATAATTCAAAAGCCACGCTGTTAATGCCGTCCCACTTCTTCAGATTGAAAGCAAAAATAACAGAAAAACAACAACAAACTTGAGTGAAGACCTGCAGACTGTAGAGTACAAGAGAAAAATGAGATGTGACCTGGAAACTAATATCCAATATTCATTTGAAATTACAGGGCAAATCTTGCTTTGACTGCACTCAGATAGAATAGTAACCAGGTTTAGGGCTGTAATATGTTGCATTAACATAAAGGAAAGACGTAAAACTTGTTTTGGTAAGAATAAAAGCTTATTTTTTTTCCACCTAGAAAGCATTTTAAAGCATCATAGAAATGTTCCAACATGTTATGCAATATTATACACTGTATATATTTTTCATGAATAAGGATGCACTGCAACCAGCTCTGTGATATCTCCAAGATGTTTAATGGAAGCAAGAGAAATGTCTATAAAAAATTGTTACAAATCAAGTCATGTTTATATGGTAGGCCTACATAAACTATGATGTACTCATGTGAACTTATTTAATTTGAATCCACTAAAAATGGCAGCTATAGCTATAGCAATAGAGCAACTACATGTGCTAACATCACTAAAACACACACCAAAAAAAATTTAACCTTTGATTTTGTTTTCAAAGCATCATCACATATATACATCACATAACGGAGTATCTGCTGCAAATGTAGCCTACTGCAAATGTTCTAAAGAACGCAGGAGTCCAGCAGAAATGAGATATGCATTCTCTCTGATACGCATCAGTCACACTTGTCAGGAATGTGAGTGAGAACACACACGAATTCAGTTTTATTGAATCATGCATCATCAATAGCGGTTCACTTCCACAATTTAGAACGATTGCATTCATGTCAGCACCGAACTGTACAGGAGTTAACATGAACCTTACCCCAGACCACCTTTTTTTTTTTTTTGCAGACTCTGGTACGGTTTGCAAAACAGCGTTCACATCATCCGAACGAACTGAACTCAATCAGCTCCCTTGTTAAGTATTCAGGGCACTGATCAGTGAGTCGGCCATTTTAAGGCCGCAAATCGCAAAATCCTTCCACTGGAACATTTGCTCCCTAAAAAAATCCCACAATGCACTGCAAAAACCAGGGAGCATCGATATTCACAGCTCCTATGCACGATTGTTGATTGTGTCCAACTTACTCAATTTCCAAAGCTTTTGTAAAAGACAAATAATATTGCTTTGAAATAAGTAATAATTTTGGTTCTTGAAATTGACCAGTATAATTTCATCATTGTCAAGTATCTGAAAATTGTACAAAAATATTATGTATATTTTATTTTAGTAATATAATTTGTTAGTCAAATACTACATTCTTTTTGTGAAAAACGTAAATAATAGATGTATAGGCCTATTTTAGACAAAATTAAGTGTTGGATTTTTAGGCTTTTTTTGAGTCGCTTAAAGGGGTCATATAATGCCATTTTTGTACAGGCTAATATGATTCTTTAGGGTCTAAATTAAAAGTTTGTAATATACTTTAATTAAAAATTCTCAGTATTGTAAGAAAACACTAATTTTACCTGGTCAAAAACAGCTCTGTTTTCAGCACGCCGTTTAAGTGCATGTGTCTTTAAATGATAATGAGCTTTGCTCACCCCGCCCCTCTGTTCTGTGCGTACACCGTTTGTTATAACCATAACACAATAACCATAACGCGTTGTTCATTATAAACATGGGATTATGAATTATATTGAGAACGTCGTACATAGAAAACATGCCGTAATGTACTCTGAGTGTAAACAGCCGCATTCATCGTGAAGCGAGCACGCAATTTGCAAATAATATCAATATTAATATAAAGGTTAATAAAACGTTACACTCACTTCTTCTTCTGGAGGTGCAGCAGGAACACGAATAGTTGGTACCGATCCTTTTTTCAGGAGCAGCTTCTTAGCAAAACCAGCTTTATACTGACCCTCGTTTGTAAAGCAGTCTGGTGTGTGAAATGATTCGCGCAAACATGAAAGCATTGCTGCTGATCGTGGGGAATATTCCCTTCGAAAACAAAACTCAGCCACTGCGTCTTCAGCGGTTCGGATTTTGGAACATCAAAATGATGCTGTGTTCCTTATTACACCTAAGAACAGAACACCGCAATCGCTTAGATGCCATTCTGCTCATAGACAGTGCTCCAGCGTATCAACAATGATCGCGCCGGGCCGCGCGGACTATGATTGACAGCTCGCTCACTAGAGAGGGCAGGTCTGTGTTGAAACGCTCCTGTCAATCAACAATCGTGGGAGGGGCGTCGATTTTCTATTAACGTCACAAAATCAAACGGCTTGATTTGAGATGGGGGAAAACATATAAGAAGATTAAAAAAAAAAAAAAACCACTGGATGGATTTTTATCATTTTATGATGGTTGTGTACAGGCACTGCCAACACACATTTCAGTACAATCAACTTGTAAAAGTGCATGTACCATATGACCCCATTTACGACTTAAGTGATATTCAAGGAATTTTATTAAGGTATCATATTGTGATTTTTACACATCCACTGAATTATTAGAGGGTGTGCAACAAAGATTTGCTAGTTTTGGATTTAATACGGACCTAAACAATCATTTTCAGTCATTTGTTTTCAGTATTGTCTGTGTAACTGTTTGCAGAGACTGCTGTGTCATTATTTGAATGAGGTAGCACTTTGCTGTATGCGGTCTATTATTGTAGGATCATCAATTTCAGATTTACTCCCCCTGTAACATCACATAAAAAGGAACTGCAGTGGGTGGCATCCAAGCGATACCTTTATCTATCCGAGCCAAAATCAGCTGAAACGTGAATCAGACTGTATGATATTCAAAGGTTTTGATCTGTATTTTCCATTGCGATGTTGAGCAGAAAGCCTCGTCCTGCCTTTCTTGAGGACATTAGGAGTGTGTGATATCTTGTGCGGTGGCCTTTGGAGCTGCTTTGATGGATGTTATGAGCTATGCCAGAATGACAGAAAAGCTGATGGACCGCATTCAGAGATCCACTGCTTTCAGGTACTGACCTTTACACCTGACAGTGAGTCTCTCAGACACTAGACAAATGTAGTGCAGCATGAAAGGCGGCATCAGTTCACACATTAGAACTGAACCAGCATAGAACAGAATGAATTTCCATATTTGTCTTGGTTGGATAGGACTTCTTTCGGTGCTGGTCAAGATGGTGAACCAGAACAATCATGATTTTCAACAAGACAAAACCTATACATTTAAAAACTACACTTAAAAGTGGGGTAGTTTTTAATAAACACTTTTTGTTATACTGGCTGAAACTCTCTTCACATCCTGATTCAGTGTGATCCAGGCAGACGAGCAATGATTATGTTTGAGATCAAATTTTGAATAAGGAATTGTATTAAATAAAATGAAAAATTATAATGACAACAAATTAATCAAGTAGCCTAAATATAAAAAAAAAGTTTCAAGATAAGATAGAAAATAAATCTTAGTCAATAGATAATAATAAAATCCAAAGTAGTGTATCTAACAGATAAAGTTTGTAAAGATCATAAAGTGTGTAAAGATTGACTAGAGAATTAAACGAATGAAAAGAGAGAGACAAGAAAGAAGCCCTGAGTCTTCTGCAACTAAACATTTAATATTACATAACAGGAAGGGACTATAGGGAAAGTACCTATTAAAATGATTGGTACTTCTTTTGCAACCCTTTAAGGATGCACTCTATAGACAAGATGGACCAAGCAGATCTGATTAGGTCACCATGTTCTTGTAATAAAGCAGATCTTGCATTATCTCTTGTCTGCAGAGATGAGAACAGATGCACTTTGAACAAGGAACTGAACATCATGCAATCAAGGCTGAAGGGAAAAAAAAACTCTTAAAGAAATCAATAACATGTACAGGGAAAATCATGTATACAGTAACGAGTCAGAAAAAAGATATAGAATTCATAAAGGAAAGATGAATAAGATTCATAACAAGGAAAAATGTATAAAAGACATCAACAAAAATAATAAAAAGTTAATAAATTCAAATATGAAAGATTTCACATAAACCACGTCCTGATTGCAATCAACAATATAATTGGTCTAATTAAATATAAATAAAGCACATATCTTCTGTAAAAGTCTCAGGACCAAAAAAAAAAAAAAAAAGGTTTTTGCTTATTGCTAGCCTCTCTGAAACTGCCTCCCCTACCTTTAACAACAACAACAACATTACATTGCATAAAGTAAGTGGCATTAACTAATGAAAGTACAAGAACACTTTGTTCTTGTAAAAATATAAAACTGAACTAAAACTAAAAAATATACATAAATAGAAAAAAACTAAACAAAATAGTAATATATATAAAAAAAATAAAAATACAAATAACAAAAGTGCTAACAAAATTACTAATTAAACTAAAATTGAGCTTGTGTATCATTTGTTTCTGATGATTGTACAATGGATATTTTGTTAATGTCATTCTTACATTTTTATGTGAATTTTGTGCTATTGCATACTGGTGACAAGCTCTGCTGTTTTTTCAGCACTAAATAAATAAATCCATATTCCATAATTCTCTGAGGCAAGACAAGCTGTTTGCAGAACTTGCCACATTCAATTTTCAAAATCTCATATTTTTCACACATATTATATCCTTCATAATTCCAACAGGCACACTTCATGTGACATCTCAAAAGAGTCAGACCGCTCCATTCACTATTCACAATTTATGCACATTTCTATTTAAATGTTCATCCTTGAAGACACCTAAAAAGAAGGCCTGAAAGATCGCAGTGTTCTAGATCATGTTCTAATTCTCAGGCTGTGTTTGACTAATCCGAGGCGCAGAAGACCCGGAGCGCTCAGCCTGACCAGTGCTCTAAAGCCAGCAGTAATTGGACCTCCAGGGAGGAGAGAAGCTGCTCATGTGACCGCCGTCAGATTCTCTGGGGTCCCGCTACAGCACCACGGGCGGCACAAGAAAGTGTCTTCGAATGCAAACAGCCAGCAAGCCAAATACAGCTCAGAAACGGCCTGCAAATACTGTTTTCTCTGCCGTTCACGCTTCAAATAGACGTGCCTTGAATGTGATCAGCAAAACAGAGACGAGAGCGTCCCAAGAAGGATTTGTTTTGTTTTTTCTTTTAGAGCTTTAATTTGGAAACTGCTGTATTTAAAGCTGATTGTTTAGTGCAGCAAAATGTGTGCCTGAAAAGGTTTCAGTACTTGTGAGACAGACAGAGAGACGGACAATCATAAGGGATCGCCTTCGCCGTAAAGAGAGTAATTACACTCTCTAACAAAGGCCTGGGAAACTGAACCATTAATTACAATGCCGAGAGGCACAAATAAAATCTGCTATGGCCAGTTTTAGGGATGGCAAATGCTCGATTGTATCCGTTTTCTGTAATGAGAGATTTGGCTGCGAGCAGATGAGTATTCCTTTCCAGCCATCACATTGAAATTTCAATAAATTATCTGTAGATGCAAAAAATTACTTAAATGCCATTGTTTTTAGGACCTCCACCTCCATTTGTTTGCTTCTGGCCGGAGAAATAAGCCTATGTAATTCAAGCCTCAAGTAATGGGTTTTTAGGAACAGAAGGCTGGTCTATTCATCTTTCTTCTTAAACTGGACTAAACCAATCTGAATCAACAAGCAGAACTGATATGTGTTTTAAGTGAAGCAAATCGGTCAAGAAGCATCCTACTGATCAGTGTTCAGGTCATGTAGCTCACAACATAAACTATGGACATATACGTCAAGTCAAATGTTTTTATTGTGCTTTTCACAATACACATTGTTTCAATGCAGCTTTACAGAAATTCATGATATTGAAGTGTCCCTATTATGCAATTTTAAAGGCTCCAAGGTCTCCTACAACAGGTTTACATGCATCCAAGGTAAAAAAATAAAATAAAAATTATAAATAATTTTCTCATAATATGCATTGCAGCATCACTGGTTTTCTCAGTGTATAGATTTATGCAGATGAAATTATCCCACGTTTGTCTTGGTTGTTTTATTTTAAACCTAACAAACCTAGCAAAAATGTGCTTGTGCTATCTTTAAAATAAATTCCACTTGCTTTGATATTTTATCCAATGCAGTGACATTCACACGTTTTTAAGAGTTGCTAAAGTGTCCAAATGCTTTCTGAAGCTGCTGTTTGTCTTTTATTGCTGTAGTCTGAGTAAAGTCTCAATTTCCCCTGAGGGATCAGTGAAGTTTTCATCTTATCTTGTTCTCAAAGACCTTTCACAACAAATAAAAAAAACATTTATTGCTAATGGTTCTTACCTTGACAACACGAGACCAACCTGGCAGGTAATGGAGGGGGGAAAGTGAATGTGAACTGCTATATTAGCCACTATAATTGTTTAAAATACTCAATTAAATGCATTCCTGCAACAAATCCTTACCTCGCGAGTCAAAAATTATATATTGCCCTAATATATATATATATATATATATATATATATATATATGCACATTTATATTTATTTGTCCAGAAAGCTTATAATTTCATTATTATAATATTTTTTTTTCTGTTTTTACTGAACTTTATTTTAGTTTTTTTTAATTATCTTTTTATACCTTTAAATTTCTAGATTTTATCAATAAATAATATAGCACATTCTTCACAATCTTTCAACTTTAATTCAAAATAACTCTCCAATACTAGCTCAAATCAGCTCAAAAGATGTCACGTTGGGTCAATTTTGGGTGTCTCTGCCGACCTCTAGTGGAACAACAAATAATATATTTCATAACTCTTGCCACTAGATGGACTTATAGCTCTATATGGAGCAAATGAGCTGTTCCGCTGGGTCCTAAAGTCAGTTCTTGAGTTTAACTCAAGCGGCAACCTCCCCGTCTCTCTCTTGAAACCAACACGGAAGTGAGTTAAACTGCAATTCATTGACTGGCCGCTTGAGGCTGGCTGCAGAAGTGAGTCAAATCTGTATCTCCCCCATGTTAAAATTACCAACTTTACAGCAGAAAAAAACATGTTTACAGCCTGGTTCTCTATGTGGCTTTGGTCTATACAGCTAATTTTGCCCTTCATAACAACTGTGAGGGGGGTGAATTTTTTTATAACTCATCCGTTTAGTTGATTAATATTTAAAGTTCTGCATAATTAAGGGTGTGTCCACTTTTGAGTGACAGGTGGATTCCCGCTGATGTCAATGCTAGCCGTTTGTTTGCTGTTAGCCGCGTCACTACTCACTTCACCTCAGCAAATTTTAGCTGCTGAACTTGCCATCTCTGCAGTGTTTGTGCTTTTTTCGGAATTATTTCATACAATTTAATACACCCATTACTTCGCCCACGGCTTTGGATTCCGTCGTTGTCGTCGAGTATCGTTCGAGAGAACAACCAGCGCTGTATTTCAGTTGTTTTCCTCTGTGAACATGCACTAATGGATGTCTGACAATTTCGTTGGTTTTTGGAGTTTTCAGATTTAAAAACGTCTATAGATATAAAGGCTTGTTCGTTCTGCTCTCAAGGAACAGATAGATTATAATATGCTTATGTACCGTCAGATGAAATCCTGCAGGTGTCGGCGCTTTCTCCGTCCATGCAATAAATGCACATCCTTGAATGAGCGCAGATTTTCTAGCGCATTTACTTGAACTTCATAGGTAATATATCTATGGTTTAACCCATTTGAGAGGCGGCCAAAATTAGAATTTAAAATGGACTGAATAAGCTCTCTACGAACTTGACGAGCGATTCCGCGCTGACGGACCATAGACTATAAAAATAGAATGACTGACATGTAACATTAACTGTTATGCACATAAATCACTGTCACACACACTCTCTCAGAATAATAGTTAAGTTACTGCATAATACACTCTCACTTGTAGCCATGTCTTTTAATAATATTTCGAAGGGCAAAAACAGGAACTTTTCATTGGCTTTACATAATCAACTGTCACTTTAGCGCGAGGCCCTGTGCAGTCGCAGACTTAGTACTTTCCATAGGGTACTTTCAGTAGCATATAGCATTACCTCCCCAGCCTGAGCTAACTCGATCACGTCGAGCGGTGAGCCGCGAGCGTGGTTTCATAGCCAGGCTCCTCCAGCTTCACCCACGCTCCGCCTCTTTGCCCATTTTCTGTTATCCGAGAGTGACGCAAGGTGACGCGAGGCCAAGATGGCGACGGCCGACTCCGCCCACTTTAAGGGGGTCGCACACCGGACGCGCAGCTCGGCGGCGCGCCGCGCAGCGCCACGTCTTTTAAATTCGAACACACTATTCTCTATGAGAGTACACACACTGGCGGCGCCTTTCGGCGTCTGTCCGCGGCGGCTCAGGACCGTGTTCAAAATCCTGCCGCGCCACAGAGCGCCATTTACATAGTTTTATATAAAATTTACATGTGTGTGTCTCAAATCGTAGTTAATGTATATACGGACTTCACCCTGTGCTGCAATATACATTTAGTTTTATATTTATTTACAGAAATCAGAAAATTGCTGATGTTATCGGATTTTCAGGTGACAGTTGTCCTAGACGTGGCGCGGCGCGGCGCTGAGCTGCGCGTCCGGTGTGCGGCCGCCTTTAGGCTTCAAAAATGCTCTTCAGAGACCTACGGGTGACGTCACGGCCACTACGTCCATATTTGTTTACAGTCTATGGTTTAACTCTTATTTATTTTATTTTTTTCAATTACCCCCAAAACATTATTTTTTTCAAAATGACCCGAGGAGAGGATGAAGGTTGCTTGTTTCTATTAAATTGATATGTACAAAAAAGTGGTCAAAGCAGACATGGAAGGGGAAAAAAGTATATTTCCAGCTTTTGCAAGTAAATAAACAAACAAATAAACAAACAAACAAACAACAAATAAAGCAAATAAATAAATACATAAGCCAAAAAATAAATAAAAAATACAGCAGATAAATAAAGCAAATAAACAAACAAGCAAATAAATACAAACGCAAAATAAATACATAATCAAAAAATAAAGCAAATAAAAAAAATTAAATTGATAAGCAAACAAATAAACTTTTTGTATCCAAATGGTGTATCCAAACAACATCTTCCAGTAGGGCTAATGGGTTCTGATTGGTTCAAAACAACAACGACAACAACAACCACACAGAAATGAGTATGCATGAGCAATATGGCAGATTTAAATGCATGTTTTCAAGGGTCCCACACCAGCCAATCAACTCTTAATTGAGGAAAATGGAAAAACTAACAGACCTACTTCTCCAGGTATTATAGGCTCCTTGTGTGCAACACACTAATGGGCTAAATGTGGGTCGGGCTAATTAGTGGGCGCAGGTGTTACAGGACACTGAGGCGCCTTTATAAAGACTCAGTTTGTGGCACAACAAGGACATGGGAAAGATATGTTTGTTGGTGGCCAATTTGTATGACTTTTGAGAAAGTGTGAATGTGTTCATATAAAAAAAAAGAAAAGGGGGGAGAAAAAGATTTTACCTGTTCTTCTGGGGATTTTTCCTCCCTACTGTATTTCTTCTGAGAATTGAGTGGACCAGTGCTTGAAAGAGAGACGTCTCTCTATAAGTGATGTTGAAGATCTTGATTCTCTTCGGACTTGTAGTAGGGTGGAAAAACAAACAACAGTCAAATATGTGTAAGGAGAATGTGCCAAACAGAAGACAAAGAGCTCAATGTATTCATTATAAGTCATTGACTACCTTTGGTTAGAATCACAACACTACCAGAGACTGGCATTCACCCCACGTACAATGGGGTGGACATTAGCACTCATAAAACATGAGATCAGTGTTCATAAGGTCAAGGGGCAATAATAATGTACAAAACTGAGACTGTCGGAAATTACTGAAGCATGACCCAGGTGGCTATGCATGTATATAATAACAGGTGTAAAATTACATTTAAACTAATTTAAATGAAATGCTGCTAACAAAAATGTTCATGTTCACTGCTAAAGTGATAAACCAAATGCAGACAATATGGAGAGGGTTCATTACTGGAAACGAGGCCTGCATAAAGAATCAGTGTTTGAAAAAGATGTTTGGTAACACTTTACAAAAACAATAATTCTACAGTATTTATTAATCATAGTCAATGTTAATTTTAACATTTACTAATACAGTTGTATTTGTTAGCATTTGTTAATGCACTGTGAACTAACATGAACAAACAATGAACAATTAGATTTTTACTAACTAATGTAAACAAATATAACAAATGGTGTAAAAATATATTGCTCATTGTTAGTTTATGTTTGCATCAATATTAACAAATGAGACTTTACTGTACAATGTTACTGGATATTCTCTAAATGTTCACTTCCTCTTTTATTTATGAACCGGTTTAAAGTGCTGCAGTTGGAGGGAAGTGATCAGTGATGTTTTTCTTTCACTGGAGTCTAGAAAATTGATGGAAATCGTTCTGGTTTGATCCAGTCTGACCTTGCTCTGTCCTAACATAGAAATTGGGATTGTTAGGTGGGAGACGTGTTGGAGATCAAGAATACAATGTCAACACCACAGTGAATCGATCTAATGTCATCTTACATGAAAAAGCAAACATAAAAACAAACATAAATCACCACATCGACAGGTTACCAAAGAAGCTTTGGTATAAATCAAGATGATGAAACTTTTTATAATAAAACTTTCAAATAGAAACCGGCTGATTACCTCAGGGCTCGGGTTTTCTTTCTGTGGCTTTTCTGTAATAGAGGGGCACATATCTTCATTTGCGTCAGCCTAGGGAGAAATATGATTATTAAGGCAATATTTTTTGGGTTCCTTTGCATTGGATTGTTTTGTTCATGGTCTCATTCAGAATGTCGACACCTGCTTATTTTGGCGTCCTACAAACTAACAAAGAAATTCGTGCTCAGTTTGATTGGATGTACGACAATTCTGTGACTAGAGAATTTTCTGTCGGGTGTCTTCTCTTCTTTTGACTAATACGTGAGAAGCACATTGAGCAAAATTATATAAAAGGCATGCAACTTTCTCCCGAGGCTCCCACAGGACTCTTTATTTGGGCCAATGCTATTCTTACACATGCTATAAGTGAGGATCACTATAATTTCTGTTAATTAATTCAGTTTTTCCTCATTGCTGATAAGCTATTGAATCTTTTTTTAATTGGCTAGCAGCAATTTAATGCTTGGAACTGATATATATATATATATATATATATATATATATATATATATATATATATATATATATAAAAAAAAAAAAAAATCGCTACATAAAAAGAGTGTAAGATGAAAATGATCAAACAGCAATATTTCTCGACTAACAGCTCCCTTTAGGGTACAGCAAGAGAGACCGAGAGAGAATCTCAACCCCCCCAAAAAAGAGCTGAATTGAAATGCGAGTTTGAATGAGAGGATCTAGAAGGAGGAGGAAAAGAACATAGAAAGAAAGCTCTTAGAAAAGAGTACAAGAAGAGAGGAAGCTCTGAGGAAGAAGAGAGATGGATAATCACCCCTGTGTGTGGGAGGCAGAGGCTTCCTCTAATGAGAACATGGTGGGTGATCTGCTGGAGTCGTGACTCGTCTGTTCTCCAGTATTGTCTCGGAGTTTCCCAGAGCACTACAGAAAGCATCATGTAACACCAATCAGCCAATCACAACAGCTCTGCTGATTCACATGTCAGGGATCCTTAATTAGATCTGCTAATTGGACCCACTCATTCAAAGATCTTCTCGCTACATCTGCGCCTGATTGGTCTGCTTAAAGGCTTTAAGGTCTTGCAGTGCAACAATATAATAATTATAATTTTCTTTCTTTAAATAGCATGTTATACATAAAAAAAAAATTTTTTATGTAATTTTAAAATAAATATGTGTTATTTATTTATATTTATTATATAAATATTACATACATTGAAATGTATCTTATGGTGCCATAGACTTGCTTATTGCTAAAACAAAGCTTATTTGTTTTAATATTATGTTTTGTGTATAACACAACATGATATATTAAATAGATTACATAATTCTTTATACATTTGTATTACATAAATATTATTACATTAAGATATATTAGATCAAATAATGTATTACATACAAACTTTAATGAGCCATGAAACGGCAACCTCTGAATCATTTGCTTCTGAACTTTCCAGTCCATCTCAACTATCCTTTTGAATAAAGTTAGAAAAGTCCATAAATTATTTAAATATACTGTGCTACTGCACTTCATGCACCATGAACTAAAGCTTATGTGTGTAATTTTCTGCACCACTAGAAACACCGAATTGGAATTAAAAAACTAATGACAGTTTTCAAGCAGGTTTCCCAAACAATCCTCACACCGGCCATTATACGCCATATAAAACATCTCAACATCGAAGACAAATAAATAGCTATTCAAACATTGAGGACACATCTCAGTAATCATATTTTTATATTTACACAAAAGCATAATGAAAATGCATTTAATATGCTTTATGTCTATAGTTTTCATAAAGCTTAATGCATCCATTTGTTGGACAGATTGATGTGTTACTGGTTTGTGTGTTAGTGTTAAATGAAGACCCTGATGAAAAGTCCAACATAAACCAGCATGAATTCCATGCTGGTCCAGGTTGGTTTATGCTTTTTGGTGCTGGTCTAGCTGGTTGACCAGTGTTCATAAGCAAAATGGAGCTAGTGGAGCTGGTCCACCAGCATGGTCTTGCAGGGTTAAGTGTGATCAGGCCAGATGTTTGTGTGCAATAGCATTTTGGGGACAAGCTTTCTTTTTGCTTATACTTCAATGATGTAAAGAATAAACTATGTGAGATTGAAACAGGATTTATTGGAAGTTTGTCATTTATTTTGCTCCCTCTGTTGAAAGAACTTAACATTTTAATTGTTTTTATGATTGTATTATTATTCAGTGTCATCTGAGGTTTTGTGTAACAAGTAAAGTGTTTCAAAGGATCAAGGATTTGTCTCTTGTCTCAAAGGACCTGTCCACAAATCATTTAAAAAGAGCTTGTGTATGTTGCGAAACAAAAGCATTTAGAGATACGAAAACAAAGAAAAATGAAAAAGCAGTTTGTTCAATAACAGGGGTTTTGGTACAGTTAATAACAACTTGATAATGAAAATTGAAAGTTGAATTTTTTAAAATACATTATGACTCATTTGGGGACTCACGTGTCAAAATCCACCCGTCAGTCACTGATTCCAAAAAGTGTACATAGTAAAATATATGTCATTGCAGTCAGGAGCATGAAATAGTGTAGACAATAGTGATAACGTGCACTTTCAACATCTTTCTGAAAGATAATTAATTTAACCAAAGTCAATGCCCAAGTGCCCAGCTAAAATGAATACTAATCTCCATAAAGGTGACCTCAAACAGACTTCAACAACTGTTGTACATGTACCATAAAGCAATAAATCCAAACAGGTTTATAGAAAGTGAACATGGTAATGCTGTTTTTGTTTTTGTTATTGATATTGAGATATTGATATTGCTTCAGCTAGGCTGTGTGTCTGTGAGTCAGTTGTAGTTGTTGTGCTGTCTGCTTGTTTCTTCTCTTTTTTTCTGTTCTTGATATTACTCTTATCTTCAGTGATTCTGCCTGTTAACTGCAGTTGTCATCACTAATGGTCAATCATCACTGACGGCAACATTGCTTTCATTACTTTTACTCTCTATAGATTGGGACCATATGAAAACCGAGCAGTGTTCGTTTAACACTGAGGATTTTGTTGTGTACCAATAAACATGTTACCTGCGATGTGCATTATTCTTTATTAATAATTATTTAATATTAACGTATTAAAATGTATTGGAAAACTGTATTGGTTTTTATTTAACTATGAACACACACACTAAGAAAAGCAATATGTAACACATACGTAAGTTTTGTTGTGGTCTTGCTAGGATCATAACACCCAAAATATATGCAACATATGCACACCAGCATCCCAAGCTGGGGACAAGCAAACCAGCATCCCATGCTGATCCCAGCATGCAAAACATACCTTGTGCTGGTGACCAGCAGTGCTGGATTTTTCAGCAGGGAAGCCTGGTATGTAAAGATGAACTTGAAAGCGGAGTAGCTCCTCTAATTAGTGATGGGAAGATAAAAGACCATCATCCATAATTGAGCATGGCGGTAGTATTCTGTCATCTCCTGTTCTTAAACTTTTTTACCAGAAGTTCAGAACAGTTTGAGTACTTGCCTTCTTTCATCTGATAAAGAATCAAATCCCTTTTAACTTCATGCATGACACCTGCAAGGATTGTACAGGGAAATTAAATCGTTGGCCTTTTGTACACATCTCTGCAATAAACAGCATTGCTTTATGTGTTTGATTGTGTTTGTGCTAGTATATGTGTGCGCTTGTACCTCTGAGTAGCCGCGGGGCATGCAGAAAACAGTCTCTAAAGGATTGGTTTACCGCGGCTGTCGATTTCATGCTGAGGAAGAAACAGGTGCTGTCGTAAACTTTATGCAGAGTGTCAATCGATATCCTAAAGCAACACACCGGTAGCGCATCAGAATCTGGCTCCTGTTGTGCAATCATTGTCAGGTCTCATCAAAACAAAGGGAGTGTGTGCTACTTAAATTTCAAATCTCCACTATAGGCGAGTTTCTTACATTTACATTTTAAAGGTGCAGTAGCCCATAAGTGATTTCTGAGAAGCACTGTTGATATTTGTATAATCAACCCAAACAAACACACCCCTCCCTTTGTTACAATGTTGCCTTAAGTAAATAAAATGTAATTTTAAATTCAACTGTATTTAGACACATGAAGATACCAAAAAATACAAATATTAGTAAAATATTGTTAAAAAACTTAATGTTGTTACATGTTAACTACATGTTAACTACATTAAAAAAATATATAAAAAAAAACATTTATGTGAATCTAAATAAAGCTGAAATAAAAATGAAGTATTAATATTAGATGAAATGGTGCATTGGCAACTGAAATAAGTTTAAGTACAAATATTGCTAACTGAAATAAAAATAAACAGTCTTAAAAAAACTAATACAAATGCAGTGGTGGACAGTACACTTTTTTTTTTTTTTTTTTACACTTAAGTACATTTTTCAAGCATCTGTACTTTATCAGACTATTTTTATTTTGGAAAATGTGAAACTGAAAATGAATGTCAGTTATTTGTGAAATAAATGTGCTGTAAAAGGGCGAGCTGTTTAAGTCCACTGACATGCAACAGTTCATTGATCAGGACTTTTGAAAGTAAACTACTTTTTATTAAAAACTACTTTTTAATAAAATTGAAGTAAAATTGTAAGTAAAATTAAAAATGAATCCTTAGTCTTTTTTACTGGAGAAATATTTTAGTAGTGGTACTTTTACTCAAGCACTTCATTTGTGTACTTCATCCATCACTGTAAAAATGACAAAGGCACAAAAAGTGGAATTTGAATTTATAAAAATAAAAGCTAATTGAAAATATTAATGCAATCTATAATTTCTAAATAATACTAAAATAACACCGGCTTGGGAAAAACTGAAGATTTTTAGATCGCCAAGACAAAATGGAGGGCATAAATATGGAGGGCAATTGTCTTATGGTGTCTGGTTCATCCACAGTTGAGCCAGGGGGATCTGAAAGTAAGGAGGAAAGACAGACAGATGGTCATTTGACCAAGCTGTTATTTGTTCATATATGGTATTCAAATGAGGTGGTAGCATTAGAAAGCCTTGCACAGGTTAAGTGCCACTTTGCCCTGTCTCTCCTGGTGAATTGCATTCATTGAAGGAGTCACCTCTCTGATGCTGTGAATCTCAAAAATGCTGTGTGAATGTGAATTAGGGTGAACCCGTTGGGGTATGGATGTTAACAGCTTTGTAAGTAGCTTTAAAGTAGAGTCACAACCCCATCCCATCCCCCTACCATCAGTAAGATGACATCCAGAGAAATTCACTGAGTTTGTAAGTGTAGAATAATAGAATTGATCACCCCAGTGCTTCGGTATTTTATTGCACCACTAAGTTTACACAGGTAACCTTTGCTTTGCTAACAATATGAATTATGCTTTGATTGAAATGTAAATGTGATATATTGCAGATTTTTATGCTTACTCGAGCAATAGTTTTGAAGAAAACGTTCAATGTGACAGTGTTCTGAATAGCATCCTATGTATTATTTCTATAGAATTTCTATATAATGTATGAAATCGATTGCATATACAATTCTCATCCATTTGGATTACAAAGCTTTAACATAATAAACTTAATATACATTAACTAATGTTAACAAATGATACCTTATTGTCAAGTGTTACCATTATTTCCATCTATTTGATTTTATTTAAATATTTTTTAATGTATTTTTCGAATTGCTTAGAATCAGCATATTATCCCTTTCTTGTCTTTATTTATGTACGACTGACAAATATGAATCACATTACGTTTATCAGTTTTTACGTTAAAACTGTGTCATCCAAATGGATGGAAATTCTATATGCAACTCAGTTACATAAATCTTACATTTAAATCTAGATTATATATAGATATATATATATTTGCCAAAATGAGCAGTTTACAAGACAGGGAGTTCTATAATACCTGGAGAAAGCATTTCATAATACTAATTAAATTATTCAATGTATTTGATATTTTTCAAGAGTGCTTAAAGTCAAGCTATTTTAAAAGTCTGGATTTAATCTGACGAGGTTAAGTGTCTCAGTTATCAGTATGCTAGTTTAATATGCATCTGGGTCTCTCAATCGGGAAAGTAACCAGAGGAGAACATTGGAAGCCAATTTCCCCCCCCTGCTTGCATAGAGGGCAAATGAACTAAGCCGCCCACAATCCCATGACTATCCTGCCTCCTGCCCTGTGTTTTCCACTGTTCTCACTCCAGCACACCTGTATGCCATGACCGGGCACAGCGCCAGCATCACCTGCCATCGGCCACAACCACATGCACTGCCAGCTTCACTGACATACACTTCTCACTACACATCTTTCACTAATTTCACATCCTTCTGGGGGAATTTCCCATGAATTTGTGTTTTGGCCACATTCTTCCCACCACCAGACGTGAATCACTGCTATGAAAAATAATTTAAACAGTCAATGTTTCATCATCAGCTCTTCAAATTATTATACATTAAGGACTTTCTGCCAACTTTCTGCCATACGGTGTTCTCCGTTCTTGCTTGCTTTCATTCTGTAGTGAATCTGTTTTCTGAGGCCTGACAGTGCTTAAACAGAAATTGTTATAATTTTTTTTTTTTTCTATTGTGATGTATATTTGAGTGAAACAGCTACAAATAATTTAATACTGATATATTCCATGAAAAACAAAGATTGTCAATTTTGATTGCATATGTGACTTTTTAAGGATAATTTTTCAGATGTTACAAATTGTTTGACCAGTCCCGTGTTTGGGGCAGGACTTACAGTTTGGCTGACCAATGGTACATGGGAACGTTTGAAATTTGTTTTTGCAATCCGCTTATTATTAGGTTATTATTAAGTTTAATATTAATTGTCAATTCATATAATAACTATATGGCTATATTACTCAAATTATAAATTATTATCATTCATATAATATAAATACACTGCCCAGACGACAAAAAAAAAAAAAAAAAACTTTATGTTTGGATTTAAATAGGCAAATGCTTAAGAGTCTGTGATTGGATCAACATTGCAGTGCTGCTTATGTTTATAGCATTTTATATGTTTGGCAACAGTTCTTCTAACACTAATTGATGGAGTGAGTAGCTTTTCATTTCTTAAACAACCATGTATAAAGACACATCATGGCCATATTCCAGGATGAAAAAATACAAAAATGGTGTGCACATCCCAAACACCCAGATTGGGCGCAGGTGCAGGACAACTAAATAATATAAACAAAATAAAGAAGCGTGAAGTCCGCACACTGAAAATTACTGCTCCAAAAGAGTTTATTTTAGCAACGTTTCGACCATCAGGTCTTCATCAGGCTCAATGTTAATGTTATACTGAAGACAACTTTAAATAGACACAGGTGATCACCTTAATCAGGCACACCCAAGAAATCATGTGACAACTACAAGTCATGTGACAAATACAAGTCATGTATGTCATGTGACAAATACAGCTCATGTGACAAATCCAAAAAAAAAAAAAAAAAAAAAAATATATATATATATATATATATATTAAAAAAAAAAAAAAAAAAACGTTAAAAAAATATATAAAAAAAAAAAAAAAAAAAAATTATAATAATAATAAAAAATAATAAAATTAAAACTATAAAAATGGCTTAATATCAAAATCCTCATTCAACCCTAAAGGTGACAAAGTATTTAAGGTATAAATCCAAAAACACTCCCTCTGTAATAATTTCTTCTCATAATCTCCTCCTCTTGAGGGTTTTGTTACCTTTTCTATACCAATGTACTGCAAAACGCTGACATTATGGCCTACTTGTCTAAAATGAGACGCTATAGGACTGCGCATATCTCCAGTTCGAATGTTACTGCGATGCTCACTAATACGCGTGCGCAATTGTCTGAATGTTTTACCCACGTATGCAAGACCACAAGGACAGCGAATTAGATAGATAACATGAGTGGAAGCACATGTAATGGTACCACGTATCGGAATATCACGACCGGTCCGTGGATGACTAAACGATTTACATTTGTGTGTAAAAGCACACTGAGCACACTTACCACACCGATAATTACCTGGAGAAAGAGTTGGAATACCTTGTTTTTTACTTGATGGATATTCAGATTTTACAAGCAAGTCACGAAGATTGTTTTGACGTTTAAAGACTAATTTCGGACCATTTTTAAAGGCACCTGATAATTTAGGATCACTTGAAATCACATGCCAATGTTGATTTAAGATTCTACGAAAATCCGCACCCAATGCGGAGTACTTCATCGTGCAAATGGGAGCATTAAGAACTTGCGTTTTATTACGTTTTGTTCGCAAACACTGCATTTGAGATGTCTCGTTG
Source organism: Leuciscus idus (assembly GCA_021554675.1). Taxonomy (NCBI): domain Eukaryota; kingdom Metazoa; phylum Chordata; class Actinopteri; order Cypriniformes; family Leuciscidae; genus Leuciscus; species Leuciscus idus. Next base: position 44,050,658 of record CM038624.1, read on the forward strand.
ATTTTCGGTACAGATCGGTATGGAGTTTCCCGTCACATATATATACTCGAACATCAAGAAAACTAATGCTTACTGGATCACATTCCATAGTGAAATTCACATGCTCAGTCCTTGAGTTAAGGTAATTCAAAAATGTCAACATCTCTGCAGGTGTGGCCTTAATAATCATAAAAATATCATCAATATACCGTTTGTAAAGCAAGATCTTAGGGAAAAAAGAATTTGACTCATTTAAAATAAATTCATTTTCAAAAACTCCCATGTACAAGCAAGCATAATTAGGGGCCATTTTACTACCCATTGCAGTACCTTTAACTTGTAAATAAAAATCGTCCTGAAAGCGAAAAAAGTTGTTAGTTAAGACAGTACTTGCTAAATCCAATAAGCATGCTGTACTAGGTTTTACATCAACAGATCTTTGTGTTAAAAATTGTTCTAAAGCAAGTAAACCTTCAGTATGAGGGATATTGGTATATAAACTCTGAACATCAAAAGTAGCAAGAAGCACATCATCAACAGCAAAGTCAACACCATATAATGATTCAATAAAATCCATAGAATCTCTTACATAAGATGACAACATGGGTACAAATGGTTTGATATAAAAATCCACATAAGAAGAAATGTTCTCAGTAAGACTACCAATACCGCTCACAATAGGACGACCTTTCAAAGGGGTGTCTAGTCCTTTGTGAACCTTAGGCAAAGTGTATATAATAGGTGTAATTGGAAAATCTACTTTAAGAAATTCATATTCATTTTTACTAAACTCACCGTTTTCAAAGTGTGACAGTAACTTAGAATCAATGCACACTTTTAATTTGTTAGTAGGATCAGCAGGTAAGGATTTATAAAAAGCATGATCATTCAACTGTCTGCGAATTTCTTTTTCATAATCTGAAGCTCGTTGAAGTACAATCGCTCCACCCTTATCTGCAGGACGCACTATCACCGTATTGTCTTTGCTAAGATCAAGTAAAGCATCCCTCTCCATTTTTGACATGTTATTGTAGACTTTATATTGCCTTTTATTCTTAAGTACATTTCTTACATCATATTCCACAAGTCTACAGTAAGTATCTAAAGATGAATTTCTATTCTTAGATGGAATAAAGGTAGATTTTCTTTTGAAAGGGAGACGAGTAATAGACTGTTCAAGAGTAACACTGCCCTGTGTAGTAGCGGGCGAAACATCATTAGATGGAAACGACTGTTCATTTGTGCCGAAGAACTCCCGAAGTCTCAGGGTTCTGAAAAATTTATGAAAGTCAATCATGGTGTCAAAATCATTAGCTTCAGTGGTAGGAATAAAGGAAAGTCCCTTACTCAGAGCAGTCATACAAGAACTTGAAAGTGACTTATCTGAGAAGTTCATTATCGTATCCCCTGGTTGCTCCTTGTCATCCGTGGAGGTAGGGAAAAGCCTTTTTCGCTTACCCCTTCTGCACCTCTTCTTGATCGATTTATCCTTCGATCCATTCGTTGACTGTCGGGCTGGGTACGGCCTAAAAAAGTAGAACGATTTTGCCGTCGTCCAACAGGATCAGAGTCAGAATCACATGAGGTTGAAGAGGCCCAGGTTCTATTATCACCTAGTTGTTGGCGCCTACGAGATCCCGCAGTAGCAGCCCGATTCCAATGGGACGTATTAGACTCTGGCATGTGACTGTGTATGTGTGTATATGTATGTATATATGTGTGTATATATGTATGTATATGTATGTGTATATATATGTATATACAATTTTTTTTTTTATATATATATATATATTTTTTTTTTTTATTATTCTTTTTTTTTTTTTTTTTTTTTGGATTTGTCACATGAGCTGTATTTGTCACATGACATACATGACTTGTATTTGTCACATGACTTGTAGTTGTCACATGATTTCTTGGGTGTGCCTGATTAAGGTGATCGCCTGTGTCTATTTAAAGTCATATTCCAGGATGACAATGTCGGGATTCATCAGGCTCAAATTGTGAAAGAGTGTTTGGAAGGGAGCATGAAGAATCATTTTCATACATGAATCGCCACCAATGAGTCCAGACCTTAAATTCATTGAAAGTGTTTGGGATGTGCTGGAGGAGACATTACAGAGTGATGGACTCTTGCATGTTCAATACAAAATCAAAAATGTATGTACCTCTTATAATAACATCACAACATTTATTTCCACCAAGAGGTGTATACATTTTTGGTCGTTTAAGAAACGAAAAGCTTCAAACTCTATCATTTAGGGTTAGAAGAACTGTTGCCAAACATTTCTAAGGCCAGACACAGGGGAAAGCGCCCTGGAAAGATGGCCAGTCCATCACAGTGGCAAACATAAAAAATGCTAGAAAGATAATAATCACTGCAATAATGATCCATTCATAGACTTTTAAGCATGGATCCTGCCTTCACTCATCTCTGAGAGCAATCTGCGTTACAAATGGCACACTTTACCTTTATGTGCCACCTCTGATTGAGACAGTTTAAATGTTGTCTAAACTGTTCATTTACCTGCAAATTAGTTGTTACATTTATGTGCTGCTATTATAACTTCCCTGTACATAATCATTTTTTTACTCAGGCTTCACAGCTCTAATTTAAAGAATTACATTCATCTCTAGCCCTCAGTTTATACATCAGTTTAAAAGTTTTAACACATTCAGAGTGCATCAAGGACGTTTTCCACCTCCGCAGGATTCTTATCCATTCAAACAGTGCATTTTATAGAAATGTTTCCTCTTCGTTTTCCTCTGACCCCAAAACACCTCTAGAACTACACTGGTATTATTCCATCCCTGAGTCTGTGGCCTACCTTCCTTTTATCATGATGAAAACAGTCCAACTGTTTGCTCTGTTACGGCCTTCACTCTTCATTAATGGAGGGCACCTGGAGTTCCCCCTGACCAACATGCTCACCACAGTAATGGCTGCTTCTGTAAAAGAGATCTTCCTTGTAGTGAGAATGCAGATGGCACAAACTAGAATTTCGTCTCTCCCATAAGGGCTGTCACTCGTAGAAGGTGTAAAGTAACCATGCTCGCCGGTGGGGTATTATTGTACAGCTAGGATCGCTTAAGAATGGCGCCGCGGATGATGGCGCCGTGGAAAATGGCGCCGCGGATGGCTGCTTCGGTTTTGAGCTCCTCAGTACTTTTACTGTTTTTGTTTGTTTGTCCTGTTTTATGTAACCTTTTCCCCGTCAGTTTAACTAGGAACGAACTCCTAGACATCAGGAACAACACACCAAACGACATTTTGAGTTTGAGTTTGAGTCTGACATTTGACTTTTGAGCATTCCGACATTTTATTTGACATCCTAGTTGGCGGAGCTGCGATCCTGTTCAAGCGCTTCAAAAGACGCAAACGAGGGAAACGCGCGGGCGCGCTCGTGAAGTTTCGACAGCGCGGATTCAGGACTCCGCTGCCGAGCATTCACTTGGCAAATCTCCGCTCTCTAGCAAATAAAACAGACGAACTAGTACTCCTCACCCGCACAAACAAGGACTTTTCAAACTCGGCTGCTCTTTGCTTCACAGAAACATGGCTGAACGGTTCCATACCGGACAGTGCGCTAAATCTAACGGGCTTCCTGCTGTTCAGAGCGGATCGCGTCGCCGAGCTAACTGGGAAAACGAGAGGCGGTGGATTATGTTTTTATATCAACGAAGGCTGGTGTTCAGATGTGACAGTGTTGACGAAGATGTGCTGCCCTAATTTGGAAGCTCTCTTCATTAACTGTAAGCCTTTTTATTCGCCGCGGGAGTTTTCCTCATTTATTCTGGCGAGTGTGTACATTCCCCCTGACGCGTGTGTGAGCGCGGCATTGCAACAGCTGGCTGATCAGATCACACACACGGAGCAAAGTTACCCGGACTCTTTCACTATCATTCTCTGCGATTTTGATAAAGCTAATCTCACCCGTGAACTGCCTAAATTCAGACAGCACATCACCTGCCCCACCAGGGACACTAACATACTGGACCATTGCTACACTGCTTTAAAGGACGCATACCACTCTGTCCCCAGAGCAGCTTTGGGACTCTCTGATCATTGTTTGGTTCATCTTCTCCCAGCCTACAAGCAGAAACTTAAATCTGCTAAGCCAGTTGTAAGAACTGTAAAGAGATGGACCAGCGAAACAGAGCAGGTCTTACAAGGTTGTTTTGACTGCACTGATTGGAGTGTTTTTGAGGCTGCGGCCACTGATCTGGATGAGCTCACTGACACTGTGACATCTTACATCAGCTTCTGTGAGGACATGTGTGTCCCCACTAGGACTTTTTTAACATATAACAATGATAAGCCATGGTTCACTGCAAAACTAAAACATCTTCGTCAGGCCAAAGAGGATGCCTACAGGAGTGGGGACAGAGCCTTGTACAAACAGGCCAAATACACACTGACAAAGGAGATCAGAGAAGCTAAGAGGAGCTTCTCTGAAAAGCTGAAAAGCCAGTTTTCAGCTAACGACCCTGCATCAGTGTGGAAAGGCCTGAAAGCCATCACCAGCTACAAGACACCATCCCCCAACACTGTTGAGAATCAACGACTGGCCGACGATCTCAATGTATTTTACAGTAGATTTGAAAAGCCTGCTCTCACACCCCACACCCGCTCTGACCGTCTCTACACACAACCATCAACACCCCCCTCCCTCCCCCCTACTGCTTCTCAGCCTGCACCTCAGATCAGTGAGGGGGATGTATGCAGAGTCTTCAGGAAACAGAAGATAAGGAAAGCCAAAGGTCCAGACGGTGTCTCACCAGCCTGTCTCAAAGCCTGCGCTGTCCAGCTGTCATCCATCTTCACACTGATTTTCAACAGATCACTGGAGCTGTGTGAAGTCCCCTCCTGCTTCAAACACTCATCCACCATCATCCCGGTACCCAAGAAACCTAAAATCTCTGGACTTAACGATTACAGACCTGTTGCTTTGACATCTGTGGTCATGAAGTCATTTGAGAGACTGGTGCTGGCCTACCTGAAGGACCTCACTGGACCCTTGCTGGACCCCCTGCAGTTTGCTTATCGAGCAAACAGGTCTGTGGATGATGCAGTCAACATGGGACTGCACTACATCCTCCAACATCTGGACAAACCAGGGACTTATGCATGGATCCTGTTTGTGGACTTCAGCTCCGCTTTCAACACCATCGTCCCGGATACCCTCCTGAATAAACTAACCCAGCTCTCTGTGCCCTCCTCCATCTGTCAGTGGATCATCAGCTTCCTGACAGACCGGCAGCAGCTAGTGAGGCTGGGAAAAGTCACATCTCGGACCTTTACCATCAGCACTGGTGCCCCCCAGGGGTGCGTTCTCTCCCCACTGCTTTTCTCTCTCTACACAAATGACTGCACCTCCAAAGACTCCTCCGTCAAGCTCCTGAAGTTTGCAGACGACACCACAGTCATTGGCCTCATCCAGGACGGTGACGAGTCTGCTTACAGACAAGAGGTTGAACAGCTGGCTTTCTGGTGCAGTCATAACAACCTGGAGCTGAACACGCTCAAAACTGTGGAGATGATAGTGGACTTTAGGAGAAACCCCCCTGCACTCCCCCCTCTCACCATCATGGACAGCACTGTGACAGCAGTGGAGTCATTCAGGTTCCTGGGCACTACCATCTCTCAGGACCTGAAGTGGGACAATCACATTGACTCCATTGTCAAAAAGGCCCAACAGAGGTTGTACTTCCTTCGTCAACTGAAAAAGTTCAACCTACCACAAGCACAGATGACTCAGTTTTACTCAGCTGTTATTGAGTCGGTTCTGTGCACTTCTATAACTGTCTGGTTTGGGTCAGCCAGCAAATCAGATATAAGAAGACTACAACGGACTGTTAAGACAGCTGAAAGGATCATTGGTGTACACCTCCCCAACCTTCAGGACTTGTACAATGCCAGAGTGAAGAAACGGGCAGGGAACATCATCCCAGACCCTGTTTGCACTTCTGCCGTCAGGCAGACGTTACAGATCTCTGCGCACTAGAACATCTAGGCACAAAAACAGTTTTTTCCCCCATGCTATCTCCAGCTTAAACAGCTAAAACAGCAATTAACACCTGCAGTATAATTCATTCAGTACTTGAGAGAGAAGCAAGAGTTTTTTTGTGTGTGTGTGTAATACATATACAAATTTTATTTATAGAGCTGTACACACAATGCACAAATCTGTACATAAGTCTTCTGTTTCAGATGTATACTAGAACTATTATTATTGTTTATTCTATTTATTTATGTTCTCATTTAAAGCCACACTAAGTAGAAATTGTGTTTTTGTCAAACAGCGACCCCTAGAGTCGCTGTGGAATACTTGCACTGTCGTAAATTATATTATAACATTTTTACATGATTGCAGCTAAATCACAAGTAAATAGTCTATAGTCTAGGCCTACTGTATAATTTAATTTGTGTTGTTTTTATTGGAATGTAAACATTACAAAATGCCAGATAACATCAATTAAGTTAAATGTACGTCGCATTATTTCATAACATTGGCCGTTATGATGTCATTAGACATGATTATTGCAATTTATCATAATAGTTTGCAAATTGTGCTCGTTTACACTATTTACAACCTCTACGTTAGGCTTATTTATGATAATTATGTGAGATATTGAAAGCTGTTCTCATGATAATCGCAGGAATCAACGTCAACAGCGTCTGATATCCCTCAGGACTACGTGATAAATACACCTCACAACACCTGAGTTCAGCTGGCAAACTAATTCGTGAGGCATAGCTATCTGATTTATCAAAACGATTCTATTTACACCTGGTCACATAAATGTATTTTTGCGAAACGGATTTAGATTCGATCTTCAATTCTCGCGCTATATGCAGATTTAATGGAGTGCACGTCACCGAGATATGAGCTGCATTTCATAGATCATCAGCTAAAATTTCAAAATCAAAGACCGCAATAAGAGAGAGCGGCAACAGCCCTGGTAAGATCATTTCGTTTCTTTACTTTTAATGATGAAGATTGTGTGTTAAGCGTCTGCGACTTACTTTCACTTTGATTTGCGATAGTTTGCACGTTGGCTTGATGCAGTTGCTCATCTGCGGTGATGCGTGTTCCAGCGCGTCGTCATATCTGGATATAACATAATAGAGCCCTATACAACGCTCTCACACGTTTTTTTAATTATTTTTTTAGCATTTTTGGGAGGAGTACAATTTACATAATGTGGTTTCAACAACCATATGCATTTACACTTGTCCAGTTTCATCTGGAATGCGTCTCAGATCTCCTCCTGAAGTGGTTTGAGCGGTCGGATTCAAATCCGTCTCAAATGCGTTTCGGAGGGCATTTAAACCTGGACTTTTCACGATCGGATAGCTATCCGATCTGAGAAAATGCATGAAGTGGCCAGGTGTAAACAACCCCCATGACAAAAACATACGCACGAAAGCCGAAAACAAACGCTGGTTGGCCTCTCACGTCCAAATTTGACGAAGTGGTGGGGGAAGTGACGTATGCCGTAAAGCAGTCGAATTTTGTAGTTCTTGTTGTGCTCTTGTTACTACCCGAACACCGAAGTTACATAGTGCCAGTAAAAGCGATACAGACCCTGTCAGGCTATGGCAGACGTGTCATTCAACCTATTGTAAGTTGATGTACCATCACAAGGATCTTGGAAATATATTATGAAGGTTGAAAAGTTACATAGTGTCGCTTTAAATGCCTGTTCTAATGTAATATATGTATGTATGTACCAAGAGCTCCTGTAAAAACCACAAAAAAATCCTTGTGTGTTTGTGCACACTTGGCGAATAAAGCTCATTCTGATTCTGATTCTGATTCTGATTCTGATTCAGAAACGTAAATAACAGGACTTGAATTCAGTAAAGAATAGCCTGGGGCTCATATACATTTTTAACATTAGATGTAACCCTACAAAAATAAAGGGTTGTTTTTTTATTTATTTTTTAACAACAACAAATACACTGCAAAAAAGAAAAGAAAACAAGATAAATTATTGATCAGTTATTCAAAAAAAAAGTAGTTTATGTAATAATATCTTAAGTAATGTTTGCATGTCATGTAAATTATCTTGATTTAAGGTTTTTAGATATTTGTACTAGTACAAATATCTAAAAATCTTAAATTGCATTGAGTAGATAGGGTGTGCAGTACACTGGGAAAAAAATGTTATTGGTTGTCAGGTTTTATTCAAGACATACTGTAAATATTATTTAACATCACTGAACCAACCTATATACTGTACATTAATTTATACCATAGACTGTAAAAAATATGGACGACACATCTTCACTCTCTTCCATTGTAGTAAGTGAAGCCGCCAGTGTCCCAATATGACACTGACATCTTGAGTCTCGAGTCTGCGCAGTAGTGAGCGCGAAGTGGAGAGGGAATATCAAGGTCCAGCCCAAACTACCGCAGAATCGGTTACAACTCACTATGTAGGTGTGAAATAAACAGTTATGGAATGTAGAAATAAAAGGTTAAGCTCAAATCTCCTCCCATAGATCCCGAAAAAAGTCAGTTGGCGCCTCAGTGACTACTTCATTTAGAGAAGCTGTCGATCTCCGCTGTCAATTATGACGTCACCTCCCCGTTTTCATAGCATCAAATAGCTAACTAAAACCAAACTTATTTAACAAACAAACTCTTGAACTAAAAAATGACAGAAACCATCTTTGGTAAAAAAAAAGTATTTGATGTGTAATTTGATTGTTTAGTCTGTCTCACATCCATTACATCACATGGATAGGGCAGGGATGATGACCTATACTGCATCCAGCCACCAGGGGGTGATCAAGATGCTTTGGCTTCACTTTTCAGGACTCGTGTGGCATTCTTGATTTATACCACTTTTATACCCTACTACCTGTCCGCTTGATCCTATTCCCACTAATCTACTTCAAGCCATTTCTTCCTCAGTTGTACCCACACTCACGCACATCATAAACACCTCTCTTCACACTGGTAACTTTCCCACAGCATTTAAGCAGGCTCGGGTAACCCCACTGCTTAAGAAACCCACTCGAAATCCAGCACATCTGGAAAATTACAGACCGGTATCCCTTCTTCCATTCATTGCGAAAACACTTGAATGAGTTGTATTCAACCAGATCTGTTCCTTTCTTACACAGAACATCCTCCTCGACAACTACCAGTCTGGTTTCAAAAGTGGACACTCAACTGAGACTGCCCTGCTCTCTGTATTTGAAGCTCTGAGACTGGCAAGAGCAGCTTCCAAATCCTCAGTTCTCATCCTGTTGGATCTGTCTGCTGCCTTTGACACAATTAACCACCAGATCCCTCTGTCAATCCTAAAGATGAAGGGCATCTCTGGAACCACACTCCAATGGTTCAAGTCTTACTTCAGGTACGTCCTTTAGGGTGTCGTGGAGGAGGTGAGGTGTCTAAGACCAAACATCTAGCTACTGGGGTGCCTCAGGGCTCAGTGCTTGGAACACTTCTCTTCTCCATCTACATGACATCACTAGGATCTGTGATTCAGAAACATGGCTTTTCCTATCACTGCTACGATGATGACACACAGCTCTACCTCTCATTCCAGCCTGATGATCCGACAGTAGCTGCTCGCATCTCAGCCTGCCTGACAGACATTTCTGGTTGGATGAAGGACCACCACCTTCAACTAAACCTTGCGAAGACAGAGCTGCTTGTGGTCCCGGCCAACCCAACACTACACCACAACTTCACAATTCAGCTAGGTTCGTCATCCATAACTCCATCAAGGTCAGCCAGGAACCTTGGAGTTGTGATTGATGATCAATTGAACTTTACAGACCACATTGCTAGAACTGCCCGGTCCTGCAGATTTGCCTTGTACAACATTAGGAGGATCAGGCCCTTCCAATCAGAGCATGCTACACAACTCCTTGTCCAAGCACTTGTTCTATTCATCTCAAAGAGGCACAAAATCTCTAAACACAAATTTCCTGGTCGGTTCCATGCTGGTGGAATGATCTGGCCAACTCAACCAGAGCTGCTGAGTCCGTGGCCATTTTCAAGAAACGGCTGAAGACGCATCTTTTTCGGCAACACCTGATCGATCCATTAATACTAACACTTTATCTTCTATTCTATATCTATTATCTTAATTTTTTTTTAAAAAAAATAGCATAGCACTTGCATATTGTTGTCCTATTGTTAGTTTAACTGCTTCTATTGTTCTCATCTGAAAGTCGCTTTGGATAAAATGGTCTGCTAAATGAATAAATGTAAACGTAATACCAACAAAAATAAATGTTATGGGTTAAACAGCACTTTAACCCATATGGTGCTCTTTGGTCATTTTTGACAAAACCATTGTAATTTTTATTTTATTTTTATTTTTTATGAATTTCATCGGAACAGTACGAAACATGGTAAAGGTTTTGGCACTTACTATGTGAACACACACACACACACACACACACACACACACACACACAAATCAAGTACATGACTCAAAAAGGGTAAATGGTCCAAAAAAAATAAAATTAACACCCCTTGTGGTCAAAAAACGTTTCCGTTTTTAGTACATTGTTGTCGTGTAATCGTGCCCTTAGCCTACAAACCTCACGTATGCAACCTTCCATTTGAGAAGTACCCATAGTGTAGTTCTGTGAGGAATAATGAAAAAACTAGTGGAAGAAACTACTTTTTATCATGAGCCCGTATCACCTGACACCCAATTAAATTACAACTCCATCTGATTCTTTTTTACAGGTTTCATCATGAAACTCACTGCATTATTACTCGTCTCGCACATCATTATGTTATAAACACAACATAGTTATGTGTGAGATAATTGGTACCACAGCTCACCGTTAATGTAGTATTAGACTAGTGAGAAACAGACACGTACTGTACGTCTTGCACAACTGTTTTTGCTTGAAAATATCAATTGGAAGAATAGATCACTCAACAACAAAAAACTGTACATTTATTTGTGTGCTAAATTCAAACTTTTTGTAAGAAAAAAACATTAAAAACAAACTGGAATTTTGTGTCTGTTAGCTTTGAGGTCATCTACTGTATATGCTAGTGTACTCCTAGAAGGTACTACAAGTAATTTTAACAGATATATTGCACATATTTAAACATTTGAATAGAAAAATGACAACAACAAAAAAAAAAAAAAAAAAAAAAAAAAACATCTTGCAGGTGGGCATTATACTATCATTAAAAAGCTTGGGTCAGTAAGATTTTTTTAAAATAAATTATTCAGCAGGGGGGGGGAATGACAGGTAATGAACATAATCTAGCTGACATTTATAATTTATTTACGGCTGAAATGTTGCACGTACAGTATATGTAACATGCTTAAGTATTTATCATAATACTTTAAATACCATTAAAAAATAATGTCAGCAAGATATTAGTTCAGCTGTTGTTCATAAATATCATAGTGATGTTTTACAATGAGGACGTTGTCATGTTGCCGTAAATAGAGTCATCAGTGTCCCAATGTATAGTGAGCCAGATTCCTTATTGTCCAGAGCACTTTTAAACAGTATATTGTATATATAAAACTCTGCCTCTGACTAGCAACCGGAACTAGCAAACCATAGTTTATGGCTGTGATTTAAACTACAGGCTCTTACATAAAAAGACAAAAGAGACCAGCTCTTCAAGCCAAATTTTGTGCAAAGTGAGCAATTTCAACACACACACAACATAACACACAACACAGTTCCCCTTCGTGCCACTCCCATCGCCCTATTCCATCGCCAGTGGCCAGCAGTGTGCGGCTCGGGGACGCCACCAAGCCTTACCACGCACAATCTAGTGCCTCCCAGCCCGTCTCGCTGGCTCATCCGTACCATCAGACTCGGCTATGCGATTCAGTTCGCCAGCGCCCACCCAAGTTTACTTGTCTTGCGGACAGAGATCGATGTACTACTGGCGAAGGACGCGATCAAGCCTGTCCCTCCAGCCGATATGAAGACAGGGTTCTACAGCCCCACTGAAACTTTTTCAGAGCCTCAGAAACGCCCCTCGGATTGCTTCTTTTGAGACCGCTTCAGCACTGACTTCACCGCCGAGTCCCGAGATGGGCGTGGCAGAGCGACATGTACCGGATGCCCGTCACCCCGCACTGCCGCCAAACCTTCAGCCCGTTGTCGGACCCTTCATTTCTACGGGCAAGTGTTCCCCTAGAACAAGGGTCCAGGCATGCTGTGGTCTTCACGGATGCCTCTGCCACCGGCTGGGGGGCCATGTACAACGGGCATGCAGTCTCAGGTCTGTGAACGGGGCCTCAACTGCATTGACATATCAATTGCCTCAAGTTGCTCACAGTACGTCTTGCACTGGGCCACCGTACGGACAGCACTACGACCGTTCGCACCCACGTCCAGACCTCTGGAAACTCCATGTCTGGTCCCTGGACTGGTGGCGGAGGTTCCAGGTGATCTACCCCAGGCGGTGGTAGACACCATCACTTCTGCTAGAGCCCCCTCAACGAGACATCTCAATGCACTGAAGTGGAACCTGTTCATTGAGTGGTGTTCTTCCCACCGGGAAGACCCCCGAAGATGTCCGATCAGAGTCGTGCTTTCCTTCCTGCAAAATGGGTTGAAGCGAAGGTTGTCTCCCTCCACCCTCAAAGTGTATGTTGCTGCTATTGCCGCACATCACAATGCAGTTGAAGGTAAGTCATTTGGGAAGCACAACCTGATCGTCAGGTTCTTGAGGGGAGCGAGGAGACTAAATCCGCCTCTCCTAGAATCGTGCCTAGAATTCGTGCCTGCCAACTCTCACGTTGTCCTGAGACCCCGGCCTGGATACGTGCCCAAGGTTCCTACCACTCCCTTCAGGGATCAGGTAGTGAACCTGCAAGCGCTGCCTTCGGAGGAGGCAGACCCAGCCCTGGCTTTTCTCTGTCCCGTCCGCACCTTGTGGTTTTACGTGGACAGAAAGCAAGCTTTAGGACCTCAGATCAGCTCTTCGTCTGTTACGGAGGCCAGCAGAAGGCAAAGGCTGTCTCCAAGCTGGGCAACAACCAACACGTTCGCTAGATTCTATAGCCTCCATGTGGAGGCGGTATCTTCCCGTGTACTCGCCCCCAGTGGCCAGTAGTGCGAAGGACCCCTTCTTTGTGTCGTTTTGCAACACCACTCCCGCCCCGCTGGGCCGGATATGTGTGTCTACTTGCTCCAGTAGTGTTCCCCAGAAATGGCTAACCCTGTTGAGTTCCTCCGTCATCCCTGCGGCAGTCAGTCGTTGCGGAGCGTCTGACGCCAGGCCTACACTCTTGCATTGGGGAACCTGTGCTAGGCTGGGTGTCCATATGTAGCGGTCCCTGCGGCGAACCTATATGTGTATTCCTCTACGATCAGCTCCTCTGCGGATGAGCCTGTGTCTTTCCCACGACAGAGTCCGCTCTGTTGTCTCTGCTGCTGTTCTTTCCCCTCTAGAACTAGGCTGGAACCACCCCAGCAAATGCCATATGTTGCGCTACCCTGCTCGGCTAGTCCATATGTGTAACCGCTACAGTACCTCCCTCCGGGGGAAGGACGTGGCTTCCGCAGCATCACCTTCACCAAGGGCACGCTTTCCCAGCATTATCCAATAAGTCACACTGAGTGGTTCTTGCGGAACAGCAGTGACTGACCTTCTCTGCTTAGAGATCCTACTTTCTGCCCAACACTGCGGTCAGGCCAGGAGACTGAAGCGGAACTCTGGAAGGGCCAGCAGCAGTGGAGTGTTGGTAGATATCCACATTCGTCAGTCATGACGTGCGTAGTAGTGACTGACGAAGGGGAACGTCTCGGTTATGTATGGTAAGCCTCGTTCCCCAAAGAGGGAACGGAGACATATGTCCCCTCGCCACAGCTGCTGAGCTTCCGCTTTATGGCAGAGTCACAAGTCTGGCTCCTCAGCGGAAAAACAAAGATGCGACGCACCTGCTGCTCATTATATGCTTGCGCCGCGATGCACAGCAGCTGGTGCAATTATCGCATGCCAATGTGCATTGGCTCGTTTAGTTACACTAGAAGTAGATTGGCTCTCGAGCGAGATCCACATTCGTCAGTCATGAAGTACGTATCCATTCCCTCCTCGGGGAACGGGGGTTAACATACGTAACCAAGATGTTTTCCTACCATGTATTGTTGAAGTGGCCAACCATTCCTACCATGGCCAATAAAATTAAGGTTAATTAAAGACTAATTTCTATGGGTTTAAAACATTGTTAATTAATATCTAATGTTTCTGGAATACCCCAGACAGAGAGGAAGCATTACATTCATCATGACAGTAAAATCTTTTGGTAACACTTTATTTCGATAGTCCACTTCAGACACTTTACTAACTTTGCATCTGCATGTAAACTAACTCTCATTAGAATATTAGTAGACTGTCTGCTTAAAGGGATAGTTCACCCAAAAATGAAAATTCTGTCATCATTTACTCACCCTCAAGTTGTTCCAAACCTGTATGAGTTTATTTCTTCTGCTCAACATAAAAGATGATATTTTGAAGAATGTCGGTAACCAAACATACTATGGAAATCAGTGGGGCCCATCAACTATTTGATTACCCATTTTCTTCCAAATGTATTCTTTTGTGTTCAACAACTTGAGAGTAAACTTTATCGTAAATATCTGCAAGCAGTTTATTTTGATGGTCCTCCAACAGAAATTCTATTAATAATTAATAATAATTAATAATAATAATTTGTTACATTTATATAGCGCTTTTTCTGAGACCTCAAAGCGCTTTACATAGAAGGGGGGAATCTCCTCAACCACCACCAATGTGCAGCATCCACTTGGATGATGCGACGGCAGCCATATTGCGCCAGAACGCTCACCACACACCAGCTTACTGGTGGAGAGGAGACAGTGATGAAGCCAATCAGTATATGGGGATGATTAGGAGGCCATGATGGACAGAGGCCAAGGGGCAAATTTGGCCAGGATGCCGGGGTTACACCCCTACTCTTTTTCGAAGGACATCCTGGGATTTTTAATGACCACAGAGAGTCAGGACCTCGGTTTAACGTCTCATCCGAAGGACGGTGCTCTTTTGACAGTATAGTGTCCCCGTCACTACACTGGGGTGTTAGGACCCACACAGACCACAGGGTGAGCACCCCCTGCTGGCCTCACTAACACCTCTTCCAGCAGCAACCTGGTTTTTCCCAGGAGGTCTCCCATCCAGGTACTAACCAGGCTCAGACCTGCTTAGCTTCAGTGGGCAACCAGTCTTGGGCTACATGGTGATATGGCTGCTGGATAAATTAATTAAATAAATAATAATTCATTACATTTATACAGCGCTTTTCTCAGCACTCAAAGCGCTTTACATAGAAGGGGGGGGGTCTCCTCAACCACCACCAATGTGCAGCATCCACTTGGATGATGCGACGGCAGCCATATTGCGCCAGAACGCCCACCACACACCAGCTTACCGGTGGAGAGGAGACAGTGATGAAGCCAATCAGTATATGGGGATGATTAGGAGGCCATGATGGACAGAGGCCACTGGGCAAATTTGGCCAGGATGCCGGGGTTACACCCCTACTCTTTCGAAAGACATCCTGGGATTTTTAATGACCACAGAGAGTCAGGACCTCGGTTTTACGTCTCATCCGAAGGACGGTGCTCTTTGACAGTATAGTGTTCCCATCACTATACTGGGGCGTTAGGACCCACACAGACCACAGGGTGAGCACCCCCTGCTGGCCTCACTAACACCTCTTCCAGCAGCAACCTGGTTTTCTCAGGAGGTCTCCCATCCAGGTACTAACCAGGCTCAGCCCTGCTTAGCTTCAGTGGGCAACCAGTCTTGGGCTACAGGGTGACATGGCTGCTGACTATATTAACTATAAGTAACTTTGCAATTATGCATGCCAAGTTATTCTACTAACCCTAACCCTAACCCTAACAGTCTGCTGCACGACTGTTTTCAGCACTGATAATAAAAATAAAAAATTATTGGGCAGCAAAAATCAGCTTTCTACAGTATGTTGTAAGGTAACGCATTTGTGTAATTCACACAGAAAAATTAAACTGGAATTTAAAAGGCCTATTTGATTCAATTCTGTATGTTTCTGAGCTATGTTTTACTCTCCCCGATAGACAGTGTCTCCATTTGAAGGTTAACTGATTGAAACGTGAATAATTCAGCATGTGCCTTCCATTGGATTTTACTCAATGTCTCTCTCTGTTCTTTCTTCCTGAGTCACCAAGTTTCATATGTTTAGCCAGCTCACTTCATATGAACTGCTCCCATTTCAACCAGGCACATATTGATTGAGGTATTTTTCTGTTTTGATTGGGTAATTAATTAAGCTCTCATTTTTTTTAATGTGATCTGATTAATATTTACGTGGGCGGCGGCACTGACAATATTCCTCTTGCTGTATTCACTAAACACACCATCTGTATCCACACTTCCAAAAACTGAATGAAAATAAAAAGCTGTCAATGACCTTTCAGGCTTCCACATTACTTAAACAACAATGTTTGTTTACAACTTCACATTTCAAATGATTAAATAAATTTAAACCCCAATTAACAGATATCAAGGACACCTCGCTGCCACCCATTAAGATTTGTACCATATTTAATGAAAAATAATGTGACCTTGGTGAATGGATTGATTGAAATCTGGATGTGAGGTGAAATACATTTTAAAAATGTTCTGGTCGTATACAAAATAATCCTTTTGAAGATTGACATTCTGGTTCAAGGAGAACAGGCTAATAGATGGCAGGTAACAACTGCTTTGAAAGCAAAGGCACTCAAGAAAACAGGAAATGGGTCCACCCTTGAGAAGAATGCGACACATCGAGAACCGCACAAGAGAATCAGAGCAAGGCCTTTGATCGAGGAATGCAAAGAATCTTGGGTTGTTTTCCTATAAGAATTCTCCCCTGGGATAGTGAAATGTCATGAAATTTTGCTTTTGGATGTGTGGATTACCACCAACTTCAGAGTGCCTGAATAAAATAGATGCTTGGTTTATGTGCAGTGAACCATAGAAATGAACTGCCATAAATATATATTTTTTTAAACTAACAATAATTTAAAAAAAGCCAACACCAACAACATATCACTTTCTTCCTTCTTCCTAACTGAATAAATATTCTTAGAGCTGCAAAATAACAATGTCAAGACACCCCATATTTATCATTAACTTCTGCAAGGCAAATCCTGGATTCATTCTCAAATTGTACAATGGTGTCTAGATGCTGTGCTCTAAGCTGTGCTGCTAGGGACAATGGTTGAATATATTCCAAATGTGGAAGAATTTTTGAAAACAGAGCCATGTAATGTTTATATTAAACATTGGTGAATTTCACTCTATCATCCAAGAGAACAATCTGACAATCAGTTCCCTTTCGCACTGAACTCGCACTGCATCGATACGACACTTTGGGGAATGCCCCCTAGCGCTTCTGAAGCATGAATGAAACTATTCCAATCCTGATTGCCGTTGCGTCATGACGTCAAATGTGACGGCATACACGGAAGCTACAAAGCTGGCACACAACAGAGTTAGTTTTTGGTTTTCAGCAAGCGCTCTGTCAACAACTGTCTGTCCTATTTAGTATTGTTTGTCCTGTGGGAAATTTAATTGTTACCATAAGCACATGTAAAGACCACCCATTGGCCCAACGAGAATTTAGTTTCAGTATTACTTTAGCTCTATGCTTAATCTGACTCCAAATGATAATCAAATTTAGATTGTGTTTCTTATTAGAAAATAATCAGAAATATTGATTATGACTTAATTATTTCAGGAGAGTCCAGACTAAATCAAATATAACATTTTATTTGTCAGGTAAAAATTGTATCATGCCAATTACACAAGTAAATGATTAAAAGACAATTCAGAAATAATAAATACTTTACATCACTTGCTCAAATATTACTCCAAGAGTAAGAAAAGCATTCCTGACAGAGAAACGCAGTGGTGTGCGAGTGTGTTCCGAGTGTAAGCCTCGGGAAGAAACTGACACAGCACTGCATGGGGGTTTTCCTGGTTACAGGTTCCCAAAGACTGCTCTGCCACTTACCCTTAAATACCCAGACAAGAACAAAAGGCTTGAACAAATATGAGTTGTTTTGGGTCAATACATGTACCCCAGGGGGTAACACCTGGTTCCGGGGGAGAGGGGAGAATTATCAGATATCTTGAAGAGACATCACCCAAAGAGGAGGACAGAATTCTCCTAAGTTTTCAATCTTTCTCATAATACCAATGACTGCAATGAAATTAAGACCATTTTATCAATCGCACTAAGACTTTTAAAATGATACCACTGTTTTGGCATAGTGGGTACTCGTTCCCTAAAGTGTCGTATCAACGCAGTGCGAGTTCCCTCTAAATACTGTAACCTTTGTTCCCTGAGAAGGGATTTCGTATTGACGTAGTATCTCGTTCCCTTCTCAGGGAACAAGGGTTACAGTCGTAACCCGAGACGTTTCTAATGCCAAAAATGGTTTTGTTTACCCAGGTAGGGCTAGAATCAGTCTTTTGAATTAGACACACTACTGTTCAAAAGATTGATTTATGGTTTTAAATAATTTAATCAAAAATACAGTAAAACGTCTCAGGTTACGCATGTAACCATTGTTCATCATCAGTCAGTCACGTTCGACGTTACGTCAGACGTGATCTGACCAATTGGGGATCTCGGCTGAGAGCCAAATCACTTTCGAGTGTGAACTAAATGAGCCGATGCACATTGGCATGTGAGATTTGCTTCGCGCATCGACTATCAGATGACGATCGCTGCATCGGAGAGTAAGCTAGAGTCCTCCGGGGTGATGCTGACAAAAGGCAAAACCAGCATATTAGAATGATTTCTGAAGGATCATGTGACTCTGAAGACTGGAGCAATGATGCTGAAGACTCAGCTTTGATCACAGGAATAAATTACATTTTGAAATACATTCACATAGAAAACAGTTATTTGAATTTTTTACATTTTACAATATTACTGTTTTGTCACAATATTTACTGTATTTTCGATCAAATAAATGAGCATAAGATACTTGGTTAGCATAAGATACTTCTTTCAAAAACATCATAAAATCGCACTGACCTTAAACTTTGGAACGGTAGTGGAACCTCTGTAAAAATCTAATTTCAACAACTGAACACATGGCAGAAACTCACTTTGCATAATGAAAGTGAGGCAATGATATGAGTGAAGACGGGATTTCGGTAATTCAACCTTTGTCCCCGCATTTGGAGTCTATCTGCCTTCCCAACTCTACTTGGGTTGTAACCCCGGCATCCTGGCCAAATTTGCCCCTTGGCCTCTGTCGATCATGGCCTCCTAATCATCCCCATATAGCGATTGGCTTCATCACTATCTCCTCTCCACCAGTAAGCTGGTGTGTGGTGAGCGTTCTGGCGCAATATGGCTGCCGTCGCATCATCCAAGTGGATGCTGCACATTGGTGGTGGTTGAGGAGATTCCCCACTTCTATGTAAAGCGCTTTGAGGTCTCAGAAAAAGCGCTATATAAATGTAACAAATCATTATTATTATTATTATTATTATTATTATTATTACTTAAAAAGAAATTAATTTAGATGAATTTGGCCTGACAAAACCACGCTGTTCACCAACAAACCTTAAGGGAACTATTCACCAAAAAAAAAAAAAAAATCTGTCAGTATTTACACACCCTCATGTTGTTCCAAACCTGTATGACCTTCTTTCTTCCATGACTTACAAGGAGACGTTTTTAAAGTCTCTGTCTTTTCATACGACAAGTGACTGCATCTATCAAGCTCTACAAGGACACAAACAAACAAACAAAAACATAAAAACAAATGCACCATACAAGTAACAATACAACTTGTACATTGTATTTCAAATCTTCTGAAATCATAGAGAACAAATACACAGATCAAATAACAGCATACATCTTTGGACCAACAGGTAGGCAAGTCAATTGCAGCTAGTTGACTAGCATGGATGTTTTATTGAAAATACTTGACCAAGGATGTCTTTAAGCTAGTTAGCAATTTCAGAGAGGCTAGCAATAGCAGGCTAGCTTTGAAAACATGAGATCCCACCCTCCCTCCAGAGCATCTCCAAAACCACACCTCCTTCAAAACACATGAACACACACAGCAGAGTCTGCAAAGAGTCACGAGAGAAGGCATTAAATTACTACATGTCTCAAAGCACATAATATTACAATAATAATGAATGATGGCGGAAAGACCAACTGCTCAGGAAGCTGGCAGAGGTGCTGGAGAAAGGTCGGCAGGAGGCAAACAACCAGAGTCCATCAGAGAGCCGATGCAGGATCCACTTCATCAGGCAGGGGGAACCCACAATGCATACCAGCAAGAGACCACCCGCCAAGCTATTAACATCAGGGGTGTGGGAGATGGAAGTAGACCCGGGAAGGCAGCTCCAGTTCCCACAGGAGATATGCAGCTCCACCTTAAGACCAGACGTGGTGCTGTGGTCTGCAGCTGTGAAGTCAGCAATACTGATCGAGCGGACAGTGCCATGGGAGGAGGAACTGGAAGCTGCCTACGAGAGAAAGAAGGCGAAGTATGCAGACCTGGTCGCGTTCTGGGTTAAGGGGCGAAACGTCAATGAGCGGTGGTCCCCAGCTGAAGCTCCGTTGGAGGTGTGACAGGCCTAAGGCCCAGCAGAAAGACCATTTTGCTGTAATGAATAATGCAAACAACTTACATAGCTCTTACTTGTACCACCTGACTGCTGCAGATTCATTTCGGTGTTGATAGTGTTGACATAGAAATGCATAAATAGGTAAGTTTAAATTGTATTTTGTTTTCTTTATTTTAGGAATTGTAGAGGTTATACAAAAGATTGTTTTTGTTTGTTATTTTGGCCTTGTCTGCCCCTGACGCTTAAACCCTTTTGGAAATAAACGCATGTTATTTTTTATATCTCTCTGGTGGTGAGACTCATTCCTTTTCCTGTTACGGCTGACCCCTAGTGGTCATAACATTGAGTCTGAGGATGTGAACAGCTCCGGGTAGAATGTCACAGGTTGCCAGGTTGTAATTACGGTTATGACATGGCGAGAACACAGCATAAGCATGTTATTTTGGTTCAAGACGAACTGTAAAAGGCGGCTGCTGTTTGTTTGCAGTTGTCGGTGACTGTCGTCTACAACTCTGCATAGCCTTAAGGGACGTGCTGAAGACAAAACGAATGCAATGATTGGACAAAACATTTTTGGCCCTAAGACTTCCACAGAAGATACATGTACTTGTTTTAATATTTAGACCACTTTTATTACTGATTGCTATCAGGATGTGAAGAGAGTTTCAACCAGTACAACAACAAAAAAAAGTGTTTATAAAAAAAAAATGGCCTACCATTAAGAAACCTAGTGGAGACGCCGGTACATTGGCATCTGAAATAAAATACCATGATAGTGGTTAGCTTTATAGGTCTAGTTGACAAGGGGGTCCTTCAGTTGATTAAACATGAATCAGTTTCTCCTGACACGTTTTAATTAGTTTTTATTTCATGGACCAGATTTAAGAATACTTCATTTCCCAGAATGACATTTCTTTTAAATTGTTATTCAGTCAGTTAAGCTTACTTTGAAGTGTGTGACCAATGAAAATTCAATGAACTGAAACAAAATCTATTCAATGCTTTACTCCTCTGCCACAATAACAATGTCTTTGAATTACCTTTGTGCAAAAGCTAATACTTGCAGCTAAATTAAATAGGCATGTAGTACACCGTTCAAAAGTTTTTGTTGAGAATTATTTATTTTTTTAAAGAAACTGATAGGCCTATATTTATTCAGCAATGATGTATTACATTGATCAAAACTGACAGTAAAGACAATTATAATGTTACCAAAAAAAAAAAAAAAAAAAAAAAAAAAAATTAAATATGGCTGTTGTTTTGAACTTTGAACATCAAGGAATCCTGAAATAAAATGTATCACAGTTTCCACAAAAATATTAAGCAGCCGAACTGTTTTCAACACTGATAGTTAGAAGTGTTTCTTCAGCAGAAAATCAGCATATTAGAATGATATGTAATGATGTAATGAGAGTAATGATGCTGAAAATTCAGCTTTGCATCACAGGAATAAATTACATTCTTAAACATATTTATTAGTTTGTAATTATATTTTTCAACATTACTATTTCTACTTCTTTTTTTTATCAAATAAATGCAGCCTGCATGGGCGAGCATTAAAAACGTATTCCGTCGAAGTAATTTGATTAAAATGGAGATGATTCATTTAAAAACGATCAAAGAGTAAGGACTTGAGCCGATCGATCCAGTGCTGACATGTTTCCAATGATAAAGCATTTATACAATCTTTAGTATGCGTATCAGAGTACTTACGCCTGATGTGCAGTATGCTGCTGTGGTCCCACATTTAAACCCATCTGTACACTTCAAAGAGATTGCTTATGCACCATGTTGCTACAGGATCCTGCCCCTCATTCTCAACCCTACAAGGGATATAGTGAAAATCAAGTCAATTAGCAAAAATCCACAGCTCTGCGCCTGTTCCCTTTATGATGCTGCTCGTTGGTTTAGCTGAGGATGATGCATGTGTGCTTAGTGCTGAATAAGGTCATGGAGTGTAATCCTACCAGTGAATTTAATTTCCAGCCTGCACTTTTAAATTAATTCATTTAACTCCAACCTCCTAATCACAGTGGAGGGCAGATCTGCATGCTAATTGCACAGAATAACAGTGCTGATAAGACCCACTGATTCTTAAGGGAGCTTTAAGAAAGAGCTGTGCCATTGGTCCTTGTAGTTCATCTGATTGGATGGGCTAATCACAGGGACAGAGAAGAACCCAGATCACCATGTAGACACTAGAGTTAACAGATGTCAAATCAGTTACATGTGTCTTTTAAAGAGGTTTTAACATGAAAAAAACAGGATTGTATTTGCATATTTGAAGTGAAAGAGTTATATTGAGAAAAACTTTGGGTCATGAGAAATGATCGCATCTATGACCACATTAACATTAATTAACTTAATATTATTAAGTTTAACAGTACTGTTAAGTGTCGGTTTGCGGCAGTTTTGAAGGATTGCACATGCTCATTGAAAAATAATAGTACCTTTTTTTCTGCTTCTGTCGGCCAGTGGGAATGTCTCTTTAGTGGGTATGACTGCTAGTACCAGGGTGGACCCCAATTGCCATCATATCTGCCTAATTCTTCATGGCATAAATTCAGAAACGTTTGTAAGTGTGGATTTCCTGCAGGGGTTCAGTCTGCAAGACTGCCGAATGACTAAAACAATGTTATTAGCAAGATGGTAGAAAACTGTACATTTCTTGTTCATTACCACCCACTGCTACTTATACCAACGACGGAAATAAGTGCAGTTACAATAGCTTAATATGTGGGAGAGCGTTGCTATAGAGAGTGACAATATTGTATTGCTATAGGTAGCACTTCAAAGTCAATACCAAATCAAAACTAGTTAGCACATTATTTGTAATTGAAAAGGTTTGATGACAAAATATGGTTATGGTTACACTTAAAATAGTTACAAAATAGATATATGAGATGATGATAACTTATACCATTAATCTTACCCAGCATATATGTAAAATGTTACCTGAGAGAGAGAGAGAGAGAGAGAGAGAGAGAGCGAGAGAGAGAGAGAGAGAGAGAGAGAGAGAGAGAGAGAGAGAGAGAGAGAGAGAGAGAGAGAGAGACCCAAGAAAGGGACCCAGAGAAGAAGAAGAGAGCCAGAGCATAAAAGAGACAGAGCAGCAGTTACAATCTTCTTTTATCCTTTCCCTAACCATGTGACTAAAACCCAAATGTGAGACATTCAAACTGACCAATCAGATAATTACAACTTCCCCCATCGTACTAAAGGTGTGACAATTCATCGACCCCCAAAGTACACACATCCTTGATCACTATCAGCCCCTCTGTGCCTTTGGGAACTCCAAATGGTCCTTGTGGTAGAAAGAGGGGGTGGAAAACAGTAAAGCAAATTTCTTTGCTAATTTCAAATATCTTGGATTATTTTCAATTCAACACATTCCTCAGATTTTGGTCCATATTGACATGATAGCATCACAGAGTTTCTGCAGATTTGTCGGCTGCACATCCATGATGTGAATCTTCCGTTCCTCCACATCCCAAAGCTGCTCTACTGGATTGAGATCTGGTGACTGGAGGCCATTTGAGTTTAGTGAATTCACTGTCTTGTTCAAGAAACCAGTTTGAGATGATTTGAGCTTTGTGACATGGCGCATTATCCTGCTGGAAGTATCCATCAGAAGATGGTTCACTGCGGTCATAAAGGGATGGACTTGATCAACAACAATACTCGGGCTGTGGTGTTTAAATGATGCGCACACACCATTACATCACCAGCACTGCCTGAACCGTTGATACAAGGCAGGATGAATACATGCTTTCATGTTGTTTACAGCAAACTCTGACCCGACCATCTGAATGTGTGGTTATTTGAGTTACTGTTGCCTTTCTATCAGCTGGAACCAGTCTGGCCATTCTCCTCTGACCTCTGGCATCAACAAGGCATTTTCGCCCACAGAACCGCTGCTCACTGGATATTTTCTCTTTTTCGGATCATTCTCTGTAAACCCTAGAGATGGTTGTGCATGAAAATCCCAGTAGATCAGCTGTTACTGAAACACTGGCACAATCATGCCACGTTACTCACACAACATTTCTTGCCCATTCTGATACTCAGGTTGAACATTTCAGTCTACATGCTTAAATGCATTGAGTTGTGCCATGTGATTGGCTGATTAGATGTTTGCGTTAACAAGCAGTTAAACAAGTGTACCTAAAAAAGTGGCAGCTGGGTGTATATAACAACAGTAAAATCTAGCTATTTTCACTGTGAGTATTTTAAGCATTACGACATCCAAATATTTTGACTGTCTCCCCAAACAAAGCAGGACATCTGGACATCTGGTCCAGTGCACAATAAATTATGATTCCTTTTAGTGTAAGAAACCTTGACAAACAGCATGTTAAAGTAAACACACAGTACAAACAGTAAATAGTAGAATATATGTACTGTATATTAGGGATAACAGCATAAGTTCATTCATTGTTGCATTGTAAAATACAAATTCTGTTCTATCTGATGCATATTCCAATGCATATTAATGGATAACACAGGCTTTTGTGGGAAGAGTAGCATCATATTTATAAACAGAAAAGGGTTAATGTGTTACGTGAGTGCACAATATAATTTTTAATTGCAAGTTGCTCCTACTACTCCAGCTTGCTCCTACTGCTCCTATATGAAATAAATAGTCAGGTGGAAAAGAACATATTGCAGCTGAAGTGTTAAAGCCTTCGGGCTTGTTCTGTTGCAATACAAAAAGATGAAATTAAAAGGTAATAAATGCCTCAACAGTGAAATTAATTTTCAGGGGATATTCCCACACTTGGCTTTGACTTTCATGGCAAGGTATGTGGGCTGATTCAGTAGCTCTAGGGTTTTAAATAACCCTAAATGTATGGCAGAGCAGTTTTCTACATAAGAATATCCTGCCTTTTCTTTACTTTTCTCAAAACAGAGTCTATGAAGAGAAAAAGTTGATTTATGAGTCAGCCTTTTATTAACACATAAAATGCATTTAAAACAAGGTACTAATAGGGTAGCTGTCACTTTATTCACCAGGCCTTTTAACACACATTTGACAACCTGATTCAGACAACAGGTATTTCAACAAGTCTGGTGTGTCTGCTGATGATAATGCACATACTCACCTTGCTGTTTACTGCAGTCAAATACGTGACTGTGATCAAGCCTTTTGTTAAATCGTTGCTAATCGAGGTCACTTGGAGCACAATTAGTGTAGAATTAAAAGCTTAATGACTGAATCTTGATTAGGAAACTCCCCTGGACTATGCTGTTATAAACAAAATTATATTATAGTTTACGAATGAACATGCTAACAAAAGTTACCTCTTATATAGTTTGAATAACATATAAAAAGTATTTATCTAAGAAGAATGTGTTTGTCTCTTTCTTTCTTTAACGACATTGAAGGAGACATAATATGTAAAGATGATGAAAATGAACATTTTATGCTGTTTATTAACAAATACGGATATTAAGGTCTTACAGGAATTACAAGAATGTCTGCAAACTCTTTCAAATATTTCTGTGAATTTTTTTAAAACATTAAAACAAACCAATAATAAAATGGCAAATTATGGCAAATAATAAATAAATTAATTGTTTTATATGCTACATATGAATTTTGGGGTCACAACATTGTGCATTATAATTGTATTAAATTTAAATGTTAGGGTTTTGAAACATCAAAGGTAATCTAAATGCTAAAATATAGAAATGAGCCCTTTTTACAATGTCTTGATTTTATTTTATTTATTTTTTTATGTCTCCTAGAAAAGGTTTTCATACTTGAATGTTCAAAAAACACATATTTTAAAAATGTTGTTGCACCTCTTCTGGTCCCAGTCTGCCAGTAACAATGTTTATTTCCCTGTCTCTATAAAGCCCCTCCTTGCACAATGAGCTCTGATTGGTCAGTTGGACCAGTGTGTTGTGATTGGTCAACCGCTTGGAGTGTTTCCGAAATGTCATGCCCTATACCGTAACCACCGCTGTGTCCGAAATTGCATACTATCTGAGTAGATACTGCATTTGAATTTGAATTTTGCGACCGTTAAAAAGTATGTTCTATAAAGTTTGAATGTGGGAAGTATGAATGAAATTCAGCCATATTGTCACGTGACCTACCGCGTCAGTGGCGTTGCTTCACTCACTGACATGCATAAATCCTCTCCCATGGCCTAATGGGATAGTAAAGTGTCCAGCGAATGTGCACTTCAGATTCTCGATAGTAGTAGTAGGTCATCCGTGAACTTTTAGCCTACTGTTTTTCGAATACTATGCATTTGGACATATACTACTCTTTTGGCATACAGTTTTTCGCATACTATAGTATATTTCAATTTCGGATGCAGCGCGCGAGTTTCAACACAATAATAACGTAAATCAACCAGGCCTTTTTTTTTTGCATTTGCATTTGCATTTGTCTTGGGCAGGAATTATTTAAATGTTTCCTAAAAGAAAACTCAAGACTATGCAATCGAGGCATTTCAGGGAGTTTAAACAGTGCTTACTGTTATAGAGAATAACTCCCTTTGGAGTGACTTTGTGTTTTGTAACTTTACACAGTTTTCAGTCCCAAACAGCAACATGAAGTAAGTTGCAAATGTAAAAAAGCATAATAGGATCTCTTTAACATCCTATATTGAATGATACCGATAAAATAAAAAACATCAACTAAAAAACTATTTTCTATATTCTGTATTTACAAAGAGTATTATGTCACTAATAAAGCCTCAAAGTGCTTCATAATCCGATGTCCACACCGACCACAGAGATTGCCACATGAATAAAATGATCTTTCCTTTCAGACACGGGTTTTGTTTGCCAGACAGTCATTCAGTAAGCTCATCTGCATGCCCGCTGTGTGGACACCCGGGTCAAATTAGCATTTTACAGGTGGAGACGGCAGCTCTGAGCCCGAGCAGTGGCCATGACACATTGATGTGCTTTGTTGTTACCCTGAATAGCTTTTAGCGGCAGCGCTGGTAACAGGTGGTGATTGTATCCAAAGAGCCGGCGAGTCTTTTAAGTTTATGTGTTCAATGTGATTCCCTCCTTTTTGAATGATTGCACAAGCGATGTGCCTTGTTTACCTGGCCAGGGGGGGAAAAAAACAATGTTTCGTTTTTCGAACGCCTGCTGGCAGGGGGATTCTTCGAAATCAAAGCTATAAACAAAGAATTGATGTATGAGTTGAACATTGTCCATGACACTCACATTGATATGTGACACAATATGGAGGGCTTTAGATCATTTTTCTCTCTATCATATTTTGTAAGCAATCTACCTCTCTTTTTGGCACAGAGGCAAGAAATCCTCCTGAACACAGCGGAATGGCCATCACACGCAAGTGAATTTCTGACTTATTTATCAAAATTAGGTCTGGTGCTATGAAAAAAGCCTGAATGGTTTGTTTGGATGGTGAATTAATTTAGCATTACAACAAACCAATTAATATCACAAAATAATAATAATAATAATAATAATATATTTATTTAAATATATATAAAATAATCTCAGAATTCGATAAATCAATTGCCAACTCCTGATGAGTGTTTTATGTCACTGGACTGATGATGTCATTAAAGTCGGCATGAATTGGAATTCTTTTCTTTTTTATTGCAGTTTGCTATTGCTGTGATCTCATTTGAGTGACAGGTTGTCCCGCCCTCAAGCCAGTAAACACTTCATCAGAGAAGAGATGTCGCTGCAAGTGTGGGGGAATATAGTTATTTTGATTAAAGATAATGAGGGCATATCGATTTGTAAAACAGAATGATATGCATGGATAAATCATTTTTAATAATCACTGCAACTAACTATCCATTTTGATTTCATGGTGACTAAGGAATTTGCTTTTACAATTTTACAAAAGGGATAGAAAATGAAATCTTAGCAACATAAAAGATCTGTAACGTTGTGTTTTGCAGCATTGCTTTGGCATCGTCTAAAATCCAAATCGTGAAATGACTCGGTGTCCTTATCAAATCGCTTAAAAAAAGCTGCGATTTAATTAAATATTAGTGCAGCGCATGATTCTCCAGTGTTTTTAGCATCTCAGAGAGACTCAATTCTCATAAATGCAGCAAACTCCATCTCTGCATGTGCTGGGAGTTTAAAATATGAAAACGATTTTTAGTCACAACGTTTTGTGGACAGATTTCTACAACATTTCACTGAATTTGTAATGAGAAGCATTTGTATAGCTGTTGTCAAAGAAACTTAAAAGTATTCCAACAGTTTTCCACCAAACTAATATCTCCAGGGTTTAACTCTTGAAAGTCAATAAATTAAGACATTAGTATTGTAATTTTACTCAAAAGTAAAGTAAAACAATTCATATTCTTACTATGAAATAATTTTCACAGTATTTCAATGTTACATAATAATAATAATGATAATATATTATAATTTTTTATTATTATTATCGCTCATCTTAAAGCTGCAGTCCGTAGCTTTTCCTCTTTGTCACCATCTCTGTTCGAAATCTGCAATTGCAGTTATTTGCGGAATTATCAACTTTACGTGGGTTGTGCCTCGGCATGAAACAGCGCGGATGAATCCAATGTTTTGAGGAGAATGTGCGGCTGTCAATCACCGCGCCGGTGTGGATACTGACATTCAGAATCATAGAATTTTCAATGGAAAATTACGTCTCAACAAGTAAGTAACATCCACTTTCGTTCTGATCAACTAAGGGGAAAAAGCATTGCAGTAAATCGCGCTGATTAAATTTAACGATCGCTTATCCAACGTGATCTCATGAGAATACGTGTGTATTTTTACGTAAAGTGTAATTCTACCATACGTACATTTACTTACGTTTTATACACACAGAAACGTATAATACTGACGTATTTACAGCACTAAAACGTAAAATATTTACGTATTAAAAGCACAAAAACGTAAATTATTTACGTATGAACAACTCTACCTCTACATATTTGTACGTATTCTTATTTATGCATATTAAAATCGTGGCATTAATGTTTTGACTCTGTTGCATTCAAATGTCTTATCAATTAGCCTACGTTTTCAGTCGCATTTATTAAATGCAGTTTACTCAAGAAATAGGCTAATAACATGTCGCTCTGTTCGTGCTTTCTGCTGCAAACTCGTTTCGGAGGATTAGCCTACATGCAGTTAAACAAGAATACACTTTAAAACCTTAAAAATACCTTATTTAATCGTTTAACCATTTTGTAATATTTAGTTTATTTACAGTGAGACACAAAATGTGTTTTCTCCAATAGAACAATAATACACCAAAACCCAAGATAAATTCACAAAAGACATCAATTTTATTAGCTTGATATAATCCAAATCTTTAGAATCCATACGTTTGCAAGAAAGAGATCCAAATTCAGCCCTTTATCCAGTGAGTGATCTTCATCTCCATTTCACAGGCTATCACAGCAGCGCAGTCCAGTCCGTAACTGTCAAATCCCGCGCTCGTGATGAATTCAAATTCAAAAATTGCGCCCTCGAGAAGCGTTACGACATGTTTTACGGCAGTGATATCAAACGCTCATTGGCTCTCGCCACAGATTGTGACATGCCGTATTTCAGTCGGTAAACTACATTTGAAATGGAGAAGCACGCGCCTTCACACAGAGCGAAGCCGGATTAACATTTTCATGGATTAATAACTTAAAGGACAAGTTCGGTATTTTACACTTAAAGCCCTGTTTACAGATCGTATCTGATGAAATAGAACGGTTAAGATTAAAATTTGGACACATGCTGCTGTCCCGAGAATTTTAGGTTTATTTCGCTTCCCCCCACCACCCCCACAATGGTTGTCTATATGCACTGGAAGATTCCGTCCTAAAAACACATTAAACTTTCGTTTACAAAGACGTGAAACTCACCGAGTGGTCAGGGGGTGTTCACTGATATGTTCACTCAAAAATCGCTGAAAAAGATGCATTCCAACAGGTTTTATCGTAGTTTTTGTCCAACTCCATTGACTTGTATAGGACGCGCTGTGAGACCGCAGCACCTTTACGGTATTACTCCGCCGCTTCTTCTTCTGCTTCTTCTGTGTATTCAATGAAATGCCCGTGGTTTGCTTGCAATTGGCAAAGGTGCATTATCGCCACCAACTGGGCTGGAGTGTCTATTATTCAAGCTCTCAACGGAAGAATCACGGGTGTGACGCGTTTGGCAAAATAGGTCCACAAAAGCGAAATAAACCTAAAATTCTCGGGACAGGAGCATGTGTCCAAATTTTAATCTTAACCGTTCTATTTCATCAGATACGATCTGTAAACAGGGCTTTAAGTGTAAAATACCGAACTTGTCCTTTAAATTCTGCTCTATACCTCATTCAAAACTATACTGAAAGAGAGGACTGTGACTGCAACACATCGTCATGTGAACGACTTTTGGTACCGGTTTTGACATTTTCACAATAAATAAATTATTGTGATTAACGTTACACGTATGCTGTTTTTCTTCATAATTGTAGCCTATGTAGTTTTAAGAAATTGTTATGGGTAGGTTTAGGGGTAGGAGTAGGATTAGCTGCTAAAAAAAAATCTTTTAATGCTATATTGTTAATAAAATTGCCATTTCCCTACACATCTCTGTACGTTTTATCCTTTTTATATTCTGTATAAAATGGGTAACGTTAGGTTTAGGTTTGGGAGTAGGGTTAAGGGATCTTCCATTTATCTATAAAACGGTAAAAGGTAAATTATACAGATATCTTAATGATATGAAAGATTCGTAAATATTTAACGTTTTGTAGCTGTAAAAACGTAATAATGTTACGTTTAATTGTTGCAGATACGTCCATATCATAGGTTTCAGCATCTATCCAAACGTATAAAACGTACGTTTTCTATCTTTGAAAATTACGAATTAATACTACGTATTAACAATGAGACCAGGCTGGCTTATCATATCACGTCAAACCGTGCAAATCATAGAAGAGCAGTTATTTTGTACAAACAAATAACATAGTCATATTGCTATGAAATAAATGGTGTATGAACGGAATCCCTGTTATGCATAAACGTGTTATAATATAGCATAATTTGAATCGAGCTAAGGCAAGCAGATAGTTTCTAACACTGGCTGGTTATGTTTATTAAATTATCATATTATTATTATTATATTAAAATTGTTTGGCTTCCTAAAAACACCAGTTTGATGAGGACTGAGAAACTATCACACCTAAGATGTTTGAGTCCACTTATAGTCCAGGTACAAATCAATTCAAATACTCTTTTTTTTTATTATTATTCTGTTTAATTTGGTCACTGAAAGGGGGTTGGAGGTCTTAACTTTGCTCTTATTTAACTTTAAAATGTACAACATTTTAAACCCTAGATGGTCCGAGATCCACCCTCCATAGTCTCACAAAATCCTGTGGGAAACACTGTGTATTCTGAATAAATTTTTGCAAGCAACATTTACTTTTTAAATATTAATATTTTTATATAGTTTTACTAGTGACCATATCTGTTTTGGACATTTTCCCATGTCTGCAGCTGTAAGAATTGAGAAATTAGGAGATGCCGGACAGTCTGGTTGAAGAGCGACCAGACCCTGAGAGGACAAAAGGACCTCTCTGGAAATTAACATTTGAACTAGCCCTCGTGCACTATCGAGACGAAAAGTCTCACCTCCGAGTCATCCTAATCTACATCTCTTTCCCCCTTCTCTCACCCCCTCTCTCTCATGCTCAGATCATCTGAATTCACCCAAGAAAATGTATAGTTTGATGTGAATGATTGACATTGAGTATTATACATATTTAGTATCATTTGAAATGTCTCAGTGTGACTGGTACAAATGTCTCATTTCCAAATAAGTAAAACAAAAGGTAATAAGGTTTTTAAGAGTTTAGAGATAACTGGCACACAAAGGAAGGTGGTCTCCTGGCAAATGGTCACACACCCCCAAAAGGTGTAACCTCTGAATGCAAATTTATGTTGTTAGTACATGTTCCATGTGAAAGAGGTTCTGTCTATATAATGGAATGTAGCAAACGGTTTGGGGCCTTTCTGTATCTCAGATTGGCCCGTGAGGCTGAGAGTTAGACTCTCAGCCTCATGTATTTCTTAATGTTGGGTTGCATCTTTTCTCTTTATTCCAGAGCATTTGATGTTTTGTATCGATTATCTTTGAATTGATTATGAAATTGGCATGATACATTTACCTGACATAATAAATTGTTACATTTGATTATTCTAAAGGACAGTAACACGTTAAGACCTTCCGCACTGGTCGGATACCGGCTTTGGGCCGATCGAGCGCGAGCTTACACAGCCTTTTACATCTTGTGGTGCCATTCATACTGTCATCAATGTTGTCATTATATCATTTTCCTCCAAGAGATAGCAGATTTTAAATTGCGTACTCACAGGGCTATATGCATTGGCCGACCAAGTGCCACTGAGATGAATGCTAACAGATTTCTTCTACCTCTTGACCTGTAGAGAAAAACCTAAAAAGGAAGAAAAGAGAATTACCAACTAAAACATGTTGTTCAAAGGTTCATTAGTTAACCTTTGTTAACTACCTTAGTTCACATGAACTAAGACTGAGAAATACTTCTCCAGCATTTATTAATCTTAATTCATATCAATTTCAACATTTACTAATACGTTATTAAAATACAAGGTTGTATTTGTTAACATTAGTTAATGCACATGTGAACTAACATGAACAAACAATAAACAGCTGGATTTTTATTAGCTAACACTAACACAGATTAATAAATACAGTAACATGTATTGTTCATTGTTAGTTCATGTTAGTTAATACATTAACAAATGTTAACTAATGAAACTTATTATAAAGTGTCACCATGTTGGTCCCACTTTATATTAAGTGGCCCTAATACCTGTGAACTTACATGATAACTACATGTGTACATAGTATGTAACTACAGTGTAAGTACACATTTTTACATAGTATCTACAGCTGTAATATTTGTGTAACTACACATATGTAACAATACTGTATCCAATATATTAAGACATGGCATGACAATGCACTGCATATTAGGAATGACCCAAAATAATGGTTTGGTTCTCTCTTTGGAGGTTTGATTATTTTTGATCCACTGATATTGCCTTTAAACAAATTAGAGTAAAACCAATCTCCAGTCAGATGCAGCATGGCTTATGGGGATAAAAATCGTAGTTGCTTTTTCATCAGGCACAGTACATGTCAACATTATTATTAGAGCACATCAAATCCTGATTTAAATCTATTTCCCCACGAAATAATATGTAAATTAGCTTTGCCATGATAGGACATAAAACCCGAACAACTTCAAAAATGTCATGACTAAGGTGTTCCATATTCATGAATTAAGCGGATTATCATGGCACTCATAACACTAGATTCAGCATTGGTGGAAATTACAGAAAAACAACCTGCAGTGGGTGGATGAATGTCATCCTTATACCCTTGTCGGAACAAGCACAAAGCTCAATTATGATTCATGCGCTTCTTTTCTAAATCAACCTTTATCTTGCAACTGTCCATTAGAAAGGAGTTTTGCACTTAGCTTATCTCGGTCGTGCCGTGTTTTTAATTGAAATTCAGTCTCCGTTGACTCTTTATGTAATTGCCCCATTGTAGTGATACATCTTGGGCAACAATGCAAACCTTTGAACCCATTTCATCAGAATTTTCCATTTCCTTTTTGATCTGATCTGATGTCTATATTCATTGCATCACTTCACATCAGCAAGCCGGGCCTAATTACCTTTGTATTTGGCATAACATGAAGCCCCATCCATAATCCCACCTGACAGGAATACCTCAGAGTATACACATCCTCGTAAGGAGAGTGAATGTGTGTATACTCATTATACTAATGCTGTAAATTATTGAATGGACTCCCTATTGCACGTATAAGACGGACAAGAGCGAAAGATGGGCTGAGGGAGGAGAGATTTGAATTCTACCGCATTGCAGGTTTCTGCTCTCTTTCTTATTCGAATTCATCTTGAATTCACGCTGCATATTATCTGTCTCTCTAGTCCCTGAAGCCTGACTGCTGCGTTCGCCTGGATCCTTGTTAAAACAATGCTGTGAGAAGGAGAGGACACCTTGCTGTGCTAAAGCAAGCATGCACTACTCTGGATCAATATTTGATGCTAAATTTTTTGAAAGCGTGAGAAGTCGTGCTTCCTTATTAAGACATGAGAAATCTTGCTTAAGTGATATTTTTTGTCTTTTTGCCATTTAGTGTACATCAAGACGAAAATCATTTAATTTTTTTTTCAATTGGCTTAGATTATAATGAAAAACAACAGCGTTTGGATGGTTTATCTTGTTACTGAGAAGACAAGTCATTTTGTTGTGTGTGTGTGTGTGTGTGTGTGTGTGTGTGTGTGTGTGTGTGTGTGTGTGTGTGTGTGTGTGTGTGTGTGTGTGTGTGTGTGTGTGTGTATGTGCTTGCAGTTCGAACTGAAATTAAAGTGATGAGAGAGGAAGAATAACAAAAAAAAAAACAATTCAAATAATTAACACTTTATTACATTATTAATGGCAAGCACACACAAATTTGAGTAATGACTCACAAACAAATGACTTCTAATATTTTCCCCCTCAGCTCTTTATATGAAGTTGTATTTATACGTATGTCCAATTTAATCTGCACACATACAGTATACTTGTGTAAGGTGATACATACTATAAAATTAAGGAAAATTACATACGTTTTTGCTAGTTTTTGCACACATTTGATGGAAACGAATATGATGCACTACTGCAACAAAATCAGTAAAAATGTATTAATTTCATGTTTCTAGATTCAGAATGTTGTTTTTATTTTGTCCCAGCATGATGTTGGGTGATTGGGACAGTGCTTGAAAACTTGGCTAATTAAGAAAATGATTAACCTTTTAATAGCATATAATCATTGCAAATGCTCTAAAGTGGTGTTTCCCAACCTTTTCATTTGTGCAACCCCTAATCAACCACAAAAATGTTCAAGAGCTGGATCATGCTAAAATAAAACAAGGTTTGTGCAGGCTAAATGTGTTTGTCAAACAGTTTATTGGGTATGTAGCCACCCAACCTTTTATACAAATGTTACCAAAAATAAATAAAATAAAATAATATAATAATAATAATAATAATAATAATAATAATATTATATATATATATATATATATATATATATATATATATATATATATATATCAAATAAAAAAAAAAATAGGTAGGCCAGTTTACATAATTGTTATTAATTTTGGACCTGAACCATTTTTTTTTTCTTACTTGTTTACACTTTTCAATTACTTTTGGACTTCATGTGTTTTACTGAACTGTGGATGAATTTATAAACATTAAGAAAAAAAAAAGCTAAACAGAAGTAAACATGGACTCTTAATAATAATGCACAGAAAAAGGAAATCTTGCATGTTATATATTATATATCAAAGTATGAACTAACTTGTGTAATAAATTGTGTACACTATTCAAATCAATGATAAGATGGGCTTTCCCAGATTGTGACCCAATCACCCGAATGTTCCCCCCCAAAAAAGGTGTTTTGGCTCAGTTAACATAAAAGATGTCACACATCCTTTCATTGTAATATAAACCCGTTATTATCTATATTATCTCCCAGTTTTAATTCGTTAAATGCGTGAGGAATGAAGACATTAAGATGTTGTAAACATTAACATTATGTTCTATAAAGCTGCTGCTTTAAAACAGTGTTTATTGTAAAAAACAATATACTAGTAAATCTAACTTTACTTCTATGAGCTGATTCTTTTTTAATGAATCAGTCGAAAAAAGACTCTCATCAGTCATCCCATTGAATGACTCACTGAATTGATTCTTGACTCACTTACTGAATCACACTGACCACCATGATACTTTTTCTGTGTCCAACTCATCATAAGCCGAGAACTGTACGACATCATGAGTAATTAGGGTTTTTGAGGCTTCATGCGTCATCAAACACCAAGAGTCGGAACCAGCACATTCCTTATGATTCCCATCCCTATTTGTCAGAGATACACTGACTACTATGCTCTGATCGTCACCCAGCAGGGAAAGTGTTGCTTATGGACTTACTGGAAATGCCTTGAACATCAAGAGGAGTGCCATCAAGATACAGAAGCTCAGAGTCAAGAACTCGCACTAAAGCAGTTGATAAGCAGTCAATAAAACAGGCCATGTCTTTCCACCAATGGGCCGTGTCGTTCCATTCCTCTGGACAAGCTTTAAAGATCAAGACCTAAAAAGCCTCCAGTGTATGAGTGTTTGTACCTGTGTGAAAGAGAGAGAAAGAGAAGAAAGCGGTGTTTAAAAAAAATCTGCCAGCCACTCAAGTGAATCATTATGTTCTAAACGTGTGCTGTAGTTGAGAAAGGGCTACTAATAGTTTAGGGATGGAAAGGAACTATGGTGTAATACTTAACTATGTTGCACTGTTGCCCAAGCCTGACAGAATACACAGAGGGTGGAGCCGTCGCAGTCCATATCTGCAGTTGGACGTTAAGTTGAAAGTGTTTTGGAGTCATTAATACTTTTAAAGCCTAGATTTTTTTGGATGCTTAGAGAGAGTACAAGCCTAATGTAAAGTCCCTAAAAAGGTTACCAGTATTGGGC
Organism: Leuciscus idus; assembly: GCA_021554675.1. Classification (NCBI taxonomy): domain Eukaryota; kingdom Metazoa; phylum Chordata; class Actinopteri; order Cypriniformes; family Leuciscidae; genus Leuciscus; species Leuciscus idus. The sequence continues at coordinate 44,087,821 of CM038624.1, forward strand.
CTTTTTTTTTTTTTTTTTTTTTATCAAATAAACTGCACAATTTCATCTTTGCAATGTTTTGCTAATACTTTTTTGATGAATTATGCGCTCATTTCAAAGGTCTATGAACATTGCTGTTAGTAATTAATACAAATTATAATGACAAAAAGCACATAACAAAATTACTTAAAGTTAAAATGAAATAAAAAAATAAAAAAATTAAATTAAAAGCCAATTCAAAACATTAATAAACAGTATGATAGTATACTAAATAATACTAGTATACCATCTCCAGACCCACAAAGACTTTGCAGCCACAGAATGCTGCTAAAATCTTTGGACGCCAGTCAGTCACAATTTTCTACATGTCATCTGTGCCTTGCCTGTTCATTTATTAAATATTTTGGCTAATTTGATAATACTTCCAGCTGGCAATAGGAATGCAGCTCCTTTTGTTCCAGTTCACAATGTAAATTACACTGATTTTCTTTTCAAAACTTTTAAAAGAAAGTATGCAGATTCCATCTGGGCCGGGCAATCGGTATATTTTAAAATACAAAAAGCATAATTAACATTGAATAAACAAACAAATAAAGTAGATACAATACATCCATACATCCATACATCCATACAATGAAATATTCATAAAAATGCCATTTCTTAATGGCACAACACAGCTGCTGCACCTTGTAAACGGTATTTCTTTTTTTTTTTTTTTGTCTGTTGGGGACACACCAGTACACCAACATCACATGCTGGGGACCAGAATCCAAAACACAACATATGCTGGTGATCAGTTCTTTTCAGCATATCTAAGAAGGCTATTGTGTGCCAAGTACACCCCTGTGAGTATTTTCCACCAATGGGGTCGCTGCTACTACCTTTTTTAATGCAGCAGCGCCAGTAATTCTTTGGCACACTGCACTGTGGCAAGAGTGTGGAACATCTAAATGGCAATAAATCAAAGATAATGCGTATTATGCACATTCATCACTGGAAATAAAGTATTTGTGTTTAGGTTTCTCTGTGCCCTGAAGAATGTATCTATTATAGAGGTCACTGAAAATGTTAGAAATCTGAAAATATATTTGTGTCTATACAGAGTGACATCAGCATCCCTCAAGCATGTATCCAACTCGGATATGGCAGATATTATTAATGATCCCAAAAAGAACCAGCTCATGAAGAAACAAAAAAACAACCAAGAGCTTTCCCAAAATAAGCCATTCTGATTCCATAATACAGCTCAGTCTGAGGAGGATGCTGTGAAACTCAATCTTGTGTGGTTTACCATTTTATTTAGTAAGTCTTCCTGTGAAGAAATGGAAAATAACAGGGCAGATGAACCTCTGGGAAGAGAATGAGATACGGTAAGACCAGCTTTTTCCATAATGGCACTCAAAGTTGAAAGCAAATAATCCATCTCAGCTGATCTCAAGGTTGTCTGTGTGAAAGTAGTCTTCAGACAGCTGACTCCAGACCAATACTGATCCCATCAGATGCTTTCTCAGAACTATAAAGCCCAGGCCTGAACGCTTTATCGAAGTCTTCACGATTTGTCTTGCTGGGGATTTAGATTTCCGTAAATGTGTGAAATGAATACGCATGATGCATGCTAATGGATTACCATTAGTAGTGTGGAATTAGAGAGGACTTGTTCTATTGTGGTCTACTAATGGAGGACAAAACTTAGTCTATTAATTCAAACTATCAAAAGATGAATACATCCAAGTCGATCGCAGAATGCAGAGCCTTTCATGTGAAGAAATTATAATTTTCTCTGGATCATATTTTGTATTTTTTTGCATTCACGAAGACAGAAATGCTTTTTTATTTTAGATCATGATTTATCATAACGTAGTGTTGCTTGCTGCCTCGGCACTTGATGGAAAATAAGGCAAAAAAATTCCCTTAAGATAAAACTTTTTACCTTGCCCGAGCAACAGGATTTGGTATGTAAAAAAATAATATGAAAAACCCAGATGATTCACAAAAAGAAGTTTAGCAGAATGTCCAAGCTACTTTCTCCTTTGAAATAAAAGTGGGGAATCAGGTACTGTCTTGGTCCATTAAGGACAGAAAAATCACAAATCTAAGTCGTCTGAACATATACAGTATGATAGTTTTGTGTAAGGAACATCCGCAATGCGCATTCCATGTTCAGTCTACAGGCACGTCATGCTTCTTTACAAAGGGGCATTGCCAACTACTGGCCCGACAAGCATGAAACAGTGCTTTTAGTCGCTTTTGCCGAAACATGAATGTGGAACATTTTGACAAAGTTTCCATCTGTATGCATAAAGCGCAAAGGAAAAACGTTTCTGTTCTTACATCGTTGTCATGTAAACGTACCCTTAAACACCTCTGATTGGCCACTGCGTTCACGCGCTCAACAGATATGTCTGTGATTGGCTACAATGATGAACGCTTCACGGACGACTACCGCACACACATACAAAACGTAAATGTCTCAGGTCTGGTCCTCTCTTGTCCTTCACTGTCGTCACTCCTTTTATCAATCTGGAGCTCCTCCGTGAGACACTCCTGCTTGCCACAGTCACAATTTTAACATTTCAGTACCGACTTTGTACCAAAGCACCAGTACTTTTGACAACCCTATGCCTAAATATCTCAAACACCCAGAGCTTGAAACTGTTCTGGATCAGGAGGGATGCTTTTTAAATTGGGTAAACACTGTCCATATGTTCAGTTTATCCACAGCAGTGTGAAAGGAAGAATTAATGTATTAGGATCTACTTGAAAACAAGATGATGCATCTCAAGGAGTTTATCATAAATAATGAAATTTGTTACATCAAGACAATCAGAACTAATATAAGCATTTGGGTCATCTATTAGAGCAATATTATTAAAACAAGGCATAGCCTTATGTATAGTCTACAAAAATTGAAGAGCCCATTGATTGCATGGCAGAGAGAAACATGATAAGGAATTGTGGACTGTAATTCTAGAGAAAGGTCCGTATTACAACAAGCTTAAGAAAAATGTATTGTGGTTCAGTAAAAAAATTAAAAGTTGAATATGAAAAAAAGTTGAATATGAATCACAGGTTAAGGTATTTTCATAGCAAATAACAGACTCACGGAAAGCATACTGGGTGCTCTAGTGTTTGCAGATTTATGTATGATACTGTACAAACAAAGCTACAACACTACAGCAACAATATCAGGCAAACATAAGACTTAAATATGATGGAACCAGTTCCATCGTGTTCAGAAATACTTGATGCCAGGCCACTTACAGTATAACAGTGGATACAAATGCTTCCTTTTCTAAATATTTAAATAAATCTTGAAATGTTAACATGCTGTGTATTTAATGTGTCTTTTCCAAATTAACATGTAGAACATCAGTAAGAACACCTACATTAACTCAAGCATAAAGCAAAAGTCAATAAGTAAAGAGTTCAGAGAAGCATTGTGAACACATTGTAGAAATATTTTAATAAGTTCTGTTCACTTGCACTAATGTTACCAGACTTTTCAGTCAACTGTGAGAAGTGTTTGCCTTTATGAGCTTTTTTTAATAATGTTACAGCATAATTAAATAAAATATTTAATGAAAACTGCCAGATAAGACAGCGCTCATAAGAATAATATCCATTCAGTTTTTAACCACTTCATGAGCACATTTTACTGAAAACCACATTGCTCACAGAACTTTCATGTGGGACTTTCTATAAAACTTGTCTGATTTGCGGAGTGAAACTGTACAGAAACAGATTAAAACAATAACATTAATGAGGGAAGATGCCATTTATGATTATCAGTAACTTCACAGCGCACATGTATCAGATGGCTGGAATAACTCTTTCAATTTCAACCCTCCTCTATTATGAGACTGAACTAAAATGTAGTTGAAGCAAATTGCCAATCTTGTTGAGCGTAATGTGCAGCATGTGTATGTGGAATGTGGTGGCGAGATGAATATGACACATTTGATGGATGACGTCTAGTTTCTCTAATGGAACAGATGTGTTCTCTGGAGGTACCTGCCAGTTAGGAAAATTAGACATTAATACTAACATTTTCTTCCGTAATTTGATGGAAGTTAGAGAAGTCAAGCAGTTTATTAATAGTTTTCTAACACAATCTATGAAATCTCACAAAAATAGCCGGTGCAAAAAAAGCATGCTAGTTCAATTTATGCTGATTACATATTCATTACTGTTCAAAAGTTTGGTAAGATTGTTTAATGTTTTTGAAAGAAGTCTCTTATTATCACCAAAGCTGCATTTATATGATCAAAAATACCACCCTGGTCTCATTGTTAATACGTAGGTAACTTTCAAAGACACAAAACACCTTTTTTGTGTCACGGCAAACAAACAAAATATTACAAAATGGTGAAATGATTAAAGAAATGTTATTCATTTTAAGGTTTTAAAGTATAGTCTTGTTTACCATCATGTAATCCTCCAAAACGAGTCTGTAGCAGAAGCCACGAACAGAGTGAACATGTTATTTCTTAAGTAGGCCTAAATGAGTAAACTGCATTTAATAAATGCGACTGAAAACATGTCATTGCTATTGAATACAATTGAGTCAAAAGATTCATGCCACTATTTTAATATGCATAAATAGGAATATGTACACATTTGTACATTGGTAAAGTTGTTCATTTTTGTGCTGCCAATAGTAATACGCCAGTATTACTGTATACGTTTCAGTGTGTATGAAAATGTAAGTAAATGTAAGTGTGGTAGAACAATACTTTACATAAAAATACACACGTATTCTTATGAGATAATGTTGAAAATATAGTAAAAACTGTCATATTGTGAAATAATATTATTATTTATAAATTGTTATTTTATATAAAGGTGAATTTTCAGCATCATTACTAATCATTCTAATATGCTGATTTGTAACTCAAGAAACATTTCTTACTGTTATTAATGTTTAATTTAAAAAAAAAAAAAAATTCAGGAATCTTTCATCAATAAAATGTTTAAAAGAACAGCATTTATTTGTAATAGGAATCATTTGTAACATTATAAATGTTGTTACATTCAGTTTTGGTCAATTTAATGCATCCTTGCTGAATATGGCAGTGTAAACAGAAACATTACAATAATCAGAAAAGTATTGTCATTGTAAATGATTTTAAATATTTAAAAATTACACGTTAGGTTTATATTACATAGAATTAAGATCTAAAAGGACTAAAGAGATTCAAGTCAAGTCAAGTCAAGTCAAGTTTATTTGTATAGCGCTTTTCACAATACAGATTGTATCAAAGCAGCTTCACAGTATTAAATTAAAATAATACAACAAAGTTTGTTTCAAGAGGAATTTATTGATTGATAAAATTAAATTAAATATCCCCAAAATATCCCCAACTGAGCAAGCCAAAGGCAACAGTGGCAAGGAACCGAAAAACTTCATCAAGTGACCTAATGGTGTCCTAAAACTCCATCAGGTGACCTAATGGAGAAAAAAAAACCTTGGGAGAACCCAGGCTCAGTCGGGGGCCAGTTCTCCTCTGGCATTTATGAGCTAGAGGCCGGATTGTAGTTTGAACTGTAGGATTATATGAATGCCTGGCTGAAGAGATGCGACTTTAATCTAGTTTTAAACTGGGAGAGCGAGTCTGAGCAACGAACAGTATCAGGAAGACTATTCCAGAGTTTTGGAGCCAAATGTGAGAATGCTCTCCCTCCTTTGGTGGTTCTGGATATCCTAGGTATGACCAAAAGCCTTGAATTTAGTGATCTTAAAGAGCGCGATGGATTATAGGGTGATAAAAGATCCGTTAAATAGACTGGAGCTAAGCCGTTTAGGGCTTTATAGGTCAGTAGCAATACCTTGTAATTAATACGGAACTTTATAGGTAACCAATGCAGTGATGATAAAATCGGTGTTATATGATCATATTTTCTTGATCTAGTAAGAACTCTAGCGGCGGCATTTTGGACTAACTGTAGCTTGTTTATTGAGGATGCAGGACAACCAGCTAGTAAAGCATTACAGTAATCCAGTCTCGAGGTCATGAATGCATGAACTAACTTTTCTGCATCAGAAACTGATAGCATATTACGTAGTTTAGCAATGTTTCTAAGGTGGAAAAATGCTGTTTTTGTAACATATGAAATATGATTTTCAAAAGACAGGTTGCAATCGAGTATGACACCCAGGTCTTTTACTGTAGAGGATAAAGTAACAGGACATCCTATGATGTTAAAGTTGTATTGTGCGAGGTTTTGTGGGCGGTTTTTTTGAACCGATAAGTATTACCTCTGTCTTGTCTGGATTTAATAAAAGAAAATTACGGGTCATCCAATCTTTTATATCTTTAACACACTCTGTCAATTTGGAAAATTTTGCGTTTTCATCCGGCCGTGATGAAATATATATTTGAGTGTCATCAGCATAACAATGGAAACTAATTCCATGTTTCCTTATAATATTTCCAAGTGGCATCATATATATTGAAAATAACAGAGGGCCTAATACAGATCCCTGCGGCACTCCATAGTTTACTGGAGTTATGATCGATTTTTCTCCATTTAAATAGACAAAATGGTAGCGGTCAGATAGGTATGATTTGAACCAGCTTAGTGCTTGTCCTTGAACACCAGTATAATTTTGTAGTCGATCTAAGAGTAATGTATGATCTATAGTATCGAACGCAGCACTAAGATCAAGTAAAACTAGTATTGAGATACAGCCTTGGTCAGAAGCTAAAAGTAAATCATTTGTGATTTTAACGAGCGCAGTTTCAGTGCTATGATGCGGTCTGAATCCAGACTGAAACTTTTCATAGATCTCATTTTGTTGCAAGAAAGAGCCCAGTTGAGCGGACACCACTTTTTCTAATATTTTAGACATAAATGGAAGATTTGAAATGGGTCTATAATTTGCTAGATTATTATGATCTAATTGTGGTTTCTTAATGAGAGGTTTTATAACTGCCAGTTTAAATGTTCTTGGAACATGACCTAAAGATAAAGACGAGTTAATAATATTGAGGAGAGGATCTTCCACTACAGGTAACACTTCTTTCAGTAGTTTAGTTGGTATAGGATCTAATAAACATGTTGTTGTTTTAGATGAAGTGATACGTTTATTTAACTCTTTTTGTTCTATAGTTGCAAAGCACTGTAATTGTTCTTTCGGGGTGATAATTGAAGCTGAATTATAAGGCGCGATTGAAGATTGAACGTTTACAATTGTGGTTCTGATGCTTTCTATTTTCTCAGTGAAGAAGTTCATGAAATCATTACTACTGAACTGTAACGGGATATTTTGTTCGGGTGACGTCTGTTTATTTGTTAGTCTAGCCACGGTGTTAAATAAAAACCTTGGATTGTTTTGGTTGTTTTCTATTAGTTTGCGGAGGTGCTCAGCCCTGGCCGCTTTTAGGGCCTTTTTATAACGTGACATAGGGGAGAGCGGGGCACAAAGTAACGCTTTTTGACTTTCTCAGTTTGTGTAAATCTACTTATAGTTCAGAGTATTTATTTTTTCCCACATTAATTTCCCACATGTCTAGTACAATTATGTGTTTTTGTTTTATTAATACAGTATATACTTTTTTCTTGATATACCCCGAAAGAATGGAAGTGAAATGTGACAACATGCCCCATAGGTGGGGTACATTGTAACATGTGTGGGGGCACATTGTAACATAACATATGACAGCTTAAAATGTTATCTGATCTAATAAAAAAAATATACAAAACAAACTAAAATATTTTCTAAATAAAATACAATTAAAAAAATTTTTCATATAAAATAATGGCAATTTTTAATAATTAAATATAAACTCATTTTTGAGTTTTGACTATGAACACATGAAAACACAGCTATACAACATAGTTCAAAACAAATAAATAATTAGTCATTTCTGAACATTGACTCAGTCTTTATTCACCTTTTTCTCACGTTTTCTCAATAAAATTAATAAAAGTATAGAATATAATAGCATATTTCTAATAGGGGCACATTGTAACGCAGTGTTACAACATGCCCCCGCCTGCACAACTGGGATTTAAACCCTGCTAGTGTCTTCTGCTAGTTTGCGAAGCATTAAAGAACTATCTCAACTGTTAAATAACATCTTGGAGATTAAAATAATATCAGATTTGTCTTATTTTAAATAAACACAAAAAATAGAGATGAAAAATTAACTTAAGTAAGAAATTTACTTTTACTATGGTTTAATAAATGTCTATGGATATCTTCCAAAAAAAAAAAACATTTTGGCGGAATTTCTTTTTCTATATATTGTTGATATGGCAACTAGTAAATACACAAAGTTTCGTCATCCAAGCATGTGCGGAAGTATTTAAAACAAGCGTGTTACAACTAGCCCCGCGTTAGGTTGTGCCCCGCGCTCCCCTACTGTCTTTCCACGCGATTCTAAAGACCTCTAAATTAGTTTGTTTCCATTTACGCTCTAAAATACGCGTTTCTCTCTTTAAAACATGCGTAGTATTGTTATACCATGGTGCTTTATTTTTCTCTCTGACCTTTTTTAATTTAATAGGTGCAACCACATCCAATGTTCTAGAGAGAATGGTGCTCATAGTGCTAGTTAGTTCTTCTAGTTCATCTGTTTGTTTGGGTTCAGGCAGCAGCTGAGACAGATTAGATAAGCAATTTGAGAAATTATCTATGGTGGATGGGAGGATTGTTCTGCCTGGTTGATAACGCGACGCCGCATGACATATTACAGCAGTACGTAATATGCAAGTTACCATGTAGTGATCAGTGACTTCATCACTTTGTGGAATGATATCTATATCGGTTGGATCGGTTCCATGTGATATAATTAAATCGAGTGTATGATTAAGACGATGTGTTGGTCCGGTGACGTTTTGCTTGACCCCAAATGAATTTAATAAATCTGTAAACGCAGCTCCTAACGCATCATTTGGATTATCTACGTGTATGTTAAAATCTCCAACAATTAGTGCTTTATCGACATTGACTAATAGGTCTGAGAGAAAATCTGCAAACTCTTTTAGGAAATCAGCGTAAGGCCCTGGCGGTCTATATACGGTAGCCAAGGCTAGAGATAATAGGGATGTTTTTCTAACATCTAAGAGCGTAACATTTAGTACAAGTACTTCAAATGAAATAAACTTATAACCCGTTTTCTGGGTAACATTTAGAATATCTTTATAAATGGTTGCAACACCTCCGCCACGACCAATCAGACGGGGCTCATGCTTATAACAGTATCCAGGAGGAGTAGACTCATTAATACCGAAATAATCATTTGGTTTAAGCCAGGTTTCAGTAAGGCAAAGTATATCGAAGCTATTATCTGTGACTATTTCATTTACAATAACTGCCTTAGGTGTGAGTGATCTAATGTTTAGAAGACCTAGCTTTAGAAATAGTTTTTGTTTACTAATAGCAACATTTTCTGTTTTAATAACAATTAGATTTTTCCTAGATCCTGCATTAGATTTATTATTTGATCTCACTAAACGAGGAATAGACACGGTTTCTATGCAATGTTCTACACTAGTATTTATATCAGTTGAATTGGTGCAGCAGAGACTATGATTTGGACTTTTGGTTACTAGTCAAAGGGTATTTAACATTTTGGAGATGTTATCTGACAGAAGATCCGCTCCGAATCCGCTCCGAATCTGCCGAAGTGTGCTTGAATTCACACTTTACCTGTGCAAACATCAGATGTAATCAAATATATTTTACTGTTTTATTTTAATGAACAGACATAATGCAATGATGCATAGCAGTTCTTTGTATCTTTTATGCTTCAACTAATTTTTTATATATTTACATAAAAACAGACACAAGACTCTTTTTCTATGCTGTTGCACCTCTGATTAATCTGAATGAATAGCATCCAGACGTTAATTGACTCCTTGCAACCTGGGGAAGAATATTATTTGGAGAACTGAATAATGTCAGTCAATGAGGAGTTATGTTCAAACTATTTCTGTAGTAGTACACTCACTGTAAAAAAAAAAAAATATATATATATATATATTTATTTATTTATATATTCATGATTTGTTATCACTACTTTTTCTTTTTCTTTTGTCAAATCAACTTAGATAATTAATGTGGATCAGAAAACATTATATTTTGAGTTTCTGATTAAACCAATCTCTTTATTTGCATTAACATATTTGTTTGTTTGTTTCAACTAACTCAATTTTAAGGCAATCGGGTTACTTTAATTTGAACCAACAATATTTTTTTTACAGTGCTTTTACAAATAAAGGTTCTTTATTAACATTTATGGTTCCATGAAGAACATTTTACATCCATGGGCATTTTCCTTTGCACAAAAGGTTCTGTATAGTCGACAAATGTTTCTTTAGTTTTTTTTTAACAGTTTTTTGCACCAAGAAAAAAGAAAGAAAAAAAAAAGGTTATTTTACCGTTTACTGAAAAATTATTTGGGGAACCAAAATGATTCTTCTATGGCATCACTGCAAAATAAATAAATACATATTTTTTTAATAAGCCTTTGGAACCTTTATTTTTAAGAGTGTATGGATGTGCAGCAGGCAGATTTTCTGTGTAATGGACAACCAGATGTAATGTCAGCTGTGGGTTTCTACATCTGGACTCATTATTTCATCAGACTTAAAGTTAAATCACAAAATGGTATTAATTAGGAACATGTATTAACGTAAATGGTGTTCATTTTTATTTAATGTTGAGATTTTACTGTGTTGAGGAAAGCATTCAAAATAATCATGTCCTATATGTCCTCAAATGTACATTTTGAGGGTATGTTTGCTCTTTTTCTCCTTGCAGTCTTTTTCTTTTTTTTAATTTATTTTCATCATGGTGTTCTGCCATGATAAAACGTCAGAAATGTCCTTGTACTGCTACATTTGACTTTGATTTGCCACTTATAGCTATTTCCTTGACAAGGTTTCAAACAAAGAGAATTTTTAAATTATGAATTACAATCAGAACATGGAGAGAAAGACATTGTGTTGTACTGTGCGAGGAACTTTTCCTTCAATGGTTGTGAAGTCTATAAGATATTTCTTAGTTACAACAATTCAAAAATATTCTGAAAATGAACAAATAACTTTTTTTACTATCAAAAGCTTCATGGGATTTTTGCTTCTACACTCTCAGAAATAAAGGTACCGATCTGTCACTGGGGCAGTACGATTTCAAAAGGTACTAATATGAACCATTTAGTTACTAATAGCCTATGTCCCAGGATTAATCTTTTCACTGTTCCTACAACTATTGGCGGAAGTACCCGGATTTTGGCGTGTTCGCACCGCAGGAACTATGATTTTAGTTCTAGGAGCTCCTTTCGGAGGAACTAATAGCTTCTACTTCAGAGTAGGGTCTAAACCAGCACTATAGGAAAAAGCCGTGACATAAGTGGACGCTGGTTGGCCCGAACGCACGCGAAACACCAGCACCCGCCATTTTTTTAAAAGCTAAACACACAGATTATAGCCTTTATTTTTACTCCAGAAAGTAACTCTACGAACATGGAAACCAGTGATAGATGGGCCTCTTAACCTTTACGCTGAGGAGAAAATCCAACGCAACTTTGAGGGGACCAAGCAAAACATGATTATGTATTTCTGCTCAGCAACACTGGACATCAACCACACGGCATACGCTAATACCTTTTCATATACTGTCTACTTTCTTTGTGTAACAGTTCTATCTAATAACGTATCAGACAGGACTGTTAGACAGATCGTAAACTAATAAACACAGAGAATGCGAGCACTGTATGGCTCAGGGTCTGGCTGGCGTTCTCAGCGCCGTCAAAATAAAGGTCACAACAACAAGTGCGTCTTACATCACTTCAGAGTTCAGAGACAACCAGGAAAATGTTCCTATGGGAACCATTAGTTCTCGGGGAACGACCCTGGTGGCTAGTTCCTAGATCTAAGTTCCTAGGAGTGCGAAAGCCCCTTTTGTTAAGACCGTAGTAGCCAAACTATCTCAATATAGCCAATCACTCACATTAGAAAAATAGCTGTGAGAAACAAATTAAACATTTCACTTTTATTTTCACTAATAATACTGCAAACAATGGTCATGAATATTATGTTTGTGTGTGTGTGTGTGTGTGTGTGTGTGTGTGTGTGTGTGTGAGAGGGGGGGTAGTGTTCAGAAATGTGCAGGCCTCTGGGCTGAGTTATCTTCAGATGAACTATGACAGGAGGTGTGTGCTAATAAATAAATAATTCTTCCTCTAGCCCTGAAACAGCAGCTCAGAGTAGTGAAGCGATCGCGCCACAGGGCTACAGGAAGCACAAGCACAGAACACACAACTGTGAACTGACTAGCATGTGTGTGTGCGTGTGTAAGCGCATGAATGAGAATGTGTGGGTTGCAAACAGTAAACAATAGCAGATCTGCACAATAGCAAGGATGCAGACCAGTATTAAATATTTACTAGACTGCTGTGTTCTGGTTGGTTACTTATTGGCAATAAGTAATCTACAAAAGAATCTACATCTATGATATTCTATACTGGGTCAGGTTGCTTAAATACAAGTGCATTAGCAATTACCACTAATCATAAAGATCATTTTGTCTCTGTTCAATAGAATAGTAATCACTCACTATGAAACAAAAGCAGAACAATTTTTATTAGAAGTCTGTATGTCTTTTCCTGACACCTCAGACTTCATATGTGACTTTTATTCAACACAAAACTAGAGCTAGATAGAACATAATTCAGACACTTTCCAATCAACAGTTCATTTGTTTGATTAACTCAGTGTGTATAATTTACACTAATTAGCTTTGAAATAGTCTATTAACAATTCCAAAATTAATTGAATTCTGTTCTTCTAATTGGCACATCTCAGTGTAATACCATTATACTATTTATTTCTCTCTGTCTCTTTGTATATAATATATAAATATATAATTGTATATATATCATTTAATTTACTGCAAAGGCATTACTGACTTTGAAATTCAAAAACACATAATGGGCGTCTCAGAGAATTATGTTTAAACCATTTATTCACTGATTGCATTCAGAGAAGCTTTATTCTTTCTTCATATTGGAGGAATGAGAGCTTTCTTTGTTGCAGTGGCTAATTAAGTTTTATTCATACAATCATGCCATCAATTTGCATAGCTAATTAAGTATTACGTTGATTATTTAAGGCTCATTCTCCATTTCAAAATGATCACAAAATGTGTGTTTTTTTAACTAATATGCACAAACTTCTGCAAATTATGTTTTATTAACAAAGTTCTGGAGGAGCACGTTCAGATAATCGGGCCAAACTCGTGAAATTCTACATGGCATTCAATTCGTATCGGTAAGATACGTTATTTTTGTAATTATACATTTAAGTACTGAGTATTATTAAGCAACTACATGTACTTACTATAGGGTTAGGGTAGGATTAGGATTTGGTTGAGGGTTAGTTGCATGCAATTATGCATAATTTACTGTTATTACTATGGTAAGTATATGTAACAAGGACACTGTAAAATAAAGTGTTACCAGGGCTCCAGACTAACTTTTTTCACCTCCGTCCTGTAACCGTCCTGAAAAACGATTTGAACCGTCCTAAAGTGAATGTCAACCGTCCCAAAATAAATATGTTGTTTCTGTACTTTGTTATTATCATCTATAGTTGTTAGTTACATAATAAAAACACCATTAAAATGTTTATGATATATATTATTATATTTATTTAGCTCCATTCAAAGTAGTTATCTGTAATAGAGATGCGCGGTTTGCGGTTACAGCCGCGGATCGGGCGGATGACGTGACGAAAAATAATATTTTAATTAAATTCGGGCGGGCGGTTGAACCAATCCAATGAAAAATATATGTATACACCAATCAGCGGATGGCGGGCGGGTGCGGTTTTGAAAATTAGTCAAAAACGTTGGTGCGGACGGATGATGAGTTTTGTGATGCGGTTGCGGATGAAATATTAGCCCATCCGCGCATCTCTAATCTGTAAACAGGTAAAAAACAGATTTAATAAAAAATAGAGTTAAATGCTTTTTTGTATTCATGCAGAACACATTTTTTTTTTTTTTTTTTTTCATATACGAAAAATAAGATAAAAATACATACAGCTCAAAACGTTTTTGAGTTGGTTAGATTAAAAAATAACAAATAAATACTGGTGACTACATATCTCAAAAATATCATCATTCTTTATTCTTTCAAGCAGCAGACATATTTATTTGTATGAATTAAATATAATGAATCATTATTAAAGCTATTAACGAGCAGTGAATGCTTTTCTCTTTTTCTTTTGTTGCTTGATCAATATTAAGGACACAGACCGCATTAGGTTTATTACCCACTATCACTTTAAGACATCGGATCATGTCCAATGACATGCGGATCCAATTGCACTGATGCACATCCGATACACTCACAACTGTTTAAGACATAACCGACATAATTTACGTGAATACTCTCCAAAACGGACATTTAGACATAATTTTGTGTGTATTTGTCCACTCAGACACGAAAGAGAGCTCAATTCCGTACTCGCGCGCTGTATAGGTGTCTATGTGCATGGCTGCACGCTTCGGGTCGGGTGTGTGCGCACAGAAAACCGTACCGAATAGAGCTCTTTTTTTTTGCGTCGTCACTCTTATTCAGATCTATATGTCTGCTCTACTCATTCTCCCAGACGTTTAAGTTTTTTAACGTTTTATGAGACATGCAGGATTCAGCGCATGTCAACCCGTGTGCCGCTGGGTAGATCAGCACGTCACAGTACAAATGTGCTACCACAAACGCAGGACATCAGTTCTGACTGGATCGCTTCCCAAATCGTCACTATCTAACATTTTTGTCTAGTTTTTATTCGTTGACGAAAATGTCAATAGATTTTCGTTATGGTTTTTGTCATTCAAAACTAGTTTTATTTAGTTATCGTCTCGTTTTTGTCTGTGAAAATAAGCCATGTGATAGATGTACCGCGAAACAAGTCTCCGGGTGAGTAGCCGGCCAGTGATAGTAACTATAGTAACAGCATGAGAAGACGCGCTCAGTTGTAGTCAGCGCTTGGTCGGTTAATTTTGGCATTTTCTAAGTAAGTTACCCTAAGTGAACACGCATACAAAAATGTCTTTCGTCCTGTAGGCGTCCTGGAGAATATTTCTGTTCGTCCTAAACACATTTTCTATCGTCCCCAGGACGATAGGACGCCGTTAGTCTCGAGCCCTGAGTGTTACCATGAAGTGTTACAGAATAATCTTCATTAGGGCTGTCACTTTTTATTTGATATTCGAATATGTATTCGAACATGAACTATAAATAAACTATTCGGTTTTTCAAGTGCCATAAGTAGTGCATTTTTTACAGTCTATGATTATTGTTTGCCATCTCATCCTGTAGCGGGCGCTCTAAATGTATTGTATAGTGTAGGCCCATGATGACCAAATCAAGTGAATAATAGCCAATAGCCACCCTAGATAGGGTATAAGATAACGCACAGAACGGCCAGACTGAGCGGACAATTACGACCCCAACTCTAAAAAGTAGTGTCTGGAAATATTTTGGGTTCTACACCGTAGATGGTAAAGTAACCGTTAAAAAGATAAGGTAGTTTGCCGAATTAGCAAAAAAACGGTTTACTTACGCATCCTCGACATCCAATCTTCGCGCTCACCTGTCAAGTTACCATCCAAATGAGGCAGCAAAGTCAGAGACACAGCAGATGTAGATATTCGAATATATTCGAATACATTGCTTGATATTTGATACCCGTTCGAATTTGATTTTTCTCAAAAGTGACAGCCCTAATCTTGATTCTCTTCAATACCTCGTGCCCTGTGCAAAAGGCCTTTGGCTGCATTTTAACGCATATCCACAGTCTACAAAGTGAATTCACCTTTTCACCACATGAACAAAATGATGAATTTTCCCAGTAGAACACCTCAGCCTAAATTTAGACTTGCTATTCCATACGGAATCTGTATGGCACTCCTCTTGTGTTCAGGAATGCTCAGAAGTCCTGGTGCAAGCAGGCATTAAGCTGAGTGTGCAGCATATTCTATTCTGAGTGAGTCGCTCACCCCAGCAGGCCTTGTTTTGGCCCGAGGCTAGTCTGCCAGGCCTGACCACTCCTACCTCAGGTAGTGCCTTCAAGAGCCGACAAATGAGGAGCAAATAAAGAAGAGGAGTGCTTAGAGTGGCTCAGTGTTGTATAATGTGTCCTCTATGGACCTGGTAGGATTGATGTGAAGACTTGCATTGGTACTGATTAACCCTCTGGGGTCTGAGGTTCTGACATGTCAACAATGACTTCACACTGAACCGTCTAGAAACATTTTAAAGGACGCCAAATGTTAATTTACGAGAAATTAAAAGGTCAATATTAACTCGTATAACCTTGTCCAATCAACTCGAATTGACGAAAGCTTCAATTTTATTTTGCTCAATCGATTTAACATTTATGAAATTAAACATAAATGAGGTTATGCAACATAATTGAGTAGGTGCATTAAAAATATGCTTCATGACAAGTGGTAGCCGGATGTCAAAGTCAAACACATTTGCAAATGTATATTGATGGATAAATTGGATTTTATGTGGTGGAGGGAAGAACTGATTATTATTTCATCTGGCCCTAAACATGTATTTTTTTTTTTTTTTACTTTTAATAAATTGTTGTTAAATTGTATAAGTTTAATGATTTCAATTAATTAAACATTCTTTGATTACTAAAATTATATTAAAACATTAAAATGGAGTCCAAAAAAAATTTAAAGGAAAAAGAAAACGGAATCCAGAAAAAGTAAAACCATAGAAGTGTTCCATATGATTCGTGTGCATTATTCCAGAAGTCTTAGTTGGGCACATTTAATATTCAACAATATTATTGATCTGCCTTACTTATTTAAGACGTTATTTGATCAAAATTGAGTACTTTTTAACCTGTCGCTCAATGTTGGATAGTTTGTGTTTACCCATACACAAAAGAAATATATTTGAAATATATTTATTGGAATCTAATATATATGGGAACATATGCAAATATTTGATATTGGCCCAATAAATATATTTTAGTTCAATATGTGTAAATATATTTTCATATATGTTTACATATATGTTTTAACTTTTGCAAATTGTTTCATTTGAAATTTAAAAAGTTAACATTTTCACAAACAACACATTTTCAGTTAATTTTTTTAGATAGACCACTTCATCTGTGGATAGTGCTCTACCACTTCCCCCAGCCACATTTTTCCTACTGGTCGGGGATCAAACCAGCAACCCTTTGGTTACAAGCCCGAAGCCCGAAGCCCTAACCAGTAGGCCACAGCCCTTTACTGACTTTATTGGTCTAAAATGACAATTTTATGTAGGAGTTTTTTCCCCTATTTTTACAGAATTGATTACAGTTATTTAATAGTGTGTGTATGCAGTGTTAGACACTGAGTTCTATCTATTGTTTAAGTGCACTTCACTGTTGGAGTGTCACTGTTATACTTGCATCATAAATATTGTGCATATTTTCAATATTTAAATGACTTCAGGAAATATTTCAATAAAACAACAATAAATCTAATAATTGCACTTAGTGTTAGGTACGTGCCACCTAATATGGCCTAATAGTCCTAGGAAAGCAACTATCTTACATTGCAGTCATTTAAATGTAAGTAGGCCTATATTTATTATAGCTGTGTGTCATAATACAGTAGTGAAATATGGTAGCCTACTGTTGTATATAGGGGAAAAGGTAGAGGAATTACTATGATCAAAATTCATTTTCGACCCTTCTTTAGCAAGTTAAACATTTTATGACCATATATTTTGTCATATATTTTACATTACATGTTATAAATGTTAATATATTTCACACTTAACATCATATATTTTTGTTATATTTCAGAATATATTTCAAAATGATCAATATAAGTGAACAACAATGCAAATATATTGTATTTGGACATGTATTTGGAATATGTGCCACATATATTTTTGACACTTTAAAATATATTTCAATATATTTATTTTGTGTATGGGTACGGTGATACAGATACTGAGCACGGTCGACACCATATTCACGAGTTCACACTTACATGATCAGATCGAGTAAAGGTTATGCGTATTTGGCGTGCTGTCCGAGGGGAGGGCTCTGAGCTCGAAATTAGCCCGAACCCAGAACTCTCAGATCAAGTGGAATTAGCACCAAGTTAACAACTTGAAGACTGTATAGTTTCACTTTTTCAGTGCATGTAGCTGTAAATGTTTGCTGTTTTAGGTTTTCTGTTGTGAGTTGTTGTTGTTGTTGTTGTTTGCATGTCCTTGTCCATGTGACCACAGGGTTTTTTTTAGACTACCACCCAGTAACAGAGGGAATATAATGCCCGAAACTGAGCTTTTGTGTGGTTGGGTTAATGAAGCTTAACACACAAGCTGACTGCTGTCATAAGTGACAGCTCCGAATTACAAACAGGTGAACAGAAAGAGTCGGGGGGGTATCTCACACACTACGGCTGTTATCACTGGCAAGACCCAGAGTTCACCGCTTCCTTTGACACTGGGCGATAATGTCAGCTTAACAACAAGCGTTATACCTCCAGTATCACAATGTGGACATAAAAAGTGAAAAAGGCTATCAAAGGTACATGTTTATATGACAGAAAATTATCTGGATATGGTAGACTGAATATGCTAAACTGCTGGTCGTTTTGGCCATTTGGAAAGGGCAGCCATTTGCATTTAATACTGAGAAGTGAGAACCAGCTGGTGTATGGATGTGGAGTTTTAATGAAACATCTTGTATGTTTCTTTACTAAATGCATACTAGACTTTGTTGTTGTTGTTTTTAGTCTGTGCTTTTAGAGCTATCGGATTTCAAACTTACAAATAGTGAGCATTAAATTATGAATTGTTGCTTGCAATATTATAATAATTGGCTTTTTACTGTCATTGGACTAAAGCCAAGAGATAATATTAAAATATGCTATTTAGTAAGTGTACCTTTTTTTCTACCCACTATTAGAGTACTATGTATTCACTTTAAGTTGGACATATAATTGGCTGACAATTAAGTAAATAAAAAATCATGATTAATCTGTGATTAAATCAAGATTCAAATATTTTAACCAGTCTTTAGAAAAGACAATGAAACACTTTTTGTCATGTTTTCTTAATTTTATGTGTATGTATATATATAAACTGTATATAATATGGTGCACCTCTATTAAAAACTGACTAATGCAAAAAAAAAAAAAAAAACACACATTAATTATTTGTACTTAATAAGGAAAGAAATCACATCTATTACGGATTGTTAGGATTAGTAATTTGACCTCAGATCATCCGTGTTGATGAGAAGTATGATGTTACTTTTCTAAAAAAAAAAGAAGAAAAAGAATGATGTAATAATGTGTGTTAGCATGTTAGTGATTAAAATAGATTTACCCCGCAAATGCAAAGTTTTTATTCAATCTTTAGCCTTGCATCATGACCAACTAACTTATCTTACAAAACAGCTTCTTTTATAGCAGACATTTAATAGCTCACTCCAAAATGAGCATGTCTTGGCAAATATGCTGTAGATTAGCAGCAAGGCAATCAATTTATTATGTGATAAACTGTCTGCACACAAAAGCAGTTTACTCAAGGTAATAAGGTATTTCCTCCAGTGATTTCTAATCAGACAGAACAGCCTCCAGTCTCCCTGTTGAGATCCCATCGTGTTACACGGTTTTGACTAGAGATTTGTCTCCCCTGAGAAAGGTTCTCTGATGTAATAAAGCAAAGTTTATGCTCCACCACTGGAGATTACATCGGTAAATCAAAATCAGACATTCCTCAGGACAAATAGACAACTTTACAGCTATAATAATAACAAATATTATTTTACAAAATTAACTCATTTTATTATAAAAACACATAATTCACATATCTGCTTTTAAACCTTCCAGTCCCATTGTCTGTTAGGGTTTCATTGCTGTAAATGTGTTTTCTTTGAGACACTACCAAAAAGTTTGGAATAATTATTTGTTTTAGAAAGTTGTTCACCATTTATTTAATCCAAAATACAGTAAAAACAGTATTTTCTTGTAAAACATACTCTATTAAGGCATGTTCACACCAACAACGAACACTGTAAAGATAACTATAACGATAGCCATATACGTCTCCACACCAGCAGATGATATCGTTCTGTTTATTCTAAGTGTGTGCTGCAGTTTTGTCATCTGATCTCCTCAACGTCAGTGTCACGGTTTCCCTGGTTTTCCCTGGCCCTGTCACGTACTACATTTCCCAGCATCCCCCTGGATCCACACCTGCACTCACTTCCCTCATCACCGCAGCTGAACCCCATCTCCTCATCATTACCTCATCACCAGCCTTTATATTCAGCTCCCTCACATGCACTCACTGCTGGGTATTAATGTGACTTGATGTTATGTTCTGGGTCTAGTTTGGTTATCTGTCACTGGTTCCAAAGATCATCGGTAAGTGATTCCATGTTTCCTCACTTGGGGTGATTCCAGTGTCGTTGAGAGTTTACCGTCAGCGCAAACAGGGTGGATCCCTGTATCAAGAGTTCGTGTGGTTAAACACTGGTTCCAAAGGTCATCGGTGAGAGATTCCATGTTTCCTCTCTTGAGATGATTCCAGTGTCTACGGTGATCTAGTGTCTACCGAGTCTGCATCTATGTTCCATGCATCTGTGAGTCTTCATTCAAGTTCAGTGTATCTACGAGTCTGCGTCTGAGTTCTGTGTATCTACAAGTCTATGTCTATGTTCCATGCATCTATGAGTCTGCATTCAAGTTCAGTGTGTCTGAGTTCTGTGTATCTACAAGTCTACGTCTATGTTCCATGCATCTATGAGTCTGCATTCAAGTTCAGTGTGTCTGAGTTCTGTGTATCTACAAGTCTACGTCTATGTTCCATGCATCTATGAGTCTGCATTCAAGCCCAACCAGTGCATCTATGAGTCTGCATTCAAGTTCAGTGTATCTACGAGTCTACATCTAAGTTTCAAGGATCTACTGAGACTTGTCTATGGAGACTGAGACTATCATCTACGAAGACTATCTATGGAGACTGTCATCTATGGAATCCATTATTTCCTGAGTTTGAGCATTCAAAGACATTTCCTGAGTTCCAGTATTCAAAGATACTTCCTGAGTTCAGGTATTACAAGAGACTCTTAAGTTCATTGCCTTTTGAGTTTGACCTTCAGTTGCCTCCAGGGATTGTTGGGGTTGCACACGTGTATAAATAAAGTTGAGTTTAAATTGTATTCTGGTCTCCTGTCCTGGTATAGCGTGACAGTCAGGTGGATTCTGATTGGCCCCAATGTTTTTTATCGTTCATCAGCTGAAAAAAAAAAATCATTCTGGAAGTGATTCCAACAATATAATTCCTCTGTGCTGTTACCGTTGTTGCAGTGTGGACTCTGCTATTCTTTTAAATTTAAAATGATTTTTAGAACTATATATTTATCATTATATTTTTCTTCCTTGTTGTGAAATTGGCTTTTTTTTGTTTTCTTTACAACTTTGGTAAATAAAAGCTATATATATCAGTGTATGCATATAGTGACTGACCCCATCGACTTTTCATGCACTTCTCTCCGTGTGGCCTGAAATACTAAAAGTGTTGACAATTTCTTTTATCTTCTCTGGCAAATTTAGTTACTCGCCCTCTCTACTCCCTTTCCCTCTGAAGATACAATATCTTGCCTCCAAGGACACTCTGGAATATGAATTACTGTATGTTTGAGCAAAAGTGTAAATATCTCCCATTGACAACTTGTTGGTATTGTGTTGGTGTGGAATCTGATGCGATACGCATAGGTCCAGTGCCCAGCGGGATTTTACCTGCCAGTTGAAACCTTGAAAGGGGAGCAGCTTTTAGCATGGGCCTTGGACACCCACTGGGAGAAATGAGATCTTGTGAGAGTTTGTCAATATGCAGTGGTGAGTCATTATGAGATGTGGCGTTTTGTTGGGAGGAAAAAAATCTGCCGAATCAGATTATTTAGCCGCTGTGGGATGTACAAGATGAGTTGGATCAGTGTGTTCTCAACTGGTGGCTCGCAACCTAAAATTGGATTACAGATCTGATAGGGAAAAAACTATTCTAAATTCAACTAACCATATAAAGTAATTGTGCATAGTTTTAAATATAATATAATACAATATTGTTTTTTATTTATGCATTTATTTATGCATTTAAATATGGGAGATATAGATCTCCCATCTTTAAATGTGTTTCAT